>JASPKZ010010652.1:330000-832500 GCA_030220185.1 Diploptera punctata | reverse complement strand
GTGAAGTAATAATCCGCACTTTGTAAATCATCACTTCATCATAAGTGATGCCACGACTGATTTCCAAATTATCGATAAATTCACGACTCACGAAGTGAGGAGTGAATTTATCTAGAGAATTTGGAAATCAAGAGTGGCATTTGTTAGGACTGTTTAACGAATAAAATTAAGCTGTTTACTGACAAATCATTATTTAAATATAGTTATTTTAAAATATTTATATATCTAATGTAAACGGCGATGTTTGAAAACAAATGAGAAACTATCGGTACGCTTCATTTGCTTCTTTTGTTCGGAACTGCAACCAGATCATGTTATTTATTGCCAAAGGAACGCAATATTGTAAGAATGCACTCTAGTGGAGAAAAAAAATTTAACACATCAAACTGTATATTAATTCATTTCTGATGTCCTATGATGTAAATATGACAATTATATTTTTCTGTGAAAAAATACATTTAAGAAAGTGCAAACAGTGGTTTATTTTTTGGTGGTATAATCAATTGCTACAAATGTTTTTATATTAACTCCCGCATGCTGTATGTGTTGACATTCATGCACTATATATACAATCTGGTAGCCGTATTTCTTAGTGAGTCACTCACTGCAAAATAATGCTATGACCTATTCAGAATGTTAAAAAGGAGGTGCTTTCTTTATTATGATAAACTTTAGTTGGTAAATTCTAGGCGAAACACGACTGTGATTGGTTGTAAATAAAAAAAACATTGTAACGTGATTGGTCATTGACTCCCATTTGGGGCATGAGTTAAATAGTCATAAGTAATGTCACGAGTGAATTTATCTAGAGGATTTGAAAATCAAGAGTAGCATTTGTTAAGACTGTTTAACGAATAAAATTAAGCTGTTGACTTAAAAATAATTATTTAAATATAGTTACCGTTATTTGAACATATTTATATATTTAATATGAACGGTGATGTTTGAAAACAAATCAGAAATGTGTGGTTACATTTCATTTGTTTATCAACTGCAACTTTATCATGTTATTTATTGCCAAGTAGGATCGCAAGATTGTAAGAATGCAACCTAGTGAAGAAAAAATTAAACACATCAAACTGTGTATTATAATCAAAATTATAGGTAATTAATTATTTTTAGTAAACAACTCAGTAAACTCATTATTTAAAAACACAAATGTTGAACACACAATTATCAAATGTGTAGTTCCAAGGAATCTGTTCATTATTTGCTATATTCAATGTATTTGTTTAGAGACCATGATGGCCCGCATATTAATATTGTTGTTGATGTGCAGTTGTTGTCTTGGATGTCTAAGGATGATCGCTTGGACCGTCTCTACATTGAGTCTAAGTCCAAAGTCTTTGCGAGGTAAAATTTAAGAATTCTTCTTCTTCTTCCTTCTAAGTATTAGGCCAAGGCCTGTTACGATCCTATAGAAAATTCTCCCTCCAGCATTTCATAAGACGGCCCAGAGATATTTGCTTTGGTCGTCATAAGTGTGATCCTTCCGGGAAATTCTCGTATAAGACTTGAAAGCTTTATTATAATAGTTCCTTCGATTGGTTGCTGGCCAAAGGGAGGCAACACCAGTGATGGGGCTGCCATCTTATAGCCTCTGGTTAGGCTATTCTGGAGAAGAAAAGAAAAGAAACAAAATAAAGGAAAGAAGAAATGGAAGAAAGGAAAGACTCCCTAGCCCTCGGATGCCCTAATAGCGTCGGGGTAGGAAAAAACAAGAGTTAACCAAGAGAGGTTAGATAGTAAAGTTAAAAGAGTCTGGTGTAAGTAAGTGGAAGAAAGGAAGAAATACCAGATAGGTTAAAGATAAAAGTAAGGAGCAAAACACAAGTAAGTGTAAGCAATGTTTTGCTCAGCTTGGGCACCTTGTGGTCGCCATCCACATATCCCCTAGATGGGGACCCCTGAGGGGATTAAAATAATTAAATATACAAAATAATCAATTGAATTGGTATTTACTTGATGAAAATCCATAACCTATTTAATTAAATAAAAATAAAACTTAAAAATACGAAAATCACATAAAACTTTGTTTTATTTTTATTAAATAAAATGAGTATACAAATATGCAAATTATCACTGTGATATAGACGTAAAGTCGTCTTCTCGGACGCATCGGGACGTAAGTCGATCCCCGGTCGGAAAAATTTCGGGGATTTCTTGGGAGTACTTTTCCACCTATAAGATAAACTTCAAGAACTGGTAAGTCCTAAATACTTCGTTAATTCCATCTGGACATTATAATTCCCAATCATATTCTGTTTAGTATGAATGCACGAGTGAATTGTATCTTGTTTTAAACGTTCATACTGATCACTTATCCAGGGAAGACATTCATATCCTTGTGTGATTAAAAAGTATCTTCGTTAATAATTATAAATAGTGAAATCCTCTCTCGAGAAGTCGTGTCCCAGTAAAGCCCGGGAAGTGTTTTGCTAACAAACGTATCCTAAAAAAAAAGAGACAGAGAGAAAGTAAGGAAGAAAAGTAGAATATATATGTGTGTGTGTGTGTTTGTGTGAGTTTGTGTATGTGTTTGTGTGTGTGTGTGTGTTTGTGTGTGTGTGTTTATGTGTGTGTTTGTTTGTGTGTGTGTTTGTTTGTGTGTGTGTTTGTGTGTGTGTTTGTGTGTGTGTTTGTGTGTGTGTGTGTGTGTGTGTTTGTGTTTGTTTGTGTGTGTGAAAATATTGTATTTGAGAATAAAATTTTTCAGGAACTTTTTTGGACCAAAGAGATATGAATAGACAGGCGAATGGAGAAGATTTCATAACAGTGAGCTACATGATCTTTATATGAAACCAGATATAATAAGAATAATGAAAACAAAAAAATATTTAAAAATCTAAACCAAAAACCAATAAACTACACGTACAGCAAATAGAAACAAAAATCAAACAAAACACATACGTAATTCAAATATATTGCAAACATGAAAATTAACCAAAAAAGCATGCCGATCAATCCAATGGTACAACCAACGAATGAGCACAGCATGCATGGACGCCGCCATGTGATCACAACAAGCCCAGACTCCGAAGCGACGAGCCAGACATAGACAGAAAAACACAAAACAAAAAACAAGTACCGAATGGGACGCGGAGTGCCACCTAGCCATGGATATTTGCCCCCCCTCCTCTGTGGCGGTCCAATCCAGCGTCAAATCACTCTGGGGCTTAAACACAGACAAACGAAAATAACAAACAACTAAGAACAATAAACCCAAGAACTGGAAAGGTCAACATAAGACCCTAAAGCAGTTAGGAAGAGGACAGGTCAGGGTGGACCGAGGACGACAAACATGCTTGAGCCACCCAACAGGACACTGACTCTCCAAAAAATTCTTGATTCTTGATAAGAATATTCAAGTCTCGTAGACTGCGGTAAACAGGACATGTAGCAGCAATGGGGAATGAAAGAGGGGCAATGGAATCTTCTTGAAGGAAAACCAGAGAAAAACGACCAGTTGGAAGACCAAAAATAAGGTGGGAAAGACATTAACCATGAGTTGAGTGAAGTAGATTAAACAAGGGATGATTGAAATAACATTAGCTCAGGATAGGGATGTTTGAGAGCTTATGTCCACATGACCATGAACCTACGAGTTCTATAGTGCCAGTGAGTTATTTCGATAGTTACACATATTTGTGTGTGTTTTAGAAATAAATATTGTTAATATTAAAACAAATCACAAATCCACCTCGTTTGATATAATTTCATTGATATTGCGCTCTGTAGGAAATGCACTGCCGTTTGTTCTACTTACTCTATGTGGAGATCAAATAGCTGAGATTTTCAGGTGGCTAATTCGGGAGGTTCACGGTTGGTTTCACAGGGTGTGAACGAGTTCAGATTACTTCACACCTTAACACTATTCATCATCTCGCACGGGAGGCACCGGTTTATGTGTCACGATGTACCCTGCATCTTTTCACATATTTTATACGGTTTCATAACTAATATTATAACGTTTCCTTAGAATTGAGATTTTATCAAAAAAATTATCGTTAATCGCTTTAAAATATATTTTTAATCGGTTTAATCTAAATCCGAACAAATTGTAGAGCATATTGGATTCTTAGAAACTATTTCAAAACTCTTATATTAA
The DNA here is from genome assembly GCA_030220185.1 of Diploptera punctata. Lineage (NCBI taxonomy): Eukaryota > Metazoa > Arthropoda > Insecta > Blattodea > Blaberidae > Diploptera > Diploptera punctata. Next base: position 828,392 of record JASPKZ010010652.1, on the reverse strand, counting down.
AACAATACAATTACTGGCAAGTGTGTAGTACGAAAATATTATACGGTGCAAAATAATACTGGGATTATTAGTAAAAAGTAGGCATAATTTACAAAGTGATTCTCTGTCTAACAATTTGTAGAAATAATATTAATTCAAATTTCAATACTTTAAAATGAAAAATAAAAATTTAATTTAAAAAACCAAATTTATTGAACGAAAAATGTTCAACGGAAGTGGATAAAATCCATCTGATGAAAATACAAATTGGAATAAGATATTTAAGAGATGTTATTAAATCCCGAAGAAATCATTGGGAAAATGAAGATAATGGAAAAATTAACCATAAGAAAATATGTCATGAACATAAACAGTAAACTTATAGTAAAAAAAAAGAGAGATATAATTTACACCAAATTAAGTCGTCAAGGACCCGCGCCGTGCCGAGTGTTTAAGACAAGATGCCTTGGTGCAGAGCTACGGGACTTGCGCTGGTTCGAATTTTCCTGGGGAAGAGATGTTCGCATGGAATTTCGGCCAGTATGGGACCGGTGCCCACCCAGCATCGTGAGGCATTTGGGTAGCTACAATAAGTAGCGTCTCCAAGTTGAGAAAACCAGCTATAACGGCTTGGAGACCAGACGTACTGAACTAATGTCACCCCTACACTGGCAGAATGATCGTCTACCTCTGTGATTAACACATGTGAGGACAGCAGCCAGCTGGTAGGCCAAGGGTCTTCTATGCCTGTTGCGCCTTGGAGAAAAAAAACACGAATTTTCAATCGCCAATGATAAAGAATATATGTTGTTTTTGTCTAATGTGCTGCATCTAATACTGAAGTCATTAGCAGTCTTGCTCTCCAAAACTTTGAGGTCTTAGAATCTTCATGTTTGACAGCGATACAGTTGTTCAGATGGCCTTCGACATTTTACTTAATCATGGTAATTGAATAAAATGCATTTTGGTGAGGGCAGAGCATGGATTTTGTAAAGGTGTTTCTCAGACAGTCGTGGCTCGTTGTCATTCTAACATGTGCTACTTCTGATTTTCTTAGTATGTTTGGTATATCAATATTTTTATTAGGCATTCCCATGTTTTGTTTCTGGCCTTTCTTTGAAGTCTGTTGTCATTCATAATTTTAGATTTTAACTTTATATGGCGTTTCTTAAATATCTTAAGGGGGTGATGGGTGAAAAATTGACCATTTGAGATCAAAATTGGCATTTTTTTGTTTTTTTCTACTAAAATATAGCCTGTACTCTAATGTATATGTTAGCAAAGTTTCAGAGACCTATGCCGCTTCTAAGTACCCTAAAGTGCTGATTAGACCTGTATGTTACGTATTGTATTTAAACTGCATGCAAATCTTTAAAGTTGTTTTTCCACACTTTTATTTTCAACACATTTTTGTACATTCAAAATTAATGGAATTCACAAATGTTATGCTAGAAGGTTCAAATGTTTACTGTATGACCTAAAATCAATGAGTAACAAAGTTGTGCATGGGTTTCATGATTTAAGTAGTATTGTAAGAAATAAAAAATAAAATTCATGATATTATTATTTTTTTTTGTAATTCCACACATGATGTACAACATTTTTTTCCCTCCCTTTGTATTCACATTATAAGAATTCTAATGCATTATGCGTTTCTAAATATTTTAGGGATTTTGTTAAAAAATCAGATAATTTTACTAAAAAATTGTGGAACCCATTTAATTATAATATATGCAATTTGTTTTAATATAATACTTAATAACTCATCAAATAAATGTCTCACATCATTATGTATAATGCAGTGAATGTTTGTACAAAAACTCAAGTCTCTAGCTCAAAAAATGTAGAAAATATAAATTTCACTCGTCACCCCCCTTAAATGTCGTGGTTTACTACAGCCTTTATCAGAAATTAATAAATCAGTACATCAGTTATTGTTATGAAATATCCCCTGAGGAGAGGTAAATTTGAAGATGAAGACCTATAATTTTACATTTTCATTTAATTCGCTGGCACTAAAATATACGTAATTGAGTTGCAAAATGTTTTTATTATACTATTAATATAATTTGAAGATCACGGGTATTGTGCAATGATTAAATCAAATTAATTGAACCCAAGGCTATAATGGACTGATACTGTGCCATAATGCTTTTCCATTATACAATGCCGGATATTTCAAATATACTCATTTAGTATTTTGGAATCAAATCATGTTGTACAATATTCACATAAATTACTGTCTTAGCTCTGTGTTAAATGTTTTGAATTCCATGTCATATCGGCTAATAACACCGATCTGAACTCTGTAATTCAGTGTAACAACATGGCTCTAACCTTTCGAAATGCTACTGAAGGCCAGTGAGGAATTTAATAGGAAGATCCTCTTGAGAAGGGATAAACCAGAATATAGTTGTGATAAAAAGGTCATCTAGACCGAGATGAGCGATTTCAAGCAACGGCCAAATGACCTTTCCCCTTCTCTGCAACATTCCATTGTATTATGTCCTTTCCTACGAATCATCGCTGCTGACATCTAGGAGTGCCAACAGGAACATCTCCTAGGGAAAGTTTTAAGAAAACGTGTGGTCTAATTTATGAATGAAATATTTAAAGTAACCTGCAGAGTTTCGTTAGGTGTCGAAACAAGAGAACATATTAATTTATCCCATCATAACATGTTATTTATGGATCTGGTTAGCTATTTAGGAAACCTCTGATTTCGTGCAATGTGCATATTGATAAGTATAGCGGTGGTGTATATTAAGTCACGCGAAAATATGTAAATTTATAGGACTGTTAGCCCATTACGCTGACCTTTCTCAAACTAGGTCAATTTTCAAAGTTATTTTGAGACGTCTATGAGACTAAATTTTGTTTTCAATAAAATATACAATTGATTATAATTAAATTATATAAATGTATACGTTAATATATCATAATTCGTATAAATAAGGTATGAATATAGTATTCACAAAATGTGGATTAATTATTTAAACATTCTCTTGTCATAATCTTTTGTCAGTAAATTGTAATATCTATTGTTTATCACAACAATAGGTCGATTGTTATTATTTTATTTCGAAATTAGCTAATTTATAAATAGACTTTCATACAGGGTTTTTCAAAACTAACATATAACTCCAGAAAAAAATTAATACACATCAAATTCAATGTTTTAACAGAAACATTTTACAGGAAAGTAACAAAATTTGCAGTCATTGTTGTGCAGTGTGTGACATAATAGACATTTTTAAATGGCAATCTATTTGTTTTTTTTAATTTTTTGAAAGGTAGTTATTTTCTTTAATTGCATGTACAATCATCCTCTTGTGGTCTCGGGACAACATCGTTGCCTCGTACGCAGCTGGTGAAAGTTCGATCCTCGGTTGGGACAAATTTCCTGGGTGATTTTTTTCCTCGCCTTAAGAAAAAAATCAGGAAACCTTAAGGTCCAAACGGTCCCCAAACAACGTAATCATCCTGATTATATTCATGTTCAGTATGAATGTGTGCGTGAATGGTGGGTTTTGGCTAAATGAAATGAAACATGGAATCAATTCTGGAAATGTGTGCTATCATGCATTATAGAGACTCTTGACTTCCCAACTCCTTTCAAAAACGTTAAACTGAAAATATATAAAACTATTATTTTGCCAGTTATTTTATATGAATGCGAAACATGGGCTCTTACCTTAAGGGAGGAAAGGAGATTACGAGTATTTAAAAATGAAGTTCTTGGGATAATTTTTGGACCAAAGAGAGATAAACAGACAGGTGACTCGAGAAGACTTCATAACAGTGAACTACATGATCTTTATATGAAGCCAGATATAATAAGAATAGTTACGTCTCGTAGACTGCTATGGGCAGGACATGTGACACAAATGGGGAATGAAACAATGAAAGACGTGCATGTAGGAAAACCAGAGAGAAAACGCCCAGTTGGTAGACCAAGAATGAGGTGGGAGAATAACATTAACTATGGTTTGAGGGAAGTAGATTATACAGGGAATGATTGGAAAACATTAGCTCAGGATAGGGATGTGCGAAGAGCTTATTTCCGCGCGGCCATTAACCTATGGGTTAGATAGTGCCAGTGAGTTAGTTAGATTTGCGTAGTCTCGGATGAGGCCACTCAGGAGAGGTCCTTCATGTCCTTTTTTGTAAAAAAAAGTCTGTATGTGGTCCACAATTTAAAATCACTCTCCAGATATGAGAATTTCATTCACAGCTTGACCGTGACCTGATGACTAAAACGTAAGGGAAAAATAGTATTCATAAATATTTTTTTCTTATTTCGCTAATGAGTCCACCACTGTTTTCTCGAGGTAGCAGGCACGGGATCGATCCTCGGTCGGAACAAGTTTTCTTGGTGAGGTTTTTTTCGGGGTTTTTCCTCACCCGTAAGATAAATGTCAGCAAACTTTAAGGCCCAAACGGTCCCCGAACATCATCTGCCCATCATTATCACCAATATCATATTCGCCTAATTAGCTTAAGTTTAGTTGAAGGCCTCTCCTGGCGCATCATTAGCATCATAATCAGCTCTCATATCATCAAGGCAGCGTAACTGCGCCTTCTAGACGCCCCGACCTCAGAATTGGGTTAGAAGTACGCCATGCCAGGAGAGAACACCACAAATGTCGACATTACAATCTGGGGCATTTGGAGAACAAAAAAAGTATTTCGCTAATGGAATATTAATAGTTTTCAAAAGTAAATATTTAATATCGATAGTTTGTAAAATTTCAAAACATTTTAAAGTAATATTGATGTAATTTCCTGTTCAGTGTAGTTACGGCGAGATATTCGAAAATGAGTTTGAATATATGATTGCGAATAAATCTAAGGGTGTCAAATGTGTGTACACACCTCCTTCATTTAATAAATAAAATATGTGATTATTCTTCTTGTACTTGAAGTAATTAAAATTTTAAATCATGATAAGCCTAATTGTTATTTGGTTCGTGGTTACATAACTTTCGCAATGAACCGATAGCTAGGTTTTAATATAGTTATAACTTACTCTGTCAGAGAGGTTTGCGTGTAGTAGTCAGGTTTCTGATGACAGGTTATTTTTGTTTAACAAATTATGCATCCTCTCTATATCTTAATCATGAAGTTATAATCTTCTGAATCGCCATCATCTACTATCCGCGCTCAGATAATAACCACATGCACGAGCGTGATTATAATTTGGAAGTCACATCCTCTTCGCTGGTGACATTTTCAGCTTTTTAAGGTCGACGATTTGTGAAAGTATTAATAAAAATAAAATAGAATTAGATTAAGGAAAGCATTTTTATTGAAATAATATTTGGGAGGTGATTGTAATAATATAGATAACTGAATTAATCATTATCAATTTTTTAGGACAGTCAACAGGAACCCATTGCACTTTTGCATTAAATCTCCTAAAGCAATTTTCATATGATATCGTGAAAGGCTAAGTAATATTATATGGATGCGAAACATGGACTCTTACTTGAAGGGAGAACAGGATATTACGAGTAGGCCTATTCGATAATAGAATAGGTAGATTTATTTAGCCTGGTGGAGTTAAGGCCATGTGGCCTTCTCTTCCACTCACCAGGACAAACATATGTTACATATAAGTACAAAAAATTACAATAATAGTACATACTAAACAATTAATTACCTGTCAATTTGAATAATAATGAAAATATTGTCTAATAATACAATAAAATTAAATACAATTAAAATTAAACTAATGATAGAGTGTATACAGAAAGGAATAACAGCTCGGATATTATATGCATAAAAAGAAAAGAAAAAAATTCAAAGAAAGTAATAAACTATAATGAATTAATCTATCGCTTATTATACAAGGCATTAGGTAAATATATTGACAAATCTTAAAACTATTTTTATTAAATAATGAAAATAATAAATTATTAATTTTTAAAACGTAATATTAGTGAGTTGTTTCTGTTAATAATTTTATTTTCAATTTTTTTCTGAAAGATGGTAAAGTTTGACAGTCTCTGACATAGGGTGGAAGAGAATTCCATGTTCTAGCAAGAGAAATTATAAAAAATTTCGAATAATAGATAGTATGATGAGGAGGGATATAAAGGATACTGCGCTCAAGGGATCGGGTATCTAATTTATGTATATCAGAGAGTCTAGCGAAGCGGTGTGATAAATAATAAGGTAATGATGTGTGTAATATGTTATAGAGAAGGCATAGGGAAATGGATGGTTCTACGTCTTGTAGATGAAGCCATGACAGTTGTTCCAGGGATGGTGTAACGTGGTTAAATCTCCGTATACCACAAATAAAACGTATGCAAGAATTATGAACACGTTAAAGTCTTTGGGTAAGATCAGCATTTAGGGTCTGTAAAAAGAGTATCACAATAATCAAAATGGGGCAATTGCAAGTGTTTCTACTAACATTTTCGTTAGTGCAAACGGTAAACAATTTCTTATACGATTTAATGAGTGTATTATTGAGAAGATAGTTTTGCAAATGTTATTTATCTGTTTATTCCAAATTAAATTTGTGTCCATAAATGCTCCTGGATTTTTTACTGTCTTACTATAAGGGATAATAAAGTTCTTAAGAAAATTTTTGGTCCCGCGCCGTAGCCGAGCGGTTAAGGTAGGAAGCCTTGGCGCAGAGCTACGGGACTTGCGCTGGTTCGAGTCTCCATGGGGGAAGAAATTTTCTCATGGTGTTTCGGCCAGTATGGGACCGGTGTCCACCCAGCATCGTGAGGCAATTGGGTAGCTACAATAAGTAACGGCTCCAGGTTGAGGAACCAGCTATAACGGCTGGGGGACTCGACATGCTAACCACATGTCACCCCTACACTGGCTGTTGATCATCTACCTCTGTGATTGACACATGTGGATGTGAAGGGCCAGCAGCCGGCTGGTAAAAGGGCAACCGCTGAAAAGTGGAAAGACCCTCAATCGGAAGAAAATTTTTGGACCAAAGAGAGATTGAACAAACAGGTGAATGGATAAGACTACATAACAGTGAACAACATTGTCTGTATAGGAAGCCAGATATAATAAGAACAGTTAAGTCTCGTAGACTGCGATGGACAGGACATAAGGCACGAATGGGGAATGGAAGACATGCTTGGAAGCTTCTTGTAGGAAAACCAGAGGTAAACGCCCAGTTGGTAGACGAAGAATGAGGTAGTAGAATAGCATTAACTACGATTTGAAGGAATTAGATTATACAGAGAATGATTGGAAAACATTAGCTCATGATAGGGATGTATGGGGAGCTTATGTCCGCGCGGCCATGAACCTACGGGTTAGATAGTGCCAGTTGAGTTAGTTAATCGTGAAAGGTTATCAAACACGCATTCTAAATCCTCATAAAACTCATCCTTGATCTTGTCATCTTTATCTTGTGTGGGATCATGTACATTTACGATTACAAAATCATGTCTTCACTCATTACAATTATGTGCGATATGCTATAGCTGACAAACTTAATATCTCGGATAGCTGAGAGCATCTTCCTTCGAAGAAAAAAAAACTTGTTACGAATTCTGGTCTCGTTGCACTCCCGTAGTATAATTAAATTTTCCTGATTGCTGACAGCCTTCTCCTGGCTATCTAACTTTCAGTAAAGCGACTATATGTAAGGGTGATATATCTAATTTCCGTGTTAACATTTCTAGTGCCACTCTATTATACAGCTTTCTAATATTCAATGTTCCTAGTAACATGTCCTTAAATTTGCACCGTTGCCATAGATTCCCTGAAATAGTCCTCGGCCGGAGACCCGAATGGAATTACTATTTTCTGGAGGTAAGTATTTTATATGCGGGTTTGTACAGCCTAAAATTAAAAACAATGTAAGAATCAATCTCCTTTAAAAAATAAGTGGAAATAAAATTAATTTAATATCATAAAACTACAAATTAATCCTATTTATCTTATTTTATTTTGTTATTTATTGTCTTATTGTGAATATGATATCAATAAAATATTTATAATTACAGAATTGTTAATATTCCGTTAATAGGATAAATTAATATTGTTCCGAGTTTGAAAATCCTCAGGTTTGTAAAAGATCTTTATGCCTGAATAAAGAGGCCTCTAAGCAAAATTTACCGTTCTTCTTCTTCCTAGTAATACATTATTTGCCTACTATAAGAAATTGTTTACTGTTTACTCTAAGGAAAATGTTAGTAGCAACACTTGTAATGCGCCATTTTGATTATTGTGATTGTCTTTTTACAGACCTAAATGCTGATCTTACCCAAAGACTTCAACGTGTTCATAATTCTTGCATATGTTTTATTTGTGGTATACGGAGATTTAATCACGTTACACCATCCCTGGAACAACTGTCGTGGCTTCATCTACAAGACGTAGAACAATCCATTCCCTATGCCTTCTCTATAACATATTACACACATCATTACCTTATTATTTATCACACCGCTTCGCTAGACTCTCTGATATACATAAATTAGATACCCGATCCCTTGAGCGCAGTGTCCTTTATATCCCTCCTCATCATACTATCTATTATTCGAATTTTTTAATAATTTCTCTTGCTAGAACATGGAATTCTCTTCCACCCTATGTCAGAGACTGCCAAACTTTACCATCTTTCAGAAACAAATTGAAAATAAAATTACTAACCGAAACAAGTCACTAATATAACTTTTTAAAAATTAATAATTTTTTTTCATTATTTAATAAAAATAATTTTAATATTTGTTAATATATTTACCTAGTGCCTTATATAATAAGCGATAGATTACTTCATTACAGTTTATTACTTTCTTTGTATTTTTTCTTTCTTTTATTTTTATGTATAGTAGATTCGAGCTGTTATTCCTTTCTGTATTCATTCTATCATTAATTTAATATTAATTGTATTTAATTTTATTGTATTATTAGACATTATTTTCATTATTATTCAATTTGACAGATAATTAATTGTTTAGTATGACTATTATTGTAATTTTTTTTAATTTTATGTAACATATATTTGTCCTGGTGAGTGGAAGATAAGGCCACATGGCCTTAACTCCACCAGGCTGAATAAATCTGTTCTATTCTAAATCTATTCTAGATGTCTCATTGGGTCGGTATGTTGACATCATTAGAGAAATAATCTTAACTAAATTAACTTCATCTAGTAACTCCAACTTTCGGCTGTTACGTCATTTTAGAAGTAGATTATATATAAATTCCCATTACATCCGTGACGTAGTCGTCAATAAATACATGCCTGATTTATATGAATTGAATATGGAATAAATATGTATTTCACTCGTTTACAAATTGTATGAAAATTAATTAGGAGCTTAAATAGGATGTGCATTTTTCTTTAGACTATTGGTAGTTTTTCAACTTTCTCGCTATAATTTGTAAATAAATATTTTAATAACAAATACACATTTTATTTAGTAATATGGATAGTGATTATAATACAGGGTTATTCACAATAAGAATTTATGACTTCCAGGGATTATAGAAGGGATTTAGTCGATCAAGTTTTGATAAGGAACCCATGACCGGAAACGTACAATTTTGATGTAAAACAAGTTTGAAGATCTAAACGCGATGGGCTGATATTGTGTCATGTAGGGATTTGTTTATGTATTATGATTACTTTTGTTTTTTTCCCTTTGTTCATGGAAAAATAATGCACGTACAGCCAAGCAGGCCCGTGCGCAATGTAAATATGTACATATGTATCTTTCTTTTCAAAAAAAGACAATCAATTCCATTCATTCATTCATTCATTATTGTGTGTCAGAATAAGAATTACAGACTTCTAGTGGTTGTACTACACTTGTCGAGTCTGAGGAAGATCTTCTTGCACGAATTCTGGCGAAAGCAGAAATTATTGAGCTCACACCAGGTCTTGTGGGGCGTGTGTATGAAAAACGCGTCGCAGGTACACTTTGTGCAACGAATATAGGGTCCCCACATGGAACCACGCTTATAGTACAGCCCCTAGAAGTCTGTAACACTTATTCTGAAACACAAGGCACGCGATATCAGCCCATTGTGTTTTGATCTTCAAACCCATTTTACATCGAAATGGTACGTTTCCGGGCATGGGTTCCTTATCAAAACTTTATCTACTAAGTCCCCTCTACAGCCCCTAGTAGTCTGTAATACTTATTCTGAAACACAAGGCACACAATATCAGCCCATTGTGTTTTGATCTTCAAACCCATTTTACATCGAAATGGTACGTTTCCGGGCATGGGTTCCTTATCAGAACTTTATCCACTAAGTCCCCTCTACAGCCCCTAGAAGGCTGTAATACTAATTCTGAAACACAAGACACGCGATATCAGCCCATTGTATTTTGATCTTCAAACCCATTTTACATCGAAATGGTACGTTTCCGGACATAGGTTCCTTATCGAAACTTTATCTGCTAAGTCCCCTCTACAATCCCTAGAAGCCTGTATTACTTATTGTGAATCACCCTGTATAAGGGATAAAAGACAAAGAATGTTTGTGGTTGATTGAAACAAGCAGGCTTAGTGAAGGTCCTGACGGTGTTAAAGTTCACACCTGAATCACAAGGTCTGCTGTAATGATACGGATCTGATCGTGCAGGGAGGAGACACACCATCATTCCATACTCCCAGTTGCATCACCATGTTGCTATTTATCATATCAGTAGTGCAGCATCCACATTAAGTACTGACTTCCTTTTATGGATAATGATGTAAGTCATATGTTTGTTTCATATTGTAGGTCTAACAAGTTTAACATGAAAACAAACGTCACTTTGTAGTCCGACTTGACCCAGAATTATACTTCATATTATTTTCAAGGATTTAGACGAATGTTGATACGTTTCATCCTTACAATTCATCAATACGGCTATTCATTTCGAGGTTAAACCAGGATTTTAATATCATAATAAATATGAAAGTTAAAGTTAGTAATGTTTGTATTTTAAAATTCTTTTAATATTTAAATATTACATTTAATAAAGAAAAACATCTAAATTATTCATTGTTGTACATTGTTAAATAAAAATGTCTCAGTAACAATTTAAAAAAATTGTATTACCTAACGGTCTTTCTAAATAATGCTTTTTAAAATTGTTTTAAGTCATTGTTGTCAAAATTATAAAGCTTTCTGTTAAAACTGTAATAAGAACACCTGCTTAACTTCATATATTTAAATGAAAGTAAACTAAACTCTGATTGGATGTTAAAACAATTAACTTTTAGATTTAACAAATCAAATTTAAACCTTATGTTTAATGGACTATCAACCAATAGAATTTAAAATTACCATCATGTGATGTAATAATGTTCTTTAAAATTATAAAAGAATTACACTAGTCAATCTGCATACACCTTCCACAAAGATAGAAGCAAGAAGATTTCTCAAGATAAAATGTAATATTTAATACAGGAATAATTGATTCCAGAAAAGAAAATAAATTATTTTAATTGATAGTGAAGAATAATACCACTTACATTTACTTAATCTGCTGGGAACCTATAAAGTGAATAAATGTGTAATTATTTCTACAAGAAACAGTTTTTCAATGATTTTAAAGTGTTTTCCTACCCAGTGTACCAACTTCCGACCTTGAGAAGAGAATCCGGCTCTACCGAAAAAAAACCCAACCTGAACAAGTAATTATTTTTGGGACACTAATCCTTCTTCAAAATGTTACTACAACATCGGGCATGAAGAGTATTACTACATCAAAATGCCACCAGAACGTGGGACAAAGCAATTTACTTCTTCAAGGTCCAATCTTCATTCATTTATTCCGCTTTGGCTATATTTTATCAATATATATTTTTAAATCTTAACCTAAACACGCCACTTAAAATTGAAATATATTTTTTATAAACTGTTCACAATAAAATGCAATTTCTTAATTCTTGAAATGATTATTAATTGGGTTATATTTCATAATTGACATGGTAAAGGTAGTAAGGCATAAAAGCAAATTTTACAGGGGAAACAAAAAAAGTTCAATACTTTTAAGTTTAAATACATTTTGAAAAGCTAATATGGATATTTTGTAACTATTTTGCAAATAAAATATCTTGTTCAGTGGTGTCAAAATCATATTTACATTATTGTTGGGAACATTGTTTTTTGCTTCCCCTGTAAAATTTGCTTTTTGTGACTTCGTGCCTTTCCCATGTCAACGCCTTGCATAAAATTATTATCTCATTAGTGTTTAGAATGACATCCATCCATAGTAATTCTGCCCGGAGGCAGGTCCTTGACTGCAATCATAGCATTTTCATGCTATGCTTACAGCTTTACTAGGGAATTGTAGGTGTGGTAGCTTCCCGTTGCTTACCACACCGGTGAAGGATGATGATTATAAGGGTGAGGATGATGATAATGATAAGGTTGATGATAATGATGGCCATATGATTTCGGGGACCGTATGGGCCTTAAAGTTTTCCTGACATTTGTCTTACAGATGAGGAAAAACCCCGATAAAAACCTCACCCAGAAAAACTGCCCCGACCGGGGATCGAACCCGGGCCCGCTGCGTGACAAGGAAGCACGCTACCTCGAGACCACAGCGGTGGACTAGAATGACATGCTAAGTCAATAATTGATAAGATTTATTTTTTAAAGCTTTTGTTAGTCTTGTGTTTCTGAATCCATGGTAGATGTAAATATGCCTATACTTTCTTAATAATATTTAATGTATTACCGGTACTTTTATCACCCATCATATCATCGGGGTAACGTAACTCTGCCTTCCAGGTGCCCCAACCTAAGAAATGGATTACAATTCCGCCTTTGCCAGGGGAAAAAACAGAAATGCCATAAAAGACAACCTGGTGGCATTAGACAAAAAAAAATTCATGAACCTAATTTTATCTATGAAACCTCAGTGTTATTTTTAGTTATTGGATTATAAGATGTTTTTCCTAGTATTCGGCAGCACATATTACATAGATTTCATAATGTAACACGTTGTTTGTAAATATTTACATACTTGGCAAGATTCAGTTGTTTAACAGGTTTGTTTGTTAAATTGATATCCTGAAATTCTTCACTGTCACATTTGATATTTCATACTTCTTCTCTGAGTTAATCCTTAATAATAATAACCTCTACTTTTTAATAAAATATGAAGTCTTCATGTAAAATACCCATTCCTACTCTCTAAGGAAATAACAGTTGTCCATGTAATGCAATCATTCATGTTCTAATGTCCCTTTTTATTGGTAATATCAAAACTTTCGAGGAGTTGATTAATTACAATTGTTTGTTTGGCCAACAGCCAGCTAAACTTTTCAATATCCAATTTTTCAGACTCCATCTCTGAGGTTATCTTCTTGCGAAGTGACTTCAATTCGAACAGCGGTTGGTATTTTTTCAGAGGTGGTGATATTAACGTCTCTTAACCCGTTAAGAAATACTCTGTGTTTTGTTTATGTATGAACTATTAGGGGTTAAAATTGTTTATGTTCATGGAAGCAAGTTCTTGTTATAAGAATACTATAATAACTTTCTTCGAACAAATGAAGACTATTTACAATTTATATTGGAACATTATATTGATTGCTGGCTGTATATTCTTAATGTACTGTACTTGTATATTTCATATTTGTCCACCGCTGTGAGATAGCGTGCTGCCTTGTCACGCAACGGACCCGGGTTCGATCCCCGATCAGTATAAGCTTCATGGGTGAGGTTTTTTTGGGTTTTTTCCTCACCTGTAAGATAAATGTCAGGAAACTTTAAGGTCCAGACGGTCCCCAAACACCGTCTGGCCATCAATATCATATTCGCCTAATTACTTAGGTTTAGTTTAAGGCCTCTCCCGGTGCATCATTACCATCACCATCAACTCTCATATCATCGGGGTTGCATAACCCCGCCTTCCAGGCGCCCAACCTCAGAAGTGGGTTATAAGTACGCCATGCCAGGAGAGAACACCAGAAATGTCAAAATGACAACCTGGGCATTTGGAAAAAAAATCATGTTTACTCGTTTTTTCAAATATATTTTGGCTTTGTATGGGAATTGTCTACTTATTTGATCTTCTTCTTATTATTCTTTATTTGTAGGATTTTCATCCTGTTTATTTCACAAATCACTCCTCGGAGGAAAACATATTGGATGTGCAACAACCGTCTATCCATCTCTTGGCTGGTCTTCCTCTTGATCTTCTACTTGTCTCATGTAATAACAGGTCAACAGTTAGTATTCTGTTTTAGATTTTGAAGTCTTTTTATAGTAATTTGCATGTCCTGAATTTAAACATGAAGCCCATATAGTCATATCACATACCATTTATTTGAAAATTAATATCTTCAATTTCTACATACATTTCTACAATTTCTTATTATTCTTTATTTGTAGGATTTTCATCCTGTTTATTTCACAAATCACTCCTCGGAGGAAGACGTATTGGATGTGCAACAACCGTCTATCCATCTCTTGGCTGGTCTTCCTCTTGATCTTCTACTTGTCTCATGTAATAACAGGTCAACAGTTAGTATTCTGTTTTAGATTTTGAAGTCTTTTTATAGTAATTTGCATGTCCTGAATTTAAACATGAAGCCCATATAGTCATATCACATACCATTTATTTGAAAATTAATATCTTCAATTTCTACATACATTTCTACAATTTCTTATTATTCTTTATTTGTAGGATTTTCATCCTGTTTATTTCACAAATCACTCCTCGGAGGAAGACGTATTGGATGTGCAACAACCGTCTATCCATCTCTTGGCTGGTCTTCCTCTTGATCTTCTACTTGTCTCATGTAATAACAGGTCAACAGTTAGTATTCTGGTTTTAGATTTTGAAGTCCTTTTATAGTAATTTGCATGTCCTGAATTTAAACATGAAGCCCATATAGTCATATCACATACCATTTATTTGAAAATTAATATCTTCAATTTCTACATACTTGACTGTCGATTGTGTGAAAATGAACCATTAAAACCATGTCATCTATTTGATAAATCTAATTAAAGGAACTAGTTGACTTTTTTAAGGCAGACTGCAGCATATCCTAAGCTACTTACACCATTTCGTATTGTGAATGAATATACATCGTGTCTACAAATATAGTATCATAATTTAAACTACTACTACGTCGCTTTGAATAATCATATCTAAATTAAATTGGTGACAATCAAAAGAGAAACTCAAAAAGTTTTGTACATATTAACAATGTAAAAAATGAAGAATAATGGACAACAATACAGAAACTAAACTAAATTTAATAATTTTTTTGTGCTCGATATGGATTCATTGTTGGATATTTAGATGTCTGCAGCTTCACTTGTGGGGGCCACATTCAATGTCTCTGGAGTTTCTCTTTTGATTGTCACCAATTTCATTTAGATACGATTATCTAAAGCGACGTAGTAGTAGTTTAAATTATGATACTATATTTGTGGACACGATGTATATAAGTCGTAATACTTGTTCTATAAAACAAGAATTAACGTTTAAATGCTACCATTTTGTTATCTTAATAATATGTAATTCATTATCATAATAACGGAAATGTGGTGTATAAATAATCCAAATTCATTTTGATATTCCGATGGAGGGTGACCTTGTTTGGAGGTTCTTTGGCCAACCACAGGATGGAGCTGACATCGACATCCAGGTGGTTGCAACATAATGCAACATAAATAAAACCAGTCTGGGAAAGCTGGCGATAAAACAGAATTGTTTTGAAACATGTCCAAGAACAAATCAACATTAATATTGAGGTAAGATGTCCAGACCAAAAATAATATAATCATTTTGATATGTTTATTTATGGTAATTTTATTGTGAAGAAGCAGATAAAAAACAAACTCATTTGTAACAAAAGCATACATGGTGTACTTCGGAATCGAATTAGGAGATCAATCAAGGATTTGGGCTCGTCATACTCTGTGCAGTGTTTGTGTTCATGATTTAAGAAATTGGCAAAGGGGAAGAAATAATCACTAAGTTTTGAAATACCAATGGTGTGGCGTGAAGCTCAAAATCACGTACACTGTTACTTTTGTACATACGTACAATGTGAAAGGTTTTAATACAAAGATCAAAAAGGAATTATAACCCCAAACTTTCCATCTGCTATGAGACTAGAGGCACATGGCCCTGGTATTTCAATATCTAAGCCACCTGAGATGTTTCAGGTACAACCAGTTGTAGAGATTCATCATCATTACTTGAGTCCGAAGGGTTCATTCCTGAAACATCAAATGCGCCACGATCATTATTACAAGCCAAGCGAAATTATAATTATAGTAAGCGAATAAAACCTTCCCAAGATTGCATCTGACTAGAGGAAAACCACTTACTTGCAGCTGAAACTTATTGTCTTTCTACAGGAACAGAGAAAAATATATCTTGCAGTACTTCAGTAATGAAGAGCCCGTTCACTGTAATATATTACAGACTTAGTAAACAAACTGGGTTGTGTTAAATACGATCCAAATGACTGGAGATCGTTTATCGATTCCATCAAATGAAGTCTTTAGGGTGTGCTGATACGCAATAGTATTGCTCTGTCTTCAGTTCAAATAGTGCAGCCGAAGGAGAATTATGAAATTTTAAAGTATCTTCTGGTGAAAATTAAATATGTTGAACAACAGCGAATGATATGTAGAGATTTGAAAGTAATCTGTATGATATTAGGCCAACAACAGGGATTCACAAATATCCATGTTATCTGTGTAGTGTTATAGTAGGGTAAGGGACAAACAATGAAAACAAAGACAACGACCCTTAAGAGAAAGTTTAACACCAGGTGGTAAGGACATAATAAGGGATAGCCTTAGCAGATACTAAGAAAATTCTTTTGCCATCTATTCATATAAAACTGGTGCCATGAAACAGTTTGTGAAAGTTCTTAACCAATATGATGAACAATCAATTACATTGGCGTTTACTTGATGAAAATCTATAATTAATTTAATTAAATAAAAATAAAACTTAAAGTTTTATGTGATTTTCATATTTATTACAATATAAATTAGTAACAGCTGTTTCGGTACTTTGTACGTTCATCAGACATGATTACAAACGAATGAATTTTGTTATTATAGTACATAACAACTGTAACTATGCAACATTTTTATAACAATCTCTATTATAAATTTAAAAGAAGCGATTCATTCAAATCTAGTTGGAAATTGAATAGCTTATTACCACTTTCAATTTATTTATCTCTACAACTTCTAAAAGATCCAACTTCTTTCCTTTGTCACAAACATGTAACATTTTAAAATTTGAATCAAAACAATGATCATATTGGAGTCGGTGGTTAGCATACTTTGAATTATCTAAATTTCTGTTATAACAGAATAAATTCATTTGTAATCATGTCTGAAGAAGGTACAAAGTACGGAAACAACTGTTACTAGTTTATATTTTAATAAAAATGAAAATCACATAAAACTTTGTTTTATTTTTATTTAATTAAATAAATACAATGATTGTTTTAAATATCTCAGCGACAAATGTCCTTCTCTGTTTGAAGCTAAAATTAAAGAAGGATTTTTTTGGGTCCTCAAATCAGAAATATAGTTGAAAGACAGAAAATTTGAAATCACTATGACTTCTAAAGATGAGAAAAATGTTTGGAATGCACTGAAAGAAGTTATGGACAATTTTGTAGGAAACAGTAGTCATCCTGATTATGTCATAATTGTGAAAAATATTCTATAGAACTTGCGAACATTGTGGCACAATGTGAGTCTCAAATTGTACTTCCTGTTTTCACATTTGGACTATTTCCTGACAACTTGGAGAGAGTCAGTGAGGAACAAGGAGAGAAGTTCCATCAGGATATTTGAGAAATGGAAAGGAGATACCAAGGACGATAGATAATTTCAATGATTGTAGATTACTGTTGGGTGCTCTGTAGAGATTCTCCGGCAAAACACGAGAAAATTCAAGAGACAAACATTCGATACCAAACGAAGAAGTTTTTTTCTCAAGTACTGTTTTTTAAGTGAACGGAAATGTGAAATTTGGTAATAAAAAACTCACAAGTTCATTAGTAACTATTATACAAGTCATAATTATTTGTGAAGAAAATATGTGAATATTTCATTCTTGAATTGTCAACAAACTTGATGTGATGGAGAAAAACGGAAGTCCTTTTTAAATCAGTAGCAATGAAATATTAAGAATCATCTTTCAAATGTAAAAAGCTCTCAAAAAGTTTTAATTTGTGGATCCGTGCAATTATTACTCACTCTGAAATAAGTTTACAATTCATCAAAATATGTTTATTTTTTTAACCCAGTTTATCTCTTCGAATTATAATATTCCACTTTAATAAAATTATTTTCAGTATTAAGAAACTGCTAATTAACTTCACGCCCTAGCATTTCTTTGGTTAAGTCAACACACTAAAGCCGTGAGGTCAATGTTTGAATTCTGATCAGCCAGAAATTTTAAACTGATATATTTACGTTCTGACGACGCCATGACCCTATGGTCGACTCATACTCTAACGAAAATGAATACCAGATATATGTTCTATGGGTAACGGAGGTCGTAATGCAGAACTGACAACTCGACTGATATCTGATGCCGGTTGTCCGGAAAATTGGGAGCCTTAACTCCCTACTACCTCTAGACTTGTATGGAAAAACTTAACTTTTTAATGAACTTGAATATATTCCTTCGATCAACTATTCGCAATCACTCTACTACCAATCATTGTTTAGCCAAGTGATTTAATCCCACACCTCTTAAATTGTTATGAATTCGTGTAGTGCTAAAATTATCTTACGTAATGTTTGAGGGATGTTCAAGGAAGTGAAGAAAACCAGTTTATTTTTGTGCAAGGTATATTGCATCGGTTAGAAATGTAGCTTTATCTACTATGCATCATTTCTACAAAAGGCAAGTTGACATTTAAAATCTCGGACAACTCAATATTTATTAAATAATAGACTTGGGATCTTTTATCACTGATTTTTGCCATTTTCAAAATCCAAGAGGGTATGGAGATGATCAGTAAAAGAGGCAAATTGGAAAACAAGGAATATCTTAAATTTCATAAATAAATAAATTCGTAATGCCAATGTCAACTATCAGCCTTCAAAAGTTATGATGAAACTTCTGAAAAGTCTATATGTTTAGATGTGTAGCCTATTATAATTTTGATAAATGCTTATGTATTACTGAAGTAAAAGTAGTTGCATTTCATAATGGATTGAAGGTCATTTTGAAAATTTCTGATTTGTAAAAATGTTTTTTTTTATATTTGTCGTTTAATATTTTGCAATAAGTTCAAAATATTTCAGAGTCATGGTTTCCTTTGAGTATTAAGATTTTCCAACTTACAATTATATACAAATCAAATCATGTGTGAATCTTCAAATTTTAACATACGCTTTCCAGCACATTTTCTGGTGTCACGTATCTGATATTTTACAATCGGTCTAATCTGCAATAGTAGTGCAATTTTTGTTCTAATGAACATATTTAAATTTTGCTTTTCTGTTTAATGGTAACTTAAATCAATTGTCTTCCTCTATTTAGATATTCTGGTCAATCACAGATATATAGCCATTTTTTAAAACTCTAATTATTAATTACAATTTATAATTTATGAATTTAATTTAATATATTTTTTAAGGATTTTGAAAGGCAGCATCTGGGTCAATACACATTTAAGAAATGGTTTACTTAGTTTTTTTTAAACAAAGGGAGAAGGATTTATGTCCTCTATTCTAATATCGAAACTAACTTTTCACATATAAATTAGGTCAAAATCTTCAAACTAACAATGTAAACATAAATAATTTATCCATACTTTAATATATATATATATATATATATATATATATATAGGAGGACCAGGTGATTTTTCATCGAGGTTTTCTTCCTCTAGAGCAGGTACCTTTACATGGTTAAAGAGACTGTTCTTCCCTTTTGCTGATTTTCTCTTCCGTTTTCTTTGCCGTTAAGAACATATTGTTCTTCTTCTCCCTCTGAAGTCATTGGAAATTCCCGCGTTGGAAGTAGTTCGTTTCCCTTCACCTTTTACCAGGCGGCAAGCTAGCAAAAGCCAGACTTCCCCACCTGGTCGTCTGGTTCATTAGGTACTGACTCCCTCCACCACGCCAAGATCTAGTGGCATGAACGTATTTTAATAATGGACTCTTGTAGGCTACCAAAACAAGCACCGTTGTAGCAGTCTGAAGGCTCTAGAGATGTGGAACATCCTAGAAGACGATAGGAAGATGAATTCTGAGAGCGGAACATACCAAGGGCCTACCATGAAGATGATGATATATATATATATATATATATATATATATATATATATATATGTATATATCTCCGAAAGATAAAATATATTGGATGAGATAGAAAATATAGAAATAAAATGCTAATAATACGATAATACGCGATAGTAAAAAAGTAGTTTCTGTAAAAAATTTACCGACCGTTACCCATCCAAATAATACATTAGTTACCTACCAGGTGTCTCACTGAGGCGATATGGCTACCCCATATCACTCGTTGACATCTATGGGCAAATAAACATAATTAAATTAGCTTGATTAAAACACTCCCACTAGAGAGCACCCTAATCCTCACACGGGTAAGTAAGTGGTATATAGATGGTAAATATTTTTAGCAGTAAAGCAGGTCAGATAATTCTGTTGAATTCTTCCGATTGATACTGACAGTATAGGTCAGACATGGCTATAAATCTGTCCCGCCTCTTGAAATTACGTGAATTGTATAGAATAGCTATCACGAATTGAGTCATTGTTACTTAATTCCTACAATCGAGGAAATGTCTACAAATAACTGTTATCTTGTGTTGAGGGATCTTATTTTTGTGTGGTAGTAATGTGGCGGATCCAAGTTGAAGCAAGATTTTTTGGTTGACTGATTTAATTAATTTTATGTGTTAGAGAAATGTTATAACTGATCTATCACGTCTTTATGACGTGGGTGGAGATGAGATAGTTGGATGGAATGCTCAGATTTTCTACTATGTATAATCTCACAAACACGCTTATTCGATAATAACACAAAAGTCCGGGCGTGTTTGGAATTCATCCGTCAAAAAGGGTTAGGATTTTGTTAACTTGAAACAGAAATGTACTGATTTCATCATCATCATCATCACCGTACCATCAACACTGACGTCAAGGATTAGGCCCTTCTAGTCAGTTCCGTTCAATTCAAATATCTTGGAACAATAATCACAAATAGGAATGAGATGCACAAAGAGATTAGGCCTAAACATAGGCTCAATTCTGGAAATGCGTGTTATTATGCATTACAGGGACACTTGACGTCCCAACTCCTTTAAAAAAAACGTTAAACTGAAAATATATAAAAATGTATTCTACCAGTTATATTATATGGATGCAAAACATGGACTCTTATTTTAAGGGAGGGAAGGATATTACGAGTGTTTGAGAATAAAGTTCTTAGGAAAATTTTTGGACCAAAGAGATATGAACAGGCAGGTGAATGGAGAAGACTACATAAATATAATCTACATGGTCTTTATAGGAAGCCAGATATAATAAGAACAGTTACGTCTCGTAGACTGCGATGGGCAGGACATGTGGCACGATTGGGGATTGAAAGACATGCATGGAAGCTTCTTGTAGGAAAACCAGAGAGAAAATTTTCAGTTGGTAGACCAAGAATGAGGTGGGAAAAATAACATTAACTATGATTTGAGGGAAGTAGATTATACAGGGAATGATTAAGAAAAACATTACCTCAGGAAAGGGTTGTATGAAGAGATTATGTCCGCGCGGCAATGAACCTACGGATTCGATAGTGCCCGTTAGAATCAGTTCCGTTCTCAAAGCAGTTCTCACGCCATACCTTTAAAGGTCGGCCTATATTGCTTTTTCCTTTCGGATTATGGTATACAGCTTTTACTATCCTCGAGTCAGGCATTCGTTCGATGTGATCTCTCCAGTTTGTTCTTTATGTTTTAACTATAGATGTAATTTTGATGTAGTATACAAAAAAAAAGTGTATTCATCAAGTGAGTTGTCTCAGATGAAAGCGGGTCATCGCAAGTTCATATTCCGGTACTGACCAATTTAACTGAGACTTTTCCCCTGGTTTTCTTACCTCGTGAAGACCAATAGTGGTGTCGAATTAGATTACCTGGATCCATTTCATCACAGTTAACGATTCGTAGTTTTATTAAAAACTAGCTTACATTATAATTAGTTACTTATTTAGGAAATTACCTTCAAATTGCCAGTCTTTATCTTACATACGGACTAACTAACTAACTCACTGGCACTATATACTCCGTGCTGATTACCCGACTTTGCCCGGAAATCTACTTATCCCGATCTTCTTGACATAAATGAGCTGAAGTACAATAATTAATGTGTTTTATGTTTAGTTAAATAAGTAAATGGAAACATTTATATCGTAATTATTTTTAGATACCCCGTGCTGTTTACCCAGCGTTGTCCGATAATCTACTCATGTCGATCTTCTTGGTATAAATGAGCTGAAAGACAAAATTTAATGCACTCTTATGATTAATTGAATAAGTAAAATGGAAAATAATTATAAATGTATATCGTAATTATTTTAAGACTCCCCGTGCTGATTACCCGATGTTGTCCGGGAATCTACTTATCTCGATTTTCGTGGCATAAATTAACTAAAATACAAAATTTGTTATTATGTGTTATCCATAAAATAATACCCGCCATGTGCTGCTATGCTTGCACAGGAATCTACGCACTTGTATCGATCTTCTTGGCATCAAAGAAAGACAAAAATGGTTATTGTGAGTTATCGGTAAGAAATAAACATATGCTGTCGCGGATTTTTTTGCAGAGCTTTTTGAGATATTCAATTATGTGTACATTAATTTTGTGTATTTGTTATGGTTTAGGCAGCGTAAGTCATTTAAGTGTCCAAATAGTTACTTTTTTCACGTTTTTCACTACAAAGGGAGTTTTTAAGGGTGTAGGAGTTGAGTACCTCAACTCTCTTATAGCGTATGTTCATCCCGGGAATCTCCTGAACATTTTGCGAAAAAAACATCACGATCGGATCAACGGTATGGCCGTGCATAAAGTACAAACAAACAAACAAACAAACAAACAAACATTTTTATTTATTAGATTAGTATCAGTTAATTTCTTGGCAAAACACGCGAAAAAGCCCCAATAATGTAAACACAAAACTAGCTGAATATACACAAAAAAAACCTTAGACTTGATATGATTTTACAAGTCTTTAAATTAAATTAAATAGTGAATTATTATTTTATTTTACAACGCTCTTTAACAGCCAAGGTCATTAGAGTCGCAATCCAAATCTGGGCGTGAAAGAGAACAACAAATTTTGCAACAGGAATACTTTTTCAAGTTTGAGGTTATTTTATGTCCAGTAAATCTACGATACGTGTCCCATGGCATTGGTTTCCATCCGAAGGACCCCATAGTCATGATACTTATTTCCAGTAAATCCCATCGAACCTGATCGGGTTTCAATCAGAAAGCCTCGGAATCAGAGACGAGCATGGTACTCACAAGTCCACCAGTACTGACAATGTAATTAAAAAAATGTACATTAATATTTTCAGCCACATATCATGAATTGAGGTTGGGAATTATTACAGACAGTTTCTATTTCAATAGTTGTCAATATACTAAACATAAGAGAATTATTAATTTAATATTTTATGTCAAAGATTTAATTTGATGATGTGAACATCAGCTTATGATATAACTGATACTAGAAGCTCGTTGTTCAGTAATCATAACATTTTAAATATTTCTGCATTCAGTACCCTATAGACCTGTCATACCTGAACAACATAGAAGAAAAAAGGGAAAATTACACTTGAATTCCCTACTGCTTAGAAAAGTCGAAGACGCGGAAACAATAATAACTCCGCCAAACTTAAATTAAGATACACGTTAAATCTAAGATTTAACAATAACTTTATATATTATTATGATAGGGGACTATGCTGAGGATGAAAGAATTAATGTAAAAGTTTAAGAAAAATGTCTCTATATCGTCTGATGTTGCTAACCATGCCATTAATGCATATATTTTAATTTCAAAGTAAGTTTTTTGTAGTGAGATCACATATTTAGGAATTCAAATAAATAAAAATGAAAGTTATGAAGAGGAAATAAGAAATGGAAATAATAAAGAAAAATTTGCAATTGCTTGCCTCAATGGAATATTGTGGGATAAATACATAAGCAATAAAATAAAATTAATATGTATCATACAATTGTTAAAAGCATCGTTACTTATGGAGCAGAACTTTGGCCACAAACAACAAAAACAATACATTTAACCTACAAAAAATCGCCAGATGACCACAGGTAATTTAAATGCTTATAAATTACAACAGTGGATCGAATACGAAATAAAGAAATAAGGGAAATTATGGGCGTACAAGAGGAGCCGGACATCATAGACATTATAGAAAAGAAAATATTACAGTGGTATGGCCATGTCAAAAGAATTCCGGAGCAAAGATTGCCTAAAATTGTTATGGAATGGATCCCAATACAAAGGAGGAAGAGAGGAAGCCCGAAGAAAACTTGGATACAAGGGGTAGCCTACAAACAGCTATGAATATCAGAGGATTGGAGGATGATCAATGGATGGGCAGAGAGGAATGGCGTTTGGTTTCCGGAAGACGGCGGCAGCTGCCATGATATCGGATGATGAAGATGATAAATAACAACAAATAAAAAAACAGCGTTACTTTTATTTTTAAGATATA
This sequence comes from Diploptera punctata, assembly GCA_030220185.1. Lineage (NCBI taxonomy): Eukaryota > Metazoa > Arthropoda > Insecta > Blattodea > Blaberidae > Diploptera > Diploptera punctata. The sequence continues at coordinate 803,697 of JASPKZ010010652.1, read as the reverse complement.
TAGACATTTTGTTTTATTTATTGAAAACAATGAAAGAATTATCTATTTTAGAATCTTTATTAAATAATGTGGATAAATATTTGAAAAGGTGTTTGATAAATGGGTGGATGTACAGGTAGTAATGCACGAATGTAACAATTGATAATTGACTGGTAGAGCTGGAATAACTTACGTTCAGATGACTCCCATATCTCGAGGACAGGGTGCAATAAAATGGAATGTTGATGACTCAACATAATGCACACCTAGCAATTTTATATGAAAAATATCATCTAATCTCCCCTTTGTGGCCACTTTCATTTGTCTGGCACTTCTTTATCTATTGTTACATAACGTGGCCCACTTTAATATTCGTGGTTATCATTCAAAATGTCGTGTACATAATACAATTTTGAATAATATTCTTTACATTACACCTTAACAGTGAAGTCAAGTCAAGGCATCCTAGATACACCGAGTACGCAAAGTTTCCTGTTGGCGGTAACGTCAGCTCCTGTTACTGGTAGTAAGGATCACCGACGAGCCAACGTGAACTGGTGGGCAACCTGTGGTCAACCTTGGCGTCTTGAGCGCTACTGCTCGGGCTTTTGCCTCTCTCTACTCCAAGTTGCAGATTGAAATCTTTATTTTCTTCTGATAGCTGGCTGAAAATAGTGAATTGGTGAATAGTGTTGTGCAGCGTGTCGCTTTTTTCCGGGTGGGGCCTGGCGGCCACACCCATTAAAGAGTTTTCAGTGTTTTTCAGTGAAATTTTTTCAGTGTTGTGTTTATACAGTGGTGTTTGGTTCCTGCAAAGCAACTCTATTAACTGCGAGTGCTTTGTTAAGCCTTGTTAGTTCAGTTTCAATCAAGCCAAGTGCTAGTGTAGTAATAAGTAATTAGTGCTGAACAGTCTTACCATGGCTGCTTCACTAAAAAGCATAAGTGCCGAGCAGGCTATGGACCTTGAGTATGAGGAGCCCTCGGCCTACGAACTTTGGGATACTGCGCTCAAAAAATTTGAGAGATACGTAGTTAATCAAAAATTTCCACCTGAATCAAAATACCTAGCAGTAGCTAGCGAGGTGCGTGGTTCCATCGTTATAGTTATCAATTTCATAAGCACGTACCCAAAGTTCGGTCAGTCCGAATTTGCTCGTGATGTTACTCATGATTGCCTAAAAAGACTAAGTGAAATTAAGCTCAATATGAAATCTAACCAAGATTATTTTGAAAAAATGCTTCACGAATTGCAGACAATAATTATGGAACTTCCTGTATCCTGTTTTTTCACAGGTGCAGATCAAAATCCTATAGCGAATACAGAATATGTACCTGAACCTAAAAAGATTAAAACACATGAGAAAGAGAAACCATCCCAAAATAGTTCAAATGATAACATGAATACAATTTCAAATAAAGAGAAACCATCCCAAAATAATTCAAAAGATAACATGAATACAGTTTCAAATAAAGAGAAACCATCCACAAATAAGGCAACTACGGTCACATCACGACAAAATGAGGAGTCGGCTGTGCCAGTGCAAAATAGATTTTCAATTTTATCCGAATTACCGGATTCAATGGACACAGCCGACCCTCAGGCTCCTCAACCTGGACCGTCACGGGACAAGCAGACTACAGCAGCTACCAGGCGTAGTAATCAACCGTCCAGAGAGCCTCAAGTAATGCCGCAGCCAAAAAGGGAACCACGCCCACCACCCATAACGGTGATTGGGCATGGTGACCTTTTCAGGATGAATAGAGAATTAAAAGGAAAATTCGAAAAAGACGTAAAAGTAGTTAAAACCCAGGACGGTTTGAGATACTACGCTACCTCGGAGGCAGACTTCCATCTACTCAAAGAATACTTCAAAAATGCAAAGAAAGAATTTTATACATTTCAACTCAAAAAAGATCTGCCTCTGAGGGCTGTTCTAAAGAGGCTTCCCTCCAGCATCACTGCTGATGAAGTCAAGGAAGAACTTAAAGAACTAGAATATCCAATAATATCGGTAAAGCAAATCACCAAAAAAGAAGGAGAAGTTATTACTCCCTTACCATTATATATCCTGGAACTTCAGAACAATGATGCTGGTAGAGAAATATATAACTTAAACCGCCTCTGTTTGACAGTGGTGGCTGTGGAACCATACAAACCTAAAGCTGGCATGAAGCAGTGCTTCAGATGCCAGAAGTTTAACCATACTTTCATGGGGTGCTCCTTGACCCCATCTTGCGTAATTTGCGCTGGTACTCATAGTCATCGTGAGTGTCCGGTGAGAACCGCGGCACTCACGGACAAGAGCCTGCTGAAGTGCGCGAACTGTGGGGAAAAGGGGCATCCCGCTTCCTACCGGGGTTGTGAAGCCTATAAGAAAGCAAAAGAGACTTATGAAAAAAGAAAACCAAACCAAAGTTCAACAACCCCGGCGTCCCAACCTCGAACTTTCACAACAAAACCTGTTAATCCTACAGTCTCATATAGTTCTATGGTAAATTCTGGCATCACAGTTAAACCTACTGCAGGCACTGTTCCACGTCAGCCAGGGTCTGTGGCTGCTATACCAATGACGGATCAGGGACAGAAACTTTTCCATGACATTCAGCCTCTGCTGAGTGGTCTGACGACACCTATGGAGAGGTTTGTGTTCCTGACTAACCTGGTGAACTCATGTTTCGGAGATGGCTAGGCATCCTCCACAAAGCTATCTTAATGTCATGGCATTTAATGCCAATGGTGTATCCAACCAGATTCATGAGTTAATTACTTTTATACAAACAAGAGATATCGACATTCTTCTTCTGAACGAAACGCACTTAAAACCAAGAATGAAATTCCAAATTCCGCAGTACTACACATATAGGAATGACCGCCTTGATGGTCCCCTTGGAGGCACTGCCATCTGTATCAAAAAGTCCATTGGCCATAGGGTGGCCCAAATCCCGGGACTTCAATTTATTGAAGCCACGGGTATCTTCCTACCAATCACAGACCGCGAAACATTATTCATAGCAGCAATCTACAAATCTCCTCGAAGACTTCTGACAAGACACGACTTAGATATCCTCACTTCTATCTCCCCAAGCTATCTGCTTGCGGGAGATTTTAATTCAAAACATCATTATTGGAATTGTCGTGTCCAGAATGTCTCCGGTACAATCCTTCAAAACTACTGCCAACTTCATAACATTGAAATCTCTGCTCCAAGGGAACACACACTGTTCTTCCAACACGCCTACGGTCTCACGTCCGATATTTTGGACATAGTTCTATCGAAGAATGTTGCTATTTCACCACACATCACTACTGTTACAGACGCACTTGACTCTGATCACACGCCAATACTTTTTAAAATTTCATCCACATTTTTATTGTCCTCCCCATTTAAGTTACAACATCATTGCACAGACTGGCAGAGTTACACTAACATGCTTAACCAATGGGTTATGCCTACACTCTCTGTCGAGTCTACGGAACAAATAGAACACACTGTCCTTAATCTACAGGCCACAATAAAAACGGCCATTACACTTGCTACAACGCGATCAAAAGAAACTAATAATACGCGAACAAAATATAACGATCCAACACTTCAAAATTATTTAAATCTAAAAAGGCAGTACCAAAAATGGTACCGCGATTTCGGAGCTCCACATCACAAGCAGCAATACAATCACTATGCTCATTTGGTCAAAAGCCGGCTTAAAGAGCTGAGAAATGCTGAATGGGATTCTTCCCTTCAGCAATTCTCAGACAAAAAGACTCCACCATGGGAGATAATAAAACGCCTCAAAAGGAGTCGAGCTCCGCCTCCTCCCTCAGCCATCCAGTCGGACGGAACTTGGGCGTATCTCCCTAGGGAGAAGGCCCAGGTTCTAGCCGACAATTTCGCGAACCGGTTTAGACCTCATGAGCTTACAACACCGACTCACGAAGCTGAGGTGCAACATACAATCAGTACTTTTCTAGAAGCACCTATTCCTATACCCCATCCTGATGTACAGCTTTGTGAACTCAAAGCTATTGTACATAACCTCCCGTCCCACCGTGCCCCTGGTCATGATCAGATTTCTAATCTGGCCATAAAACACTTACCTGAAAAAACCTTACTCCTACTCCTACAAATAGTGAATCTTTGCTTTCGTTTCCACTACTTCCCGGAAGTATGGAAGAAAGCAAAGGTAATCGCTATTCCTAAACCTGGTAAAGACCCAACCATACCGGATAACTTGCGACCAATCAGTCTGCTACCAGTGCTGGGAAAAATTATGGAAAAAATTATTTTGGCAAAATTAAAAATTGCAATTTCTGAGAGAAACCTTATTCCTACTCATCAGTTTGGATTTAGAAAAGCACATAGCACTCCACTGCAGCTCGCAAGACTGGTTGACCATGTTGTTACGGGCTTCAACGCTAGGAAAAGTACTGTGGCAATATTTCTTGACATTGAGAAAGCTTTTGATACTACTTGGATAAATGGACTTATTTACAAACTTATCAAATTCAACATTTCGGCTCATCTAATTAAACTGATAGCTAAATACCTCACTAACCGACAATTTTATGTGTCGGTTAGTGGGTATAATTCTGACTGCAAGACCCTCTTGGCGGGAGTTCCTCAAGGTGCAGTACTCTCACCTATCCTATATAGCCTTTATGTTTCTGACTTCCCTACCTTTCCTAGCGTAAATATCGCATCCTTTGCTGATGATACGTGTCTGTTTTATCAGGCACGTTTCCGTTCCGTACCGTTCCACATTCGTGTGGTCCAAACTGCCCTAAATACAGTCCAATCCTATATGCGTCTGTGGAATATAAAACTAAATGCAAATAAAACAAACTTCGTTGTATTTGCAAAAACCCACAAACGCACTCCTGCCCGACTCACCTTAGGAGCTCTTAGAATCCGTCCAGAGACTTCAGCCAAGTATCTTGGAATCCATTTGGATTCCAAGCTTACGTTCAAAATTCATATTGAAAATCTAAAACATAAAGCAAACGCTGCCATTGCTCTTTTATATCCATTTTTCAAGTCGCCTATGCTATCTACCAGGATCAAACTTACTTTATATCAAGTTGCGATCCGCAGCATGTTGCTGTACGGTTGTGAAGCCTGGAGTATCCTAGCTGCTGGACATAAGAAAAAAGTTCAAATAATTCAGAATAAATGCTTGAAAATTATACTTTCAGCTCCACTGCGCACTAGGATCTCAGTACTTCACGACCAAGCACAGATGCCCTATATTGCCGATACAATTGAAAAAAGAGTTGTGCACATGATGCAACATATAGAAAATCATGAGAATCCAATTGTTCACAATATAGGGCGTATGCTACAGCAACGTGCTGTACACCGAAACATATTCACCAGAGACCCCGATGACGGTCCACTTATATGATACCTGCTACGGTAATAAACACATAAGCCGCAAGACAGCAAGGCTAAGGAACAAAACCCCTACTGAATAAACACAATGGTGTTTGGCCGCCAAGGGACCTCAACTGGTTCCCAAAAAGCGGCACACTGGGCAATGCTAGTCATTGCCACAAAACAGTCAGTCAGTTAAGGCATTTCATTTCATTTTAATTAATTTGGTCGGTTCTATAATATTATGCTATTGAAAGGCTAACATTTCCATCTAGTTTATTTTTTCCCTGATTGGCACTTTTACGTATTAATTACTTTGTCATAGAAAATAATGGCTTCACTGAATTACATTTTTTATTTATTTTTGTGCCCATTTAAGTAAAATAAATAACTACAATATGTACCAGAAAATGTATTGTTTGATCATTTTCTTTGTTAACTAAATAATACGACTATATTTTTGATTAAATGAATTGAATTCTTATAAAAGCAGAAAATTCAAAATGGACACATATTGACGTACAAATCTGTATGCAGATGGCGTGATATTTTGTTTTAATAATGTATCTCATAATTAAAATGCGTGTATTTCATGTTTGAATAATTTTATTAATTTACCAAATTTGAATAATTTTATTAATTTTACCAAATTTAAATTTATATTCCATTATAAATCGTTAGATTCCTATAGGATATTTAATTTAAAATTAGAATGAATAATTGTATTCTTTTTTTTGTATTTTCAAAGTATAAAAAGTAGATTAAATTTTAGTTAAACGTCCTTTACATCTAGAAGACTAAATATAAATACAGAAATGCTTTATTTCGATATAATATTATGTTTTGCCTTTAAGCATTAGGATAATTTAAATTTAACTTAAAGACTTTTATAACTGCTATCAACAGATACTTTATGGCAGAAAAAAATTGTTCTGAAAAGTTTATATTTTGACATAAAACTCTTTCATGCGTATGACTAAGTTTTAGCTTCTTTTTAAATAGTAAAAATTTAAAAATTATTTTTAAAGAATAATTTACATGTGCAAATTAACCCGTCTAGTATTAGAAGTTAATTTCGAGATCTTATTTTTACCTACTGTGTTTAATTTTTTTCGGTATTGCAAGTGCTTGCTATGCTTGACCCCATATCAGAACACTCAAAAAATATGAGAATGCACAATATCGATGTATGTATGAAACGGAAGATAGTTTTTACTATAAGAATTTAGGTTATGTAAACTTTATGACCTTTAATATTAATACCGGTATATAAAGAAATTATTGTTTCTTATATACAATCAAATTATTTATAAATCAGTAATATAATTTTGAAAATTTCGAATTTTTGTATGCATCTTTGTTTCTCTTCCTCATTGTAACTCTTTTTTGTTTCCTCTATCTATGACATGAGAAATCTATAAAAATATATTTATATTAAAAAATATGAATTTTTGATAAGGGGGACAAAATTTAAAATAATTTAATAGACTATTTAACTCATAGACCGATAATTGTGCCTCTTCCTTGATAATCGTGCGTCTTCCTGTTCGTAATGAGCGATATCTCCACATATTAACTTCTTTCACAAGGATACCGTTTCAACAATGTACGATCGATATGGTTACGGCAACAAATGTCAAAAGAAAACAACTTCAAAAATTACCAAAAAAAAAGATTAGTTCTGTTGCTTTAAAAAATATTAAATGTTGTATAATGAATCAGCATTATTGTTAATAGTTATTTCTCATACAATCATCTGTTATTAATTTTTCCCAAGCCCAAAGATATTTAACAGTAAAGATACGCTATTTATAACTATACAGCCGGCTTAGAAATCGCCCAGAAGTAAGATCGGAATACATAACCTCACATTTGGTAAATATTAAACATTATAATTATTTTTAGCTTCTGATGTTGTATTATTCGCTAAATAGTCGCTCCAAATCCAACGAGAGGTTGAGTTTTTCATTAGACAAAATCACAACCTCTTGTTAGATTACTGTTGATAATCTACAGTGAATAAATAATCTAATAGAAGAAGACGCTCTATACATTAATACAACAACTGTAAGATAAACTGCTTATTGCATAGCTTTGTAGATAATTACGAACCGCCTACTGTTACATATTACGCAACTAATATTGATGGTATTACAATAAATTTTCTTTTCTTCTGAAAGGCCTCAAGAGAGAGTCTTATAAAACACCAGGAGGGATATAAATTATTTCTTAGACAAAATATTCACCTGTTGGTTGTGTAATTTTAATGGAAACGCGGTGTTAGTCTTATTAATCCTACAAAATACTGCACAGTAGTGAAAGGTGTGCTTTGAAAGTTCATCTTTATCAAAACTGACATCCAAATAGAGAGATAATTGTTTAACTGTTGCAAAATGAAACAAAAAATATTCCTCTAGTTATAACCTTATTTTCTCACTATAGTCATATCACCTTTAAAGGAGTCAATTCTAATACACTCTGTGTTACTAATTTCAAAGGTGAACTTTTTTTTCTACGGAATAAATAGTAAATCGTATTAAAAGGTATGCGATATAAAAAACTGAACTTGACGGATCAAAATCAATTGTTTTTTTTACATATTTAAAAATGTCATTATTTTTATTTCGGAAATTATAAGTTATGCCACGAGTGATTTCAAATTTATCTAGAGGATTTGGAAAACAAAAGTGGAAATTGTTAGGACTCTTTAACGAATAAAATTAAGCTGTTTGCTCAGAAGTTATTATTTAATTACAGTTACCAATATTTTAAAATAGTTATACATTTAATGTAAACGGCAATCTTTGAAAACAAATTAGAAATGTGAGGTTATGTATATTCACTGCAACTTGATCATATTATTTGTTGCCAAATAGGATCGCAATATTGTAATAAAGTACCCTAATGGAGAAATAATTAAACACATCAAACTGTATATTATAATCAACATTATAGGTTACTAATTTATTTTTATGTAAACAATGCAGTAAAATTGAGGAATCTGTTCATTATTTGCTATATTCAATGTATTTGTTGGAGAAAAATAATATTCAGAGCTGTTCAGGATATTAAAAAGGAATAGCTTACTTTATCACAAAGCAGGAGCTGATAAAGAGCAATCGATAAAGAGCGAGATGAAACACGACTGTCAATTGGTTGTAAAACAAAATTCATTGAAACGTGATTGGTCATTGTCTCCCATTTGGGGCATCAGTTAAATAGTTCACAATACCACAATACAATAGTTCTTCGTCACCCTTAACAAATTCATCTTCACCAGTTGTAGCGGTCCTGAACTTCCTTATCTGTAAGTTCCAGCTCACTCATACATCTTCTCACACCATCCATCCAAACTCCTTTTGGTCTTCACTTTCTTCTTTTCCTATATATTTTCCATTCCAAAAATTCCTTAGGGATTCTTTCAAATGTCATCCTCTTGAGATGCCCAATACCATCTTAATCGTGTATCTTCAATTGTGTGTAATATATTTATTTCAACTTTCATAATTTTCCTGATTTGTTAATAACTTGTTAGATTGGCACAATTTAATTGATCATGTCTCTAACCCATATAACATAATATTCTCTACATTGGCGTTATAAATAAATGCCCTTATTCTGTAAAGGATGTTTTACTCCATATTACTGAGTTCAATACGTGAAATGCCCTCTATTCAACTGCTATACTTTTTCTATTTATAATTGTGATGAAACTTCTTGTTATAAGATTGTCCCTTTATTTATACACTAGCGGACCAGGCAGACGTCCTGCCCGAATGTTCAATTATCGTGTCATGGCCGGACGATAAAAATATAAGTTACTTTTTTACCATAAAATTCAATAATTAATAAATTCGCAAGAAAAATCTTCACTGTCATCTGTTGTGACTGAAATAACGTACATTATGACGTAAGATTGTTATCGCGCGGAATATTAGGTAATTCAGATGACTACATATCCTATAACTCGTTCGCAGCGTCACCTACCCGGTCCAATTGTGAATCTAAACCATCCAAGGATCCACTCAAACACTCACATAAAATTTCATCAAAATCGGTCCAGTTGTTTATACAGCTTTTAATTTTGGATTTCAAGTAAACCTCCACTTTTAATATCGATTCCGCTCATTGTCTGATAATATCTATCTCGGTTTATTTTAATTGGATACACTGAGTTTCAATGTTAAACATCGAAAATTGTGACCGCTGGAGCGATTTTTAAAGTTTCACTTCATCTGAACTCCTACACCTAATGGTTTTAGGGGGTCCAATTATGAATCTAAACCATTCAGAGACCGACCCAAACTCACACACAAAAATTCATCAAAATCGGTCCATTCGTTTAGGCAGATTTTAATTTCGGATTTTAAGTAAATCTCCACTTCTAATTTTCGGGGTTCACTCGTTTTTGGATAATACGTACCTCTGTTTATTTTAATAGGATATACTGAGTTTTGTTGTGGAACATCGAAAAATATGACCGTTAGACGTATTTTTAAATTTTCACTTCAGGTAATTGTGATTATAATCCATCGAGGGACACAATCACACACACACACACACACACACACACAAAATTTCATCAAAATCGGTCCAGTCGTTTAGGAGAAGTTCAGTGACAAACACTGAAAGAAGAAATGGAAATAATAAAGGAAAATTTGCAATTTCTTGCCTCAATGGAATATTGTGAGATAAAAATATAAGTAATACAAATTAAATTAATATATATCATACAATTGCTAAAAGCACCATTACTTATGGAGCAGGACTTTGGTCATAAATAAAAAAAACAAATAAGTATATTTTGGCAATTGAAATGGATTTTATACGAAGGGCAGCAAGAATTTCAAGAAGAGAAAAAAATATGAAACTCAGTTATAAGGGAGAAAATAAAGATTGAAGACACTATTTTAGATTATATTAAAACTCAGTAATTAAGATGCAAGAGGATCGGCTGCCAAAATGTGTTTTGGAATGGAAACCTAAGGGAAGGGAAGGCGAGACAGAGGAAGACCTAAAACTTCCTGGAGTCAGGGAATATATTTCTACATGAAAGAGAGACATCTACATCCAGGAGATTGGATGGACCGACAAAATTGACTATTAGGAATCGGACGATGTCAAAGACATTAAACAACGGATGATCTATCTATCTATCTATTAACATTACTTCCAATTACATGTTTCAGATGAGTGAGAGTCGCAGAAAAGAATTTGTTAGTTATTTGAAAGTCTAATTCAATATTTACAAATAAATGATCTTAGCGGGTATCAAATTATTGAAATCCAAAAACACGCATTTCACAAATCAGGGGATAAATTCAATATCAAATAGGATACATGAAGATGCAGGTTGATGAAGGATGGTATAATAATACATGTAGGAAGATAATGAAAGTGATCTAAAATAGTCTTTTAAATTTTAGAAAGAAAAAGCACAAAGGAAAAAAAAAAAAAGAAAAATTATTACACAACATACAGAAGTATTTTTGTTGTTCAAAGCCACCTGTTTGACATTCGACATTTCAGGTATTATCTCCTAGCATTAGCGTATTGTAACCCACTTCTGAGGTTGGGGCGCCTGGAAGGCGGGGTAACGCTGCCCCAATGATATAATGGGTGATGATGCGCCAGGAGAGGCCTTAAACCTAAACTTAATCTAATGAGGTGAATATGATATTGATGGCCAGATGATTTTCGAGGACCATTTGGGCTTTAAAGTATCCTCGCATTTGTTTTACAGGCAATTCCGGGAAAAATTCCGGAAAAATCTCACCCAGATAACTTGTCCCGAGTGGGGATCTAACCCGGACCCGCTGTGTGACGAGGCAGTACGCTACATCGAGATCACAGCGGTGGACACATACAGAAGTATAAAAAGAGTTATTTGGAGAAATATCCAAAAACTATAGGGTTTTCCATGTCTATAAAATATTATTGCTCTTATAGGAACACTGTTGTCACTTGACGCCACAGACTGAGTGACAGAGATCTGCTTCTTCTCCTCCTAGCAAAAGTATAGCAGCAATATGATTTTATGGCACGATTTACTTTACTACTACTAGTAAATTTAATTCGTGAACTTATTAATGTGGTTGGCATGCCGTAGCGTAGTGGTTAAGGCACTGCGCTACAAGTCGGAAGGTCGGGGGTTCAAGTCCCGGTAGGATGAGGATTTGTAAACTGGCCAAAACCTTCTGGCGGCACTATGGCCCTGGGGTCGACTCAGCCTCTAACGGAAATGAGTACCAGACGCTTGTTCTGGGGTAGAGGCGGCCGTCACGCAGGGCTGACAACCCGGCTGACATCTAGTGCCGATTGTCTAGAAAAAGTGGGAGCCTTAACCTCCTACTACCAGAAGGGCCTCCCGAGGCCTGTAGTGGGATTACTTTACTTTACTAAAGAATAAATAACATTTGGAATTTTATGGATTGTGATTACAAAAACGCATGAGCTTCAGAACATTCTAAGCGATATGTTATATGAATATCTTCTTTGACCACGGCTTTATGTGCCAAAACAAGTTTCGTTTGAAAGGGATTGGTTCAGTGAAATCTCCTCAAGCCGCTGTTCCAATAATTGAGTTCAACCCCCCCCCAACTTTATTAAATGATTGTGCGATAATTATACGTTCGATAATGGTATTTTTTCATAAATCGGGCACCCATTTTCTTGGCAAAGTTCTGAGTGAAACTCTTTAATTTTATTATTTATTTTAAATGAAATAACTAATATATTTATGTCACATAAAAGTACACGTTTACTAGAAAGAATTGCTCCATAAAAGCAATGCTAATTTCTAGACGTGAGAACCCTATAAACGAACATTTTTCGATGAGAAAAGTGGTTTCCGCCATTAAAAATTCAAATATTACTAAAACTCAAAGCTTACCAGAGAAAGTTTTGAAAAAGTTTTCATTTGATAGTGTATTACAAATTTGAAAACCGCGTTTGACAAACTTTTTAATTGTGGAAATTGCCAGGAAGCTTCGGTGCAGCTATATAAAAAGAAAAATCGTAGGCCTACTGATATTCCGGAAAGTTATAAGAAAAATAGTCTGTTGTCAGTGTTCGGTAAATCTATCGTGAAATACTTTACGAACAAATAAGACAGTGAGCCAAAGAGAAAAGCATTTTAGAATATCAGGTAGGTTTTGCAGGGTTTACGCATTGAAAGCGCACCGTGGTCGATTTTTATGCTGTACTGAAAGCGCACCTTAATCTGTCAATGAAAAGCACCCAACGCTTGAGTTGTCAGTCAAAATGTTAGTGCGGGCAGTAGTGAATGAAGACAACGAGAGTATTTTTCGTTCAAATTATAAGTGTGGCACAAAAAGTTCCATGTGGTATCTAGTTGTGACGTTTCATGCAGATGTACGACACTGTAATGCAGCCGTCCAAACAAAGGTACTGTAAGTACTGTGTTACGTAATTAATATGCATAATCATGTAGAAATTGTGTACGGTGATACTGAAAAATCAATTGTCCGTAGCGCTTGTGAACAGACCACTTAAATTAATCAGAACCTTTTTTCAAAAACAAAGTGAATTCAAAAATGAAACACAGTCATATAAATTATATAAGACAGGCTATTTATTGCGAACGGAGGAAGAAGTTGCTTAAAACATCGTATATGTTTCAAGACGCAAAAGAGATGTATATTAAGCGAATAGGAATGAACGGTTTTGTTTTCCATTTGACATGTTTTAACAGATAGAAAATTTTGTACTAGTCCCCGATTTTTTCTACTATTGTATATTCTATCCCTCTTGTGAATAATCCGTATATAACGATATAACGTTTATGCAAGTTTGGTCCTTCCGGGAAATTCTCGTATAAGACTTGAAAGCATAATAATAGTCCCTTCGATTGGTTGCCGGCCAAAGGAAGGCAAGACCAGTGATGGGGCTGCCATCTTATAGCCTCTGGTCAGGCTTTTCTGGAGAAGAAAAGAAAATAAAGGAAAGAAGAAATGGATTGTATTATATGGAATATATATTAAACAGTACCAACTAAATTGGAAACACCATCTTGAAAGAATGAGTTCAAATCGGATCCCCAAAGCTGTTTATAATTATATACCAAGAGGACGAAGATCACTGGGCCGTCCTATGAAACGCTGGAGGGAAAATTTTCTATAGGATCGTAACAGGCCTTGGCCTAATGCTTGGAAGGAAGAAGAAGAAGACGTTTATACAATGCTTTACGCATTTCAGTTAAAAAATTCTTACTAATAAACATTATGCAAGCTATACACTGTATGTCTGAAGACGAGGCACAACTTGATACATATATATATATATATATATATATATCCATAGTAATTCTGCCCGAGGGCAGGTCCTTCACTGCAATCATAGCATTTTCATGCTATGCTTTGCAGCTTTACTAGGGAATTGTAGGTGTGGTAGCTTCCCGTTGCTTTCCACACCGGTGAAGGATGATAATTATAAGGATGATGATGGCCATACGATTTCGGGGACCGTTTAGGCCTTAAAGTTTCCTAACATTTGTCTTACAGGTGAGGAAAAACCACGATAAAAACCTCACCCAGAAAAACTTCCCCAACCGTGGATCGAACCCGGGCACGCTGCGTGATAAGGCAGCACGCTACCTCGAGACCATAGCGGTGGACATTTATATATATATATATATATATATATATATACACACACACATTTTGGGTCATTGTAGACCAGAAAATGGTTTGTTTTATTCGCTCTTTTTTTGTGCTGTTTCGAAGTTTTTTGGCTTATTGGGCCTTTTTTTAGTCTTGTTTAGGCCTTAACGGATATTTTTTAAACTTTACCTTCTTTTGACTACATTTATACCATTTGTATAATTGAAAAATCCGCAGAGTCTAGTATTAATTCCAACCTTTTTAAAAATACTATCTAGTTTTAATTTTCAAAGACTTTTTTACATTACAAACACTTCTGTTCCGCGAGAAACTATTGAACCTCACAAAATATCCCGTTATTTTAACCAGCCTATTAACCGCCTGATATCAATTACGGGTTCGCTGAATTCATTCTAAATTCTGCAAGAACTTTATTTTTAATGAGAGAGAATTCCTTTTTCAAAATAAAGTATGAAAATAAAATATGAAAGAAGAAGCATATTCAGTCATCAATTTTTTTCTTGCAATGCATGTTGCATTTCACTAGAATTTTATAATTTTTTAATTTTTTCATTATATTTATTAAAAATGTAGTTGAAACTAAAATTATTTAATTTGCAGCCTTTTCACGTCCTTTTTCAGTTTTTACGTCTTTTGTAGGATATCTTTAGGTATTTTTCGAGATCTTTTATAGGAATTTTATATAAATCCTGAACTTCCCAGCCCTAGTAATTATTAAGATTATTTAACTCATGCCCCAAATGGGAGTCAATGACCAATCATGTTTCAATGATTTCTATTTTACAACCAATCAGAGTCGTGTTTCACGAAATATTTATCGGTGTTAAATTTACCATATTAAAGAAAGCTCCTCCTTTTTAATATTCTGAACACGTCTGACCATTATTTTGCAGTGACTGAGCCTGTAAGAAATGCGGTTACGAGATTGTATATATAGTGCATAGATGTCCACACATAGCGCTTGCAGGAGTTAATATAAAACCATTTGTAGCAATTTATTATACCACCAAAAAAAAGAAACCACTGTTTGCACTTTCTTAAATGTATTTTTTCTCAGGTAATAATCCAGAAAAATATAATTGTCATATTTACATCATACGACATCAGAAATGAATTAATATACAGTTTGATGTGTTTCGTCTTTCCTCCACTAGAGAGCATTCTTACAATATTCCGTTCCTTTGGCAATAAATAGTATGATCTGGTTGCAGTGATAAACAAAAGAAGCAGATGAAGCGTATCTATCGTTTCTAATTTGTTTTCAAACATCGCCGTTTACATTAAATATATAAATATTTTAAAATAACTATAGTTAAGTAATGAATTGTGGGTAAACAGCTTAATTTTATTCGTTAAATAGTCCTAACAAATACCACTCTTGATTTCCAAATTCTCTAGATAAATTGGTAATCACTCGTGCATTACTTATGACTAATACGCAAGTTTAAATAATCTTACTACTTTTTTGTAATTAATTTTAATGTTATATAGTGATTTGTTTGTTTTGTATAACTTGAGATGAAACCTTTCCTTCCAAGGACGCGAGGTTAAGCTTCAGCCATACAGTAGAAGTCACTTCGAACAGAGCAGCGGTCGGATGTAAACAAGAGCACAATTCAGACTTACATAGTATACTTCCGTGAAAGATAACATTTGCGCACCGATTGTTAGTTACATTTCGACGCTAAACTGGATACTAGACAACAGTTTAACGATGTTGCTGTAACCAGACGGTACAGAAAACTATTCTAACCCCCCTTTCCCTCTGACATTATGTCCAATGGTCGCATCAACTGTACGCTGATACCGTGTTTACGAAGGAATTGTACCATATCTAATCGTAACTAGATATTGATATATTGGCCTACTGTCAAAAGGATGTACGGTTTTCCTGCCCGTGCGTTCCATTACTTTTGTATTATATTATTTTAATAAAGTACTACTTCTACTACAACTAATAACAATAATAATAATATTAATAATAACAATAATAATAATTAATAATAATAATCTTCTTCTTCTTCCGAATGCAGTATTGGGTGATGATGCTCGTTCTGCGACTACAAAAACTAATGATGATAATAATAATAATAATAATAATAATAATAATAATAATAATACACTGGAGTTAGACAAGGATGTGGACTTTTACTGGTGCTTTTCATTATATATATATATATATATATATATATATATATATATATATAGGCCTATATATGAATAGAATAATAAACCAATGGAGGAAAACACAACGGGAATATATACCCATCAATAGGAACCTCAAACTCGATGCTATTCTTTTTGCAGATGATTTAGCGCTTCTGGCACTTTCCGAAAATGATTTGCAACGATCAATTTATAATTTACAAAAAATAGCTGCCAAATTTAATATGGAAATATAAATTAACAAAACTAAAAATATGGCATTTCATGGGAAGGACCCCATACAAAGTAAAATCTGTCTCCAGAATAAAATTTTAGAGAGATCTAATCAATTTAAATATATTGGATATTTTCTCTCTATCTGGGATGAAAAGGATATCCCTGAAAAAATTACTAGTTATAATAAAAGTTCAGGAATTATTAATCAAGTTATGAAACCATCCCTTGTACAAAAAAAAACACCAGATTACGTTTATAACAGTTTGGGTAGACCAGTGTTGACCTATGGTAGTGAAGCATGGACACTAAAAAAGACAACATGAAAGCAGAATAACGGCTTGTGAAATGAGATTCATGCGCAGAACAGCGGATTACACCAGATGGGATCGGAAAACGAACAGCGATATATTAAAAAATTGAAGACCTACGCCACTTTTGGAATATATTAAATAATACCAACTAAATTGGAAACACCATCTTCAAAGACTGAGTTCTAATCGGATCCCCAAAGCTGTTTATAATTATATACCAAGAGGACGAAGATCTCTGGGCCGTCCTATGAAACGCTGGAGGAAAAATTTTCTATAGGATCGTAACAGGCTATGGCCTAATACTTGGAAAGAAGAAGAAGAAGATAATAATAATAATAATAATAAACAGATACTGGGAAAATACTTAGAGCTAATACACACATTCTATTTTTTAAATTATGAAACGTTGGCTAGAAGTAAATATCAATAAAACTAAATATGTGGTCGCACGTGGATATATATTAGTAAAAGGGAATAAATATTTAACGCAAATGCGGAAAATGTTGAAGAAATGGCAATACTCAGTATTAGCTATGATCAATTAATAAATAATTATTACAGACAGAAATTAGGTGCAGAAACAAATTAAACATATGCTTTACTGTATTAATCCAAGTTTTGTATTACAGGGACACTTTCCTTCCAAATTGCCTAAAAACATGTAAAGCGATTGTTTTGCCCAATTAGGCCTACATGGATGCGAAATATGATCTCGTCCTTTAAGAAAGGGGAAAAATGGTGAATTATTCGGACATTTTTGTAGCAAAGAGATACTAACATTCGTATAGTACGAATGGCTAAAGAAGAGGAGACATGGAAATTGTTCGTAGAAGAACCATATTCAAAACGTTCATAGAGTCTATTATTAAGCATAATATTAGAGGGAGGTGGATCACAGATACAGGGAATAATTGGAAATATTAATGGATCTTTATTAGAGTAGAATTACAATATGAAAGATAATTATTTTCAAATCGATCACATGAACAACAAGCCGTATGTGCTTTGACAGTCCGTATCGATAGATCAATGTTAATAATAATAATAATAATAATAATAATAATAATAATAATAATAATAATAATAATAATTGGCTAATAATAATATTAATATTGATAATAGTAATAATAATAATAATAATAATATTAATAATGATAATAGTAATAATAATAATAGTAATAATCTAATATATAAAATTTAACGTTTGTTTGTTTGTTTGTACTTTATGCTCAGCCATACCGTTGATCCGATAGTGATAGGGCTTTTTGTAAATGTTCAGGAGAGTCTCGGGATGAACATAGGCTTCTACACCCTTAAAAATCGCCCTTTGTAGTGGAAAATGTGAAAAAAAAGTAGCTCTTTGGACGCTTAAATGGCTTACGCCGCCTAAATCGTAACAAATACACAAAATTAATGTACACAGAATTGAATGTCTCAAAAAGTTCTACAAAAAAGTCCGCGACAGCATATTTTATCTCTTACGGATAACTCACAATAACTATTTTTGTCTTTCATTGAAGCCAAAAAGATCGAGACAAGTACGTAGATTTCCGTGCAAGCATAGCAGCACATAGAGGGTATTCTTTTACGAATAACTCACAATAACGAATTGTGTCTTTTATGCCAAGAAGGTCGAGATAAGTAGATTCCCGGGCAACACCGGGTAATCAGCACTGGGAATCTTAAAATGATTACGATATACATTTATAACTATATTTCATTTTACTTATTCAACTAATCATAAAAGTGCATTAAATGTTGTCTTTCAGCTCATTTATGCCAAGAAGATAGGGATAAGTAGATTTCCGGACAACGCCGGGTAAACAGTACGGGGTATCTAAAAATAATTATGATATAATTTTTTCTCTCTACTTATTTAACTAAACATAAAAACACATTCATTTTCATTTATTTAGGCGTAGCAGCGCACGCCGGGCATTAGCTATAATAATATAAAATTATATGATAAAATACAATAGATAACATTACAATAAATTGCATTTCAAATTAAACAATTAAGCTAAGTAGTAATGTTATTTAATATTATGTAAGTCATAATATTTATTGATGTATGTATTTATTCACGAATGAATGTAATTGCTTTAGGTGGCTTCTCCAAAAATCTCCCCACGTTTAACCAATTTTCTGGGTTACCATTAACTCGCAGCATGCCAATCGATCACGATTTCAATTTAGAAATCTTTCCGTAAACAAATAATACTCCAATGTTACAAGTACTTAAAATGTCCTAGAATATGTATTTCCACTGGAGAGTTTCCGCACGTTGGATAAACTCGCACATCGTAATAGTCGGGAATTAAAAAAAAAAATCATGTTCCCAACCTAAAGCAAGCGACACACAGGTCTTTCCTTGATTCTTCTTCTTCTTCCTTCCAAGTATTAGGCCAAGGCCTGTTACGATCCTATAGAAAATTGTCCGATCTTTCCGGGAAATTCTCGTATAAGACTTGAAAGCATAATAATACTCCCTTCAATTGGTTGCTGGCCAAAGGAAGGCACGACCAGTGATGTGGTTGCCATCTTATAGCCTCTGGTCAGGCTTTTCTGGAGAAGAAAAGAAAATAAAGGAAAGAAGAAATGGAAGAAAGGAAAGACTCCCTAGCCCTCGGATGCCCTAATAGCGTCGGGGTCGAAAAAAACAAGAGTTAACCAAGAGAGGTTAAATAGTAAAGTTCCGATTGAGGGTCTTTCCACTTTTTCAGCGATTGCCCTTTTACCAGCCGGCTGCTGGCCCTTCACATCCACATGTGTCAATCACAGAGGTAGATGATCAACAGCCAGTGTAGGGGTGACATGTGGTTAGCATGTCGAGTCCCCCAGCCGTTATAGCTGGTTCCTCAACCTGGAGCCGCTACTTATTGTAGCTACCCAATTGCCTCACGATGCTGGGTCGGCACCGGTCCCATACTGGCCGAAATACCATGAGAAAATGTCTTCCCCCATGGAGACTCGAACCAGCGCAAGTCCCGTAGCTCTGCGCCAAGGCTTCCTACCTTAACCGCTCGGCTACGGCGCGGGAAAAATAGTAAAGTTAAGAGTGCAAAATACAAGTGGAAGAAATGTTTTACTCAGCTTGGGCACCTTGTGGTCGCCATCCACATATCCCCTAGATGAGGACCCCTGAGGTATCTTTAAAGCAATTAATTTGTTCTAATATTGAATTTTGAATATATATTTTGCTTCTTACTGGATATTTTCTCTCGAAGGCCATAACTTTAGTTTTTATAATTGTAATATTCATATTAAATTGATGTGCTATTATGTTAAGATGATGGACAGAATATTATAATCCATCTTCTGTATTGTAAAAGAACTTGATCATCTGCATATAAGAGGGAACAGTATCTAAAATACGTATTATTTCTTGGTACATATTTACATTCAGATACAAACACAGATATGTGCATTTATTACACAAATGCACAATAATAAACCTACAACAAATACACTTGATTAGCCGCCATAATAAGTTTGCAACCATTTTTTTCCGAAGTTGATTTTTACATGCAACGTGTGGTGTGTGCTCTTAACAACCTTTTCTATGTAAAACCAAACTTTTAAAAGAAAAAGTTCGTCAAGCAGTAACTTCTGCCTTACTTATAGTGATTGCTTGAACACTGAATTTTGAAAGATAAAATTTTATCTATTATTTAGACTGTATAAAGAATTTAAAAATGGAATTAATTAGTTTATTGGCTGTCTTAGCAGAAATAAGAAAGTAAAATCAAATTCATTCTTCTTGGTAAACTATACTAATTCCTCAGTAAATCAAAGTTATGGTCCGATTTCGCTGGTTTACGGAACATATCCTTCTTTTGTTAAATTGGAGGAGTTTAATTTCTTATGCTAACTTATTTAAACGTGTCTGACTGTGGAGAAAACAAACCCATAATAACCTATGTTATTACTTTTTTAATACTGTTGTATAATTTAACATGCATTTTAATAATTTCAACTGAATAATTTTTATATAATTTATTTATTTTTTATCTCAGTTTATCCTCTCACCTTAAAGGTACTTTTTACATGCCTCACGCCACCCGGGCATTGCAGTGGCACGATTTATTTTTTTCTGTTACTTTACTAAAAATATTAAATACATTGAACTGACGTATCTAATAGGATACATAGACAATTTTGTATTATATGCCGATACATTGCGACGAAGCAAACATGGCGGCTGTTTGATTTTTTATTTCGGTTTCAGGTAAACCCCAATTATAATGCTCAGATTTTCCTGATTATTCGAGACTGTTTCTTCCACTTTTTTTTTGAAAATTGCGACTCGTGGAGCGAATTTTAAATTATTTCAGGTGTACTTTTATTAATCCAATTTTTGTGGTTAACAAACTCGACTTTTTTAAAATTAAATTATATATGCCAAATTTGGTTTCGATGAAACAAAAATTGCAGCCGATAGAGCGTTAACGGACACACAATATATAAACACACCCAAACACACAAATATTGGTCATTTTCGGTGAAGATCTGTAAACATTTTTCAAAAATATTTTCATGAGACAACTTAATTCCTTCGGAAATCGCTAAAATGTGAGTTACAACCATGTTCGGAGCTGCTATTAACTTATAAATTAATACATTTAAGTTGCAGTTGTCCTGAACGTGATTTATCCTTAAATTGGTAAAACTAAATTTCCCATAGAAATGTATTAATTGTTTTTAAATTGGAGAAGAAACAACTAATGTACAAAATATATATGTAGTCAATATGCCCATTTCACCAATTAATGTTTTAAAATGGTCAACAAGTTTCTACAGCCAAGCTGTCATTCTCAAGACCAGATATTGACTTCAATATCTGGTCTTGAGAATGACAGCTTGGCTGTAGAAACTTGTTGACCATTTTAAAACATTAATTGGTGAAATGGGCATATTGACTACATATATATTTTAATATTATATCACCAAGAAGATCACTTGTGTATTAAAAACTAATGTACAACTGAACTGTTATTGGATTATTATGTCCTGAAGATCAATATTGCAGCTACCATTTGATCTAGCGCAGCGGATCGCTTTACCCAGTAATTTCCAAATGTTAAAGTATATAAATATGGGGTTTTTCTGTGCACCTGTTTTAGATCTCTTTGTAAGCACAGTGAATCTTTCTCCATCGAATTTTCCATACATTCTTGTTGAATTATATCAAAGTATCTTCTCCAGATTTTTTTTTTCCATACATTCTTGCGATTTTTGATCTGCTTTTCCCACACCCAACCCATTTCAATCTATATATCTATCTTCGGGTTTTTACAGCTACTGCCGTCTTCCCGTGCCAAACCTCCAAAGCCTACGGTCTTGGGCATCTTCAATGTTTAGCCCTCTTGCTTGCATGAATGTCTTCATGTTTTCTTTCCATGTTAACTTAGGTCTCCCTCTCTTCCCCCTTCTGGTCGGATGCCATTGATATAGTTGTTTTGGCCATCGCTCATCTTCCATTCTTAAAACATGTCCTAACCACTTTAATTCCTTCTCCTCAGTTCTTTCGATTATGCTTTCTTCTGTTTCCATTATATTTCTAATTTCCTTATTTGTGACATGTTCTAATCTAAAATATTTTTCTAACTTCTCTTCTAAAATATCTTTCTAACTTCATCTGCCGAGAATTTCGCATCTGTATCCTTAAATTGTTTATCTTAGCGTTGTTTTAAGCATTTTGATTCATCTTTAATTAATCGCAACCAGTAGGGACTCATTTGAGTACACGGATTTTTCAATTTATGGTGTCCAGAAATACCCCAATATTCATAAAAAATTTCGCAGTTAGAAACGGTCCTGAAATAGGTCCTGTATATACTATTTAATGAAGCAGATATGTACTTAATCCAGTATTTTTCCTTCTATGAAACCCCCAAAATCTCTCTATAATACAAGCTGGAATCACTATTGGCCAATATTTGTTTACGTGCTACTGGCACTTGACCCAATATGCTTAGCACACCGACTGCTGAACTGAACAACTCGTGAATTTCATTTCTTTTTTTCATATGATTATTTTAAAATTGTATCACATGTATTATGTGCTTGTAGAAATTGTTTCTGTAAAGTTTGGTATTTATAAGTAGAATAGTTTCAGAATTATGATTTTTTAAATCAATTTTTAAATATGTTTTTTTAAAAATGCTCCTTACGATGTATTTTTAAATATTATCTCATGAAATTTGAGATTTAGAGTCCTCTTGGTTCCACTAAACACATTTGTTATGCAAAAAAATCATAAAGGGAGGATATCATTTTTTTTTTCATTTTTTGAAAAAAGTTTAATCTACTCTCAATTTAAAAGAACACATGTGTCTTAGACTAATAACTGCATTCCAAATTTGAATTGACATATATTGGGGGAAATAATCTCAAAATTTCACTTTGATAACATAAATATTGCATCGTAAGGAGCATTTTCAGTATTGGAAAATGTAAAAAAAATGGAAACAGAAAAAAAAAGCACATTTTAAAATTCAAGTAGTAATGCTGGCCACATCCGTAAGTTTATTTAAACTCTTACGTAACTGATCGGCCGCGGTGGACTAGTGGTTATGCTCCTTGCTTCTGGTTCCGAGGGTCGCGGGTTCAAACCTGGCCGGGTTCGATGGATTTTTTTAGGATGGAAAATCCAAGGAGCAAGTCCTCCGGGAGGGACTTTAAGCCGTGAGTCCCGAGTCTGAAGATTTTCAGGCTCGTAAAAGATCCTTAAAACCTGAATGAAAAGGCCTCTAAGCAAAATTTACCGAATTCACCCGTCCTAGTACTACCTTGGTTTCCTAGATGTCAGTATGAGGCGGAACGCTAACCATGAACCACTCAAATGACATCTATACGAAAACAAGTGTAACTAAATTAGCATGGTTAAAATTCTTCCCTGTAGGGAGAGACCGCCTAAATCTCTGTTAAGGGAAGCATGGGCTTACAAGAAGAATGTGACGGACTCAATTTTGTTGCTACAATAAAAATTTTTACATGAAAACTATCCGAAAGAATCAGATTTATTAAAAAATAAACAATTTTTTGTTTTGTTTTGCTATTTTTAAACCTTTTCACCATTTAGTGCCCATAAGTTGCCATTTATCTTTTAAAAAATCGTTATATCAATAGAGCTGTGTTTGTTCTCTTTCCATTCATTTTGAAAAAATGTTTCACATTCTGCAAGACTTGATCACGGCATTTCCTCTTCTTTTGTTTGCTATGTACTGGCCCATTTTTTTAAGTCAACGCTTTTGTCTTGGAAAATATTACCTCACTATGGGAACATAGATAGCTTATGTCCCCGCTTCATTCTTCGGGTTCTATGCTATCAGTTGTTTATTATTTCATTTAAAGGCACTCGTTAACGGATAAAGTCTTTAGCATCGCTATTCGAATGTAGGCGTGAAATATCCAGCAAATTTGCTTAGGACTTACTTTTTTCTTACTTTCTTATTTTACGCGGTAAATCTACGACACGGTACTCTAGCATTAGTTCCTTCCGAACGAACTCATACTCAAGGATACATTTTGCGCTCTGAAATTTCTTTCGACCCAGGTCGGGTTGAGTCCATTGCCGGTAGTCATTATAACTATTGTTTTTATAAGTAGCTGTATTTATCATCATTATGAGCTACTATCATCATTACGATACCACCAGAAACATTTCCCTAAATTTGCTCCATCTGTTTATTATACAGACATAATTTAGTTAAATACACTGTAAAATTGTTAATAAAACTGCCAGCAAAACGTTTATTGCGTACCCATGGCGTTCATAAAATTCCAGATAGTCATTTGATTTAACCCATACAGAAACTTTAATACAAAAAGGTTTTGAGGCAGCAGCGTAAGAAATTAAAAACGTTCGCCATCAAAGTATGTTACAAAAATATATAAAGTAATGTAAATCCTAAATTGTACGGCTTACAGTTATAAGCAAAATTTACCGATCTCAGCGTCCAAATATTACCTTAGTTGCCTGATAGATGTCTCATTGACATGTGTGTTGACCGCAAGTCATCCATGACATCTGCGAGCAAATAAGGTAATTAAATATGAACTTGGTCTAGTAACTCCTTACAAAGGAGAGGCTATGGCTCAACAATGGGCTACGCCATTATGGATAGATAGATAGATACTTAATACAAGCTTTCCACTTTACAACAGTTCGCCCTTAATTCCTGCTTTCCAGATTTTCCTATATTCCCATTTTCCTTCTTCCATACCCATCTTCATCATGGCATCATATATTTACTCATACCATGTTCTTCTACTTCTCCCCCTCTTCCTTCTGCCTGGTACCATCCGTCTAACACCTGTTTAGGCCACTGTTCTTCCGACATCCGTTGTACATGTCCATACCACTGTAAAGCTCTCTTTGTTATCCTAGCAATAGGAGTTTCTCGTGCATCAATTTCTTGTCTGATATATGTAGGCTATTTATAATATGTTGTAGCCTGGATATTCTCATACTTCTCCGTAATCCATCCATTTCTGTCGCCAATATTATTTTCTTTATCCTTTCATTTATTGTCCAGCTTTCTGATCCATATGTAAGTATACTTTCTATTATTGTCTATATAATCTCTTTCTCTTTTTTTCTGGTCAAATTTCTATTCCATAAAAGACCATTCAGGGATCTAATCGCCTTCCTTGCACACTTTGCTCTGGTAATATCTTTTTTCACATGTACCAGATGTATCTATTATATAACAAAGATATTTTAATTCTTCAACACTTTTAATTACCGGTACCATATTATTTATTTGTAGATCTTTTGAATTTCCTCCTATTACTATATATTCTGTTTTAATATAATTTATCTTAAGTCCCCCTACCTGAAACGCATCTACCAACTTTCTAATCATATATTCTATAACTTCTTTATCTTGTCCTATTATAATATGGTCGTCAGCGAATAATAAATTGTGCAGTAAACAGTCATTAATATTGATTCCTGTTCCGCTACATGACTTATTTCATTTCATTAATACATCTTCTAATAATATCTTGAAAAATGTTGGTGACATCCCACATCCTTGTCTTAATCCTTTTGTTATATCAAATTCTGAGGATACTCTATTTCCAACCTTAATACTTGCTTTACAATCATACATTATTTTTGTAAAATGTGTAAGAGATTTAGATATTTCAAAATTATCCATTACCACCCAAAGCTTGTTGATGGGTACAGAGTCATATGCCTTTTCTATAACTATAAATGTCATATGAACTTATTTTCCTTTAGCCAACGTAGCCCTCAAAACCCAACCTCAGTGGTCCACGTCCCGAGGGGTGGGGAACGGGAAGTATGGAATAGCCATTGC
This sequence comes from Diploptera punctata, assembly GCA_030220185.1. Lineage (NCBI taxonomy): Eukaryota > Metazoa > Arthropoda > Insecta > Blattodea > Blaberidae > Diploptera > Diploptera punctata. The sequence continues at coordinate 777,682 of JASPKZ010010652.1, read as the reverse complement.
CTTCTCTTCGGCTCTGAGCTCTACCTGCCCATTATAGCCATCCAATCTGGAACAGACGCTATGCTGATTTTGGTTCACCCCGGGTATTTCATTTCCCCGGTACCACCTATATTTAGGAGGCATTCCCCTATCCACCACCTGGGGAGGCGCCCGATGGGAGATCAGCAACCCCTCACAGGCCAATAGATATAATTGTAAGATATCAATAAATAAGTCAAAAGTAATGGCATTTATTGGTAAATATGGTATTAGATCAAAAATTGTACTGGATAACAAAATAATAGAACAAGTATCACATTTCCAATATTTAGGATGTGATATAACTTATAGAGAAAATAAAGATATAGAAAATAAAGTAAATAAATTTCAGGCTATTTGTGGAACCATAAAAAGAACCTTAGGTCGGAAAACAAGGAAAGATACGAAACTTAAATTATATAAAACAATAGCTGTTCCTTTGTTGTTGTATGGAAGTGAAAATTGGATAGTGAAATCAAGGGATAAAAGCAGGATACAGACTGCGGAAATGTTGTTTTTGCGTAATGTGAAAGGATGCACAAGAGCGGATAGAATAAGGAATGAAACTATACGAGAAGAATTAAATATATATAAAATTGAAGATAAAATCAGCGAAAATAATAAGAAATGGACAGAACACTTAATGAGAATGAACAACGAAAGAATACCAAAAAGAACCTTCCTGTATAATCCCAGATGATCAAGAGATGCTGGCCGACCACGTAGAAGATGGACTCCACTTTTAACTTCGCCGGAACAGGCTGCATAGCCTAAACATTGTAGGAGAAGAAGAAGAAGAAGAAGGTACATATGCCCCAACAAATGATGCATCACAAGTAATAAAGGAACAATACTGGGTTGGTAGAAAATATTTCTCAAAAGAAGGAATTAATAATCATGGGAGATTGGACTCTTACTTTAAGGAAGAAAAGGAGATTACGAGTATTTGAGAATAATGTTCCTAGGAGAAATTTTGGACCAAAGAGAGATGAACAGACAGGTGAATGGAGAAAACTTCATATCAGTGAACTATATGGTCTTTATAGGAAGCCAGATATAATAAGAAAAGTTAAGTCTCGTAGATTGCGATGTGCAGGACACGTGGCATGTATGGGGAATGAAAAACGTGCATGGAGGCTTCTTGTAGGAAAACCAGAGGGAAAACGCCCAGTTGGTAGACCAAGAATGAGGTGGAAGAATAACATTAACTATGATTTGAGGGAAGTAGATTACACAGGGAATGATTGGAAAACGTTAGCTCAGGATAAGGAAATTTGAATAGCAGAGTTGGAAAGGGGACAGGTGACATAGTTGTGTCCATATGGAGAAGATATTGAGAATGAAAATGGGCAACGTTTAAAAGAGGAATGTAAAGTGAATGGCCTAATTATTATGAATTCGATGTTTAAATATCAGGACATATGTAGATATATGTGAGAACAATGAACTAAAGGACTAAGATCGATAATTGATTATGTAATAGTGAGGAAACAGAGAAATATTATAGTTCAAGATGTTAGAGTGAATCGAGGACCCGAATGTGAACGGATCATTATATGCCGTCAACTAGGATTGTATGCCCTATAAACAGGCAAAAGGTAAATAAAGATGAACATATAGAAATAGAAAATTAATTAGAAAATGTAGATATAATCTACATTTACTACAAGATGAGAATATTAAAATTCTATGTGCCCAACGCCTCACTAAAAATTTAAATTTGATGAAGATTGGAACTCTGTTGTTACTTATGAACATCTGAAAAAATATATACATGAAGCAGCAAGAGAAGCACTTGATCTGGAAAATGATAAACACCATAAAAATTACTGGGTGAATAAGGAAATACTTGATATCATACCGGAATATGCACATCAAAGATATTTAAGTTCCAAGAAAGATGAAGATTATCAAAGTTATAACATATTTAAAAGAAAGATTAAAGCAGAAGTCAGGAAAAAAATGTGGAATAGGGTATGTGGAGAAATTGACTATACAAAGTCAGCCCAGCATGGAGGACAATTAAAAACACGCGTAATGATAACATGATCCAAAATTGCATCATCTTCTAATATTAGAAGGGGATGGAAGATCAATTAAGGCATTACTGACAATTTTAAGTAATGGAACAGATTCCTCTAAATGGACTAAGATACCGCCAAATTCTTTAAGTTTCAAGCCCATAACTAGTTTTAATTTAGTACCGATAAAAATTTTTCAGAAATATTTTTAAATGCATTTAACAGAAACTAGGAGAGAATTTATAGACCATGCTACGCTGTATAATGGAAAGGGTGACTTAATAGAACCTATAACAGAAGACGAGGTAAGAAACGTGTTGAGAACAGCAAAAAATGGAAAAGCGGCAGATCCAGGAGGAATAAACATGGAACTAATTAAATATGGTGTTTCAGGAATTATAAGAATTTTAACTAGACTATTAACCAAGTGATAGAAAGAGATCGTTTTCCAGGTGAGTGTAATTTATTGTATATTAGTGCAATATACAAAAATAAAGGGAATAAAAGAGATCCAGCAAATTATAGAGTGATCAGTGTTATGGCAGCAGTTAGTAGAATGTTAAGTACAATTATTAAAATAAGTTTGGAGGAACTAACAAAAAATAAATATCAGAAGAACAAACAGGTTTTACAGCAGGTAAATCGTGCCTTGATAATATATTTGTGATAAAGCATATTATAGATAGATATATAAAACATGATGCCTCTATGTTGCTCGTCATTAATGTTGTACCAAACTCTACAATAAAACATGTTTTCCTAATGATACCATGCTAACGTACAACATTTCTTGCATTATCTGCTGGCATTGGGGAATTCTAATCCATTTCAGAGGTTGGGGCGCCTAGAAGGCAGAGTTAAGTATTATGGTTGATTTATTATAACGAAGTGCCAAAAGAGCCCTCAAACGTATTCTATATCTAAATTCTAGACAATTGGCCACCACAGGAAAAATTCACAGTAAAGAAAAATTATCGTGAACTGAGCGGGGTTCGAACCAGGGACCTCATTAACTGTACTCGAACTTCTTACCACAAATCCATGAGGGTAATCAGTTGTTTTGAAATTGAAGTCATATATTTAAAACCTATCTCCACTCATTTATTAGCTAATACTTGTTTGAAAAATAATTTTATGCAACAACTGTTTAGATTGTAACTTTTTTCGTAAATATGAGGTAAATAGATACGCGTATTGTAAGTTTAATGGACTATCAAATCACCTGCTTGATATACGAGTAAAAGGAATCTAGCTGTCACATTAGCTGGATACAAACAAGGTCTTGTGAGTTATAGACTTGCTAGGTCATAAAGATTATCTACATATGAGTGGGATTTATGGGAAATTTCTCGTCATTTAATACATGCTCCATAAATCATGTAAGATGACGCATACATGTTATTAACATAAAACTGATAATTTAAGATTTTTAATGAATTCTAATTGTAGGACAGGAATGTGTGTGGAGCTTTTTTTTTAACTGAAGATGCCCATTTCATTCCATTTTTCTTCACAAGAGAAAATATAATAATAATAATAATAATAATAATATTAATAATAATAGTAGTAATAATAATAGTAATAATAATAGTAATAATAATAATAAATATAATGTTTTATTTATTCTGGCAGAGTTAAGGCCATAAGGCCTTCTCTTCCACTCAACCAGTACAATTACAAAAAATATTTGACAATATAGATATACACTATAAAGAGTTAAATATATATTAAATGTGGTAATGTAAATTTCATATGCAACATTTTATACGATAATAACAATAATAATACTTAAGATAATGTTGTTGATAATAATAATAATAATAATAATAATAATAATAAAAATAATATAATAATAATGATAATAATATGAATATGATAAATTATACGAAAAACACCAATTAATAAATGTACCTTACACTGGGTAATGATGAAGTCGAGGTTAGAGCAAATATAAATTTAGATTTCTTTTGAAAGATGCCAATGTTCGGCAGTCACTTATTTCTTGTGGTAGGGAATTGAAGTTGCGAATATCGTATCCCCTAAAATTTTATTTGATTTGTTTGGTATAAACATCTAAATTCATACACCAAGTTTCAATGTGATATGTTCACATTTATTTTTAAAAAAGAAGACGTCAGATAAATCCAATATAATCAGTAATTAAAGTTTTTAAATTTTGGACATGTCCAGTTTTGAAGAATAAAAAACTACACACGCACACACACATATACATACTCATGTATATGAAAATCGTTCTTCGGCCATCTATGCATAATGAAGATTATCATGACCTAGTAATCCAAGGTTCGATTCCCAGTTACAATATTTCTAGAGTATGGAAATTAGTGCATTGAGCTTTGTTAGAACAATATGTTATTATTACTATTAGTATTGTTATTGTTATTATTATTACTATTATTATTATTACTATTATTACTGTTATTATTACTATTATTATTACTATTATTATTATTATTATTATTATGTTTATAGTATAAAATGTTTGTACATGAAATTTACATTGCAGCTTTTAATAAATATTTAACTCTTTATAATTAGTATCGTGCGTGTGTGTGTGTATATATATATATATATATATAGGCCTAATCTCTACCGTAAACATATATTTGAAATTTGTGCTGGTAGAGTGGAAGATGAGGCCTTATGACTTTAAATCTCCGAGAGTAAATAATTTTTTTTTGTTATAATAATAATTATTTTTATTGTTATAATAATAATTATTAATTAAATAAAAATAAAACTTAGTTTTATTTGATTCTCATTTTTATTATATATTAATATATAATTATGGAATATTCACCTGAAAGGTCCGTCTCCTCAAATTAATTAATCATTTAACTGTAGCGCTTTCGGGACTTGTCCCATCATCGGCAGGATTTAAAACTGGTGTTTCACTGAAGATCTGGTAGAGGGGGTTGCATGTATTGGGTTCGTTTTCGTTTATCAGGCTGTCGTTGTGAGCTGCTTTCATGATTTCGATCTCTTCGAGTACGTTTATTTTCGCTGGATTATTTTCTCTGTGCATTACTGTTAGGGTGTTTTCAATATTTAACATGCGATGTCCTTGGTGGATAATGTGTTTTGCATAACTTGATTTCCCTTCTGCGTGAATGAAGTCTCGAAAATGTTCTTTGAATCTGATGTTAAAACTCCTGTTTGTCCTTCCTATATAAAATTTGTTGCAGTCCTTACATGTCAGTTTATAAACTCCTTTGCTGTTGAAAATGTTATTTTCTTCAGTTAAATGATTAATTAAGTTGAGGAGACGGACCTTTCAGGTGAATATTCCATAATTATATATTATTTTTTAATAATACCTCAACGGAACACATCATGAATATTATAAAAGTTGTTTATTATATATATATCCATCCATAGTAATTCTGCCCAAAGGCAGGTCCTTCACTGCAATCATAGCATTTTCATGCCATGCTTGCAGCTTTACTAGGGAATTTTGTATGTGGTAGCTTCCCGTTGCTTTCCACACCGGTGAAGGATGATGGTGGTGATGATGATGGCGATGGCCATATGATTTCGGGGACCGTTTGGGCCTTAAAGTTTTCCTGACATTTGTCTTATAGGTGAGGAAAAACTCCGATAAAAACCTCACCCAGAAAAACTGCCCCGACCGGAGATCGAACCCGGGCAGCACGCTACCTCGAGACCACAGCGGTGGGCATATATATAAACCTAAGTTTTATTTTTATTTAATAAATGAATATGGATTTTCATCAAGTAAACAACTCAATTTATTATTATTGTTATTATTATTATTATTATTATTATTATTATTATTATTATTATTATTATTATAAGATTGATGAAGATACTAGTAGCTGATTTTATTATATAGGCCTACTTGATATTTTTCATTAATATTCATTTTATAAATGAAAATTGAAAGGATATGTTTCTCGTTGTTAAAGTGTAAAATTTCCTAATTATTTGTCTGTCCTAAAAGTTTATCTTCAGTTCGTGGCAATGTTACACGATATTCCATTAGTATTTAATGAATATCTACACTCGCGCAGAACACAAAGCGTCTTCTTATCGTTGTAATCAACACTTTTCACACTTTCGCAGATTGTTATTGTGACGTGTAGCTTCCTCTGGATGAGATATGATTTATTGCTTTCCGTTCATTGTACCACTCCGCCTTGACCCGTTCAACAATGTTATCGATATATCGAACAAGCAGCTCATCAGCATAACTAAATACAGTATGTATCAAAATGGATCATCAGACACCCCTTAAAATTCATACAGGTCTCTTTCATTTATGTCTCCAGTGGTACTTTCAAAATTCAAGTTTATTTATACTGTAAACTCTCTATTTGTGTCTGGTCTAGTGCCAGATCAAGAGATCAGATGCTTATTCTATTATAGAATATATTCTATGGAGTATGACATACGCTGCAGAAACGGAAATGGATTTTTTTAGGCGTTCGGTTAGAATTTCTAAAAGGAATGAAATAAACAGTGTAATTAAACAAACTATGAATGTTCAAACTTCAATTGTGCATTTAAAAAATAAATAAAATTGTATGGTCATGTAAAACGAATGACAAGACAGATTACCAAGAAGAGTACTAGAATGGATGCTACTTGATAGAAGAAGAAAATGACCGCAAAAAACGTGGATTGATTGTGTTTTGAGCAGCAAGAGGGAAAAATAATTGGACGATGGAGATTGGAATGACAGTTATGGTAGAGAATTACAGTAGATTAATTGGGCGCTGGAAAATGTTGTGAAACATTCTAAAGCATGCTAAATTAAATGAAGATATCTATTACAGAAGGACTGTGATGTACAAGGATGCCAGCTGAGCAGATATATTGCACCATCACGAGAGCAGATGAAATACTACGAAATACTCGTAGTTAAGTCATATACGTGTGTGGAGAAAAGGTAGAATGAAATTGACAGAAATAAACAAGTGAACTCCCGAGTAAATGTTAAAATAAGTACCCGATATATCAGTCGTCCTCATCTAAAATGGATTTCTGTTTAAAAAATTTAGTCAATTAATTAGAACCATGTAGGCCTTTCAGAAATATATTTCATCTTCGGCATGTCATTTGGCACTGATGTCGGTGTATAAGTTGTATAATGGGTTCAGGTCTGTGGGTGTGTTCTCGTTTGGCATGTTGTATTCCTTGCATCTCTTAAAATCCCTCCAGAGGAAATAGTGGCCTGTCTCTGATGCCACCAGGAACCCCCTCATGGAATAATCTAGATACAGATATGGAGGGCGAATATCTAACCACTTGCTCCATGGATATACTGTACCTCCTTTACTTGTATCTATATTACTTTTATTATACAGAATATTACATGACCTAGTCTGCAAAATTCTAAAAACGACACGTAATTTAGAGTGGATATTTTTGTTTTTTTCATTGGTCAAGGTAAGCACTGTGCCACATAACCATTTTTTTGGCGGTTTACATATCAAAAATATGATTTATGAAACTCGAGTTACTTCAAAGTTCAGGTCATTATAGTTGAGCTTTTCACCCCATAAAGTAGAATGCTGCCATTGTCGATACAGTTGAATCGTCATTGCTGCGAAGGGATCAAGTATGTGATAGGGCACAGGACAAACTGTATGAATATAGGCCTATATTTAAACTATCAGAATATGGATTTAAATAAAGGTATTTTTGATATAACAAATCAATCCGCAGAACTCAAACACATTTGTTTGGGAATAAATAAATAAATAAATAAATAAATAAATATATTATATATATATTTATATATATATATATATTTATATATATATATATATATATATATATTTATATATATATATATATTTATATATATATATATATATATATATATATATATATACATACATACATACAGAGTGTTTCATAAAGGATGGCGCAAACTTAAATGGTTGAAAGTCACGATAATAGAAGCAACAATGTCCCAATAAACATGGGTCCGCAAACGAGCCGTTTGCGAGATAATTACGAATGTATGGTTAAAAGCCGCCACTGACTTCATTGTTTATAACATCGTACTAGGTGATTATCTCATTGGGCCACACATTCTACCAAACCTTAATGGATGGAGGTACCTTAGGTTTCTGCGGCGTCATCTTCCAGAATTGCTTGAGGATGTTTCCCTTCAGCAACGTCAGAGTTTGTGGTACATGCATGATAGAGCTCCGGCACATTTTGCTGCTGCTGTGAGACGGCATCTAACGCGCAGATACGGCCAAAGATGGATAGATCAAGGCGCATCTGTACCTTGGCCTCCAAGATCATCTGATCTAAATCTTTTGGATTTTTATGTCTGGGGTCATCTCAAAAGCGAAGTGTAGGCCTACAGCACACCCGTTAACACGATTGAAGAACTGGAGCAGAGAGTTGTACATGCTTGTCAAAAATTCAGAAATGGTCCATGGATTTTCGAAAGAATTCGACATTCATTGCAGAGACGAGCTCCGTATTTCATCCACATGCAAGGAAGACACTTTAACATCTTCTTTAACAGTTAACCCATAAGTGAAATGAAATGTGAAATGTGAACTAAATGAGATGAAAAATTAATAGTAAAGTCTAAATTCAAATTAATTTGTACTAACTAGGGCGATGTTTACAATGAAGTCAGTGGCGGCTTGTAATCATACATTCGTAATTATCTCGCAAACGGTGTTTGCGGACCCATGTTTATTGGGACATTGTTGCTTCTATTATCGTGTACCTTCAACCATTTAAGTTTGCGCCATCCTTTATGAAACACCCTGTGTATATATATAGGCTCCTGGATGAGGTTTTTCAGAGTTTTTCCTCATCTGTAAGACAAATGTCAGAAAGCTTAGACCCAACGTTCCCCGAAAATCATCCGGTCATCACCATTATATCATCAAATTGACCGGTGTGAAAAGCGACGGGAAGCTACCACACCTATAATTCCCTAGTAAAACTGCAAATCATAGCTTGAAAATACTAGGATTGCAGTGAAAGACCTGCCCTCGGGCAGAATTACTGTTGTATATATAGTCCACCGCTGTGGTCTCGTGGTAGCGTGCTGCTTGGTCACACAGCGGGCCCGGATTCGATTCCCGGTTGGGACAGGCACCTGGGTGAAGATTTTTCGGGGTTTTTACTCACCTGCGAGACAAATGTCAGGAAGTTTAGGGCCCAACGGTCCCCGAAAATCATCCGGCCATCATCATCATCCTTATCATTATCATCATCATACTTCATCGTTGTGGAAAGCAACGGGAAGCTACCACACCAATAATTCCCTAGTAAATCTGCAAAGCATAGCATCAAAATGATATGATTGCAGTAAAAGACCTGCCCTTGGGTAGAATTACGATGGATGAATATGTGTGTGTATATATATATATATATATGAAACAAAAATTGCTCTTCACTAATGACCTATATCATCTGTGAGGTCCTATAATCGCATATATTAATCTTTTAATTGGCAATGTATCCTACAGGATACATCAGTTGGTTCGATTTATTTAGTACTAGCAAATTCTTGGCGTGCGCTGCTATGCCTAAATAAATTAAATGTGTTTCTATGTTTAGTTGAATAGATAAAAAAATTATTATAACTTTATATCGTAATTAGGCCTACTTCTAGATGCAACGTGCTGATTATCCGGCATTGCCCGGGAATGTACTTACCCCGATCTTCTTGGCATAAATAACCTGAAAGACAAACATGGGTATTGAGAGTTATCCGTAAAAGATTACCCCGCCGTCCGCTGCTACGCTTGCCCGAGAATCTAGTCCTCTCGATCTTCTTGACATCAATGAGCTGAAAGACAAAAATGGTTATTGTGAGTTATCCGTAAAAGATAAACATATGCTGTTGCGGACTTTTTTGTAGATTATTTTTAGATATTAAATTCTGTGTACATTAATTTAGTGTATATGTTATAGTTTAGACAGCGTAATTCATTTAAGAGTCCACGAAGTTCCGAAAAACACGTTTTTCACTACAAAGGGTGATTTTTAGAGGTGAAGGAGTTCAGTGTTACACTCTTATAGTCTAAAACCTTCCCGGGAATTTCATGAACATTTTGCAAAAAGCCCCTTCAGAATCGGATGAATGAATGGTGTAGTAATGCATAAAGGCAGACACATGCATACATTCGTATATATATATATATATATATATATATATATATATATATATATATATACACATACATTTACATATATATATACATTTACATATATATATATATATATACATTTACATATATATATATATACACATACATTTACATATATATATATACATTTACATATATATATATATATATATATATATGTGTATATATGTATATGTATGCTATGTTTACAAACTGCACGTTTTTTTTTAAATTTCTTTCTTTGTCGTTTTGTTTCGTTTACATTGTTCTTCCTTTTTGTTTTACCTTTGTTAACCTTTTTATCGTATTCACACATACTAACACAAGACAGGACACACGGTGGAGATTTAAAATTCCCTACCCCGCCGGGAATCGAACCCGGGTCGCCGGAATGAAAGTTAGGGACTCTACCGACTACGCCACGGCAACGGACAGCGTTGACACACCCACTCGTGACAAACTTCTAGTGCAGTCCACTTTGTGTAGGAATGGACTCATCTTTGGACAATTTTTGTTTCCGCATTCTGATACAACCACACGTCACGTAAACAGGTCTATTACTGAGGAGAGTCGAACATACACACTCTCCGCTCCGAGCAGGCAGTGGATACGCTCGAGAAAGACAGGCATTTTGTAAACAATGTGTATAGAAATTAGTTAGTTTCCTGATACCGCTACTTTTTTTCAGTCCTATTAATATTATATATTTTAGACTCGTATTCCATAGATTCTGGGTTCCAAATGAAAGTCCTCCCAATATGACAAGTTTTTATGGTATTATGTTTCCTAATCTACCCATAGGCCCTATATGTATGTCTGTCCTTTATAGACTTCTAAAACCGGTAAAACCGAGTTCGTTGTGAAAATTGTTTTATACAGGAATTCAGATGGCGGATAGTTGTTTAGCCTAGCCTTTAACTATTATGTTCTAAAATCATTAGGTAGTAGGAGTTTCCCCTTAAACGAAAATTGACAAATTGCTTATAGCGATCACAATTTTCTATTGTTTGACAGCAAAAACCTCGGAATATCCTATTAAAATCTAGCGAAGTATGTATTATCCAAAAATCAGAGAACCGTTAGAAGTGGCTTGAACAAATCTATATTAACTGGACCGCTTTTGAGTAAATTGTTTGTATGTGGTATGAGTGGGCTCCCTGAATGACTAAATTCACAATTGGATTCTTCTAAAACCCAATAGTGTAGGATTTCATTTGAATTGAACATTAAAAAAAGTCTTCTAGCTCTCAGTATCTTCGATGATTCACAACGAAACAATCAGTATATCCTATTACAATAAACCGAGATGAGTATTTGGCCGACAAAAAATGGGGGAAAAATCCGACAAAAGTGGAGAAAGTTACTTGAAAATTCGAATTTAAAATAAAAAGTACCCAAAAAAAGGATGGTACGATTTTCATGACACTTGTGTGGTGCGTGTTTGGACTCACAATTGGAACCCGGTAGATGGCGCTGCGATCGGGTAATAGGATTTTTTGTCGAATATATAGTTATCTGCATTACCGACAAGTTCCTCGCGACAACGTGGCATCATAATGCACGCTTCTTGAGCCACAACAGATGTCAGTGAGGAGTTTTCTTGGGAACTTATTAATTAGTGAATTTTATGGTAAAAAAAAGTAACCTGCATTTTTATCGTCCGGCCATGACACGAGAATTGAACGATCGGGCAATACAACGTCTGCCAGGCCCGATAGTTTTTAATAAATGTGCTTACTTACTTACTCACTTACTCTATCGAACCCGTAGGTTCATGGCCGCACAGACATAAGTTCTCCATACATCCCTATCCTGAGCTAATGCTTTCCAATCATTCCCTGTATAATCTACTTCCCTCAAATCATAGTTAATGTTATTCTCCCACCTCATTCTTGGTCTACCAACTGGGCGTTTTCCCTCTGGCTTTCCTACAAGAAGCTTCCATGCAAGTCTTTCATTCCCCACACGTGCAACATGTCCTGCCCATCGCAGTCTACGAGACTTAACTGTTCTTATTATATCTGGCTTCCTATAAAGACCATGTAGTTCATTGTTATGTAGTCTTCTCCATTCACCTGTCTGTTCAACTCTCTTTGGTCCAAAAATTTTCCTAAGTACTTTATTCTCAAATACTTGTAATCTCCTTTCCACCCTTAAAGTAAGAGTCCATGTTTCGCACCCATATAATATAACTGGTAGAATAATAGTTTTATATATTTTCAGTTTAACGTTTTTTGAAAGGAGTTGGGACATCAAGAGTCTCTGCAATGCATAATAGCATGCATTTCCAGAATTGAGCCTATGTTTAATTTCTTTGTGCATCTCATTCCTATTTGTGATTATTGTTCCTAGGTATTTGAATTCAGCCACTTCCTCAAAATTTCCCTCATTTGTCATTAGCTGTCCATTTCCATTATATACTGAATTTCTACGTGTGACCATATTTAGTTTTACTGATATTTACTTCCAGTCCTAATTTCTTAGTGTTACTCAATAGTGTGTGCGTGTTGTCCTTTAGTATCTCCTCGCTATCGGCCAGTAGTACTACATCATCAGCATAAACTAACAGCTTATTAATACCATTCAGTTGTAAGCCTTCCTCATTCTCTAAAGATTTAATGGCATGCTCTAGTACAAAATTAAATAGTAGAGGAGATAGTGCATCTCCTTGCTTCAAACCATTCTGTATTTCAAAAGTGTCCGAAAACTGTTTGCCTACACGCACCCTATTCTTTGTGCCTTTTAGACACATTCGTATAAGTCTAACTAACTTTTTAGGAATTCCGAACTCCAGCAGGATACTATATAACTTCTCCCTCTTAATTGAATCATATGCTTTTTTGAAGTCTACATGCAGTTGATGTACAGTACCATTATATTCGCATTTCTTTTCTAAAATCTGTCTTATACTAAAAATCTGATCTGTTGTAGACCTGTTACTTCTAAATGCACATTGATGATCTCCTAGAATGTCATCAATGTAGGGAGTAAGTCTGCTTACTAATATATTTGTTAGAATTTTGTACGAAGTTGAAAGTAATGAGATGCAATGTGCTATGCAGTATATTTATTCTATCTATCTTAGGATTTTTAGAGCTGCTGCCGTCTTCCCGTCTACGATCTTGGGCATCTTCAATGCTTACCCCTCTTGCTTGCATTACTGTCTTTATGTTTTCCTTTCATGTTAACTTTGATCTCCCTCTTATCTTCTTTCTGGTTGGATGCCATTGATATAGTTGCTTTGGCCATCGCTAATCTTCCATTCATAAAACATATCCTAACCACTTTAATTCCTTCTCCTCGATTTTTTCAATTATGCATTCTTCTGCTTCCTTTATGTTTCTAATTTCCTTATTTGTGACATATTCTAATTTTGATTTTCTGGCACTTCTGCGTACATAATCCATTTCTAGAGGTATTAGTCTATTCTTCTAGCACATATTTTATCAATATTCAAGAAAATATCTAATTCTAAATTACATTAATAATTAATACCTCACTTCAATATATTGCAACAGATTCCACCAATATTTTACCAATATATTTCTTATGTCTTTCCAAATATGCTTATCCCACCATATGGAATTTAACGATGGTATTATTTTGCTACCAGCTACTCAATTCAATTCTATATTTTATGTTCTCTTTGATTATACCTTCATGGATACGAAACATGGACTCTTACTTTAAGGGATGAAAGGAGATTACGAGCATTTGAGAATAAAGTTCTTAGGCAAATTTTTGGATCAAAGAGAGATGAACAGACTGGTGAATGGAGAAGACTACATAACAGTGAATTACATGGTATTTATAGGAAGCCAGATGTAATGAGAAGAGTTAAGTCTTGTAGACTGCGATGGGCAGGACATGTGGCACGAATGGGGAATGAAAGACGTGCATGGAAGCTTCTTGTAGGAAAACCAGAAGGAAAACACCCAGTTGGTAGACCAAGAATGAGGTGGGAGAATAACATTAACTATGATTTGAGTGAAGTAAATTATGCAGGTGATGACTGGAAAACATTGACTGAGGATATGGATGTATGGAGAGCTTATGTCCGCGCGGCCATGAACCTACGGGTTCGATAGTGCCAGTGTGTTAGTTAGCTAGCCTATACCTTCAATGTTATCCATAATTATTCCCAAATGTTTATTTTTTTTATTAACAGAATCAATTTCATCATTAGTCTTCATTTGGAAATTTATTAAAAATGTATCAGTGATATTTATAAAAGATCGCATATTTCTTCTCCATTGAAGTTTAACCTCTTACTTTATAGGTATTTATATACATACATTCATAAGGACTTTATTAGACCAAAAGTAAGATACATACAATGTTATTTACAAATATGGGTCGCACGGACAGTAAGCCGTACGTGTTGTTGACAGCCCGTTACAATAAGTTGATGTTTGGTAATAATATACTTAACAAAAAAAACACAATAATATTACAATTAGATATCAATACAATTACATTATACATTAACTTAGTTATGTAGAATTATTAAGAATGAATGGTATTGCAATTTGTTAACATATTTATTTATTCCTGAATAAGTGTTGTTCTTATTTTCCGCGTTTTGTCCAAAAATCTACCCACGTTTATCCAATTTTCTGGGTTTACCAGTAACTCGTAGCATGCCAATCTTTCACGATTTGAATTTAGAAATCTTTCCGGTAATAACTGACGCCTGCAATATTCTAAATCGTTACATTTTCCTAATATATGTATCTCGTCTTCAAAGCTCCCTCACATTGGACATATTCGCATATCGTGATCGTCGCTAATTTTTAAAAAGTTCCATGCCCCTAACCTGAACCAAGCAAGCCCTGATCTCTCTTTAAATCCTAGTGTACTTACGTGGCGCACACTTCCCGGACCTTACAGTGACAATAGCTGTCTTGAGAAGGATTTTAACTATGGATCACACACAAGAACATGGGGGGGGGGGCTTCTCGACTGAGTGATCAATGTCGGGACCTCCTCCAAGACAACACAATATTAAGATGAAACGCAGCATTCACACACAAATTCATAATAATCATGGCGAATATGATAATGATAATTAGACCCATGATGGCCAGATGATGTTTGGAGACCGTTTGCACCTTAACGTTTTCTGACATTTGTTCTTACAGGTGAGGAAGAACCCAGAGAAAACCTAATTATAAGATAGATATATTGATGAAATCCATGTTAGGAGTTGAATTACAAGGGATTTTGCAAAGTTGCAACAAAAGGTCTAAATGTGGAGACGTGGACATTGGTATTCTAATTTGTATTCTTCCCAAGGCAGTCACGCTGACATAGATAGGTTGAAAACCGATTACAACATTAATTTATTGAGTTAAACACATCTTGGAAATACGAGGGCGTGAGTTAATATCTTTGTATGCAAAAAAATTGATCCTTTAGAAGGAAAGGGCAACTACTCTTAGCTTTTCTCTTATTTTAAAAATGGTAGTGCCTTAGAGTATTCTACGGTATTGAACGTGTTAAAGTATAGCGAATTTACTTAAAAACTACATTTTTAGCTTCATCTCAAGATGTGTTTCTACAATTCATATGTAAATTTGAAACACAAAATATATATAATCATTCGATTACAAGGGTAGATCACAGTAGTAACTAACTCACTCGCTCTATCGAACCCGTAGATTCGTAGCCGCGCGGACATAAGCTCTTTATACATACCTATTGACCTAATATTTTCCAATCAACCCCTGTATAATCTACTTCTCTCAAATCATGGATAATGTTATTCACCCACCTCATTCTTGGTCAACCAACTAGACGTTTTCCTTTTGGTTTTCCTACAAGAAGCTTCCATGCACCTCTTTCATTCCCCATTCGTGCCACATGCCCTGCCATAAGAGACTTAACTGCTCATATTACATCTGGCTCCTATACATACCATGTAGCTCACTATTATATCATTTTTTCCATTCACCTCTGTATCTCTTTTTTGGCCCAGAAATTTAGATCATGGTACTAGCATTTAATTTTTTAAAAATTATTTAAACGAAAGAATACGGTTCCAGATTTAACCTGGCTGAAATTATTGCAAGTAAACTTTACACAAAATTTTGTTCATACAGGTATTATTGATATTGACGTCTCTAATTCTAGGGAGCTAGTAAAGACATTCTCCTTATTTATAATTTTCGTTTTAAATTTCTTCACCCTTCTGCCAAGTCATGTATCTCTAGGCTAAAGCTTGGGATTGTTGAAAGATTATAGGCGAAAATCATTTCATTAACACGAAATAAAATGCATTAAAATTAACGTAGAGCAATAAATGATTCGATCATTCATAGAGATAACATGTAATTGATTACCGACTAACTTGATATAGGTTTTTCCCTGATTTTTCAGCCGACAAGACAAATCATGGGTTGTAATTTCATTATCGAAATATATTTCATGATATGCACCATTTCACAGTAACATAATACATAAAAATTATAGGGAAATGTAAGAAATTCTATAGCAAGCTAACCAACCAACTTATAGTTTCTTTGAATGCACTTACATGTTACTGGTGACCTCTGTTGTGTAAGCGGCAAAATTCTGGACATGAAAGTTCATGTTAGTGAGTGGCGCTGTCTGCTGTAAAACAATAGAACTGAAGTTATACTTAACCCTGCGTTAGGGGTAATATGCTTTCCAAGTCGCATTCTGTGACAATGAATTTTAAAAGAATTAATTCTAACTCGTCTAAGTCTATATTGAACAATTGAATAGTTGCCCCGAAAAGAGATGTAATTAACAAAAATTCCAAAATTGAGTTTTCGCCGTAGCCGAGCGGTTAAGGTAGGAAGCCTTGGCGCAGAGCTACGGGACTTGCGCTGGTTCGAGTCTCCATGGGGGAAGAAATTTTCTCATGGTATTTCGGCCACTATGGGACCGGTGCCCACCCAGCATCGTGAGGCAATTGGGTAGCTACAATAAGTAGCGGCTCCAGGTTGAGGAACCAGCTATAACGGCTGGGGGACTCGACATGCTAACCACATGTCACCCCTACACTGGCTGTTGATCATCTACCTCTGTGATTGACACATGTGGATGTGAAGGGCCAGCAGCCGGCTGGTAAAAGGGCAACCGCTGAAAAGTGGAAAGACCCTCAATCGGAATCGGAGTTTTCGATGGATTAGTGGTCTATCCAGAAAATATCAAGGTATGGTGGATGTAAAACTATCCGTGTTCTCTTCCAGATCAGTTTTATTAATTTCACACGCTTTATATTAGCTTGACCTGTATCTGTCTATCTATGTAACGGAATTTTTCAACACGATTTTCACCCACTTAAAAACATTGGATCGACTTGAAACTTTGTATAGGCCTACTTGTAGAACTTCAAGGAGGAGGTATCCCTTCATAAATCTCCAAAATTTATATTTTAAAATAAACTACTCCTTGAAATAATTAAACTGATTATTTTTAGTTTCTAGCCTGATTACTAGATTTATCTTCAACCAATGACAATACAATAATTTCATATACTTTTTTAGATCTTGGTCAGGATCATCAGGCCATCAAAAATAAAGACCTGTATAATAGGTTGCGGACTTATCGACTCTTTAGTCCATTGTTGTAAGAAATTAATATTATATCCTCTGGTAGCTCAGTGGTAGAGCGGTGGACTGTAGTGATATATAATTTCAGTAATCCATAGGTCGCTGGTTCAAATCCGGCCCGGAGGATTTTTTTTAGAAGAGTATTAATTTTAGCTCATACTATAATACTATCGAATTTAAAGATATTTACATTTTTATCTTATTCTGTAAAATATTAAAACTAAAAAATAAATAATAGTTAAAAAAAACTAAAACAACACACTTTATTAGAAAACCGAACTAAAAAATGAAAAATAATTTTAATTTCCAACACGCTTGGGATAAAATTAAAGTGGTCAACAAAAACACATCTCCAACACATCTAGAATAAAACTAGAGTCATCTACAAAAAAAAATTACCATTACAAGCGTGGGGTGCTTTTCATGGTTTTCTTCTTAGGGACTTTACTTTTACCAATATCTGTTTATTATCAAATATATAAATTGATATAGAGCACTCCACGCTTTTGATGGTAAAATTAGTGTTTTTGTAGATAACTGTAGTTTTATTCTAGATGTCTTGGAGATGATGTTTTTGTTGACCACTTTAATTTTATCCCAAGCGTGTTGTAAATTAAAATTATTTTTCATTTTTTAGTTCGGTTTTCTAATAAAGCGTGTTATTTTAGTTTTTTTTAAACTATTATTTTTAAAAGTTGGCATTCAATTGAATAGTGACCTGTCTGTAACAAAATGGCAGAAGCATTTACTCAAGTCATGAGTAGCAGTTCAGAAAAATAATGATTTCCCATGTGAAAATTAATTCCACCACAATTCTATGAATTCTATCAAAATCGTAGAGAAATTGGGTGAAAATAAGAAAGACACAAAGAGTGTAACGAAGTAACATTAAATGGAAAAAAAATGTTGAACACTGATTCAGTTAGAAATCTTTCTAACTAAATCAGTGTTCAATATGTGTTTTCTATTTTTTATTGTAGCATTTTTAGTTAAATATGGGTTAGATCATTTTTCAACTCTATAAAGATAGACCACTTTTGCATTAAATTCTGTATTAAATTGTTAATATTTAGTTATTAGTAGGAAAAGGATTTTGAGGTGAGGCGCTTTTCCAAAACTATAGCTGTTTTCATACCAATAGTTCAATATATCTATTTGGGGGATGAAATGAAGATAAATGAACACAATTTGTTGCACCTTTTTGCACTTCGTGAGATTACTACACTTCGCCCCTTTTTATCTCTTTTTAATGCTTTAGCGCCTTTTCCTCCACGTTTTTAAAATATAGGACAGAAAAATGTACATTTTTTTCTTTTTGAACAGCTTTTTAAATATCTCAATCAGAAGTCAACAATATTAAATAAATATTAAAATATAATTTATGTAATTATACCCCAGAAACAATGGCCAATCTGCAGTGTGAGGTCAACAATAGTAAATAATAACTATTAAAGTATAATTTATATTGGACAGAATCGAACTGTGAAATGCGCCATGTCACTACCAGATTGAGGTCCATGGCTTCCATCACAAGATGTGCTGCAACAAGACATTTCATGAACCTAATGACAAGTGTATATGTGTTTGTGTTCGGAAAAATGCGAAAAGTACCTTAATCTAAATTGTAAAAATCGACTTAAATCAATCAGCGCTTATAGCAAAGACAATTAAGAACTTGTGTAATATCTGCACGGTTTGTGTGCCTTTCTTCTTTGTTATTGAAATATAATTTAATTAAACCACCAGTAATTTATATCCCTGCAAAAATGGCCAGTCTCCACCTGTGAAGTCAAATTTAAATTTCAACAGTGTTGCTGTAACAGTTTAAAATAAGTTCAGTTAGTACTGGCAATAATTTAACAGTTTTCTATTTACCGACTTGTTGTGGCTGTGTTTTACTAGTCTGAACCACAACGTTTTTTATTAGTATTACAACTGCGTTTTCACAACAATAACATGGCGAATAATTCAGAAGAATTCAAAACTCAATTTATCGAAACTGATGACATCATTCTTCGATGTTCATCTGCGAAGTAAATATTGCAATAAACTAAAGAAGTATGAATTATCTCTTATGGACTCTAAAAAGACGAAACGTTTGGTGTAAATTGATATGCATATTATATAAATTGAGTTCAAGAAACATGTTTATACCTTAATTCAATTGTTTCAGCAGAACTTTTTTTGCAACTTTTTTGTATGTATTTTCAGAACCTTTTCCCCCTTTTTACGACCAAAATTTGCGCCTTAAAATCCCTTCCTTAGTTAGTAGCATGCTATTTTGCATTCAAATTGGCTGTATGTGTTTCCAATAGGATGAGAGATTAAAAATATATATAAGTAATAACCTCAAATGAACAAACATTATCCTTTTTTTTTTTTTCGTTTTCCCAACAATTTGTAGTTTGAATTATGTTTTCGAGGCAACTATTCAATTGTTACTAACCTCATATGACCGAGTATTACACTCCTAAAAGTATAGACCTAAAATAATAGTAATTCCAAATTGAAGGCCATGAAGTGTAGGATATTTATATGTTATGTTCTGACGGTACTTAGACATAATACATAAGGTTTATATGAAAATTTTCAAATTATAATAAATATAGGCACATCAAAGACCGAACCAATTTTAATGAATAGAGATGTAAGACAAGGGTGTAGTTTATCGCCTACCCTATTTAATTTGTATATTAATCACATCATCCGAAATTGGAAAAGTAATGTTAATGTAGGTATAAGAATGGACCGTTTTAAAATGTTAATGTTTTAATGTATGCTGTCGATGTGGTTATTATTAAAGAAAATGAAAATAATTTGCAGTACTCTTTACATCAATTAAATCAGTTATGCCAAGAATACAATTTTAAAATATCAAAGGAAAAATAAAAAATAATGACATTTTGGGGAAGTGAACATATAAGATCTCAAAAATCATAAATAGACAACAAACCGCTGGAACAAGTAGTAACAAATTTTAATTATTTGGGTTGTAATTTTACTGTAAACACAAAACCTGAAAGAGACGTAAATGTGAAACTGTCAAGATTTCAAATTGTATGTGGAACTATATATAGAACATTAGAGAACAAAACAAGAAATGATGCTAGATTGAAGTTTTTATAAAACATTGGCAGTTCCTGCATTACTTTATGGGAGTGAAACTTGGGTAATGACCAAAAAATTACAAAGTAGAATACAAAGCGTAGAAGTGAACTTCCTTAGAAGAACAAAAGGCTGCACAAGACTGGATCGGTTAAAGAATTAAGATATAAAAACAGAGTTAAATATATACCCATTGAATGATAAAAGAATATAGAGAAAAATGGTCTAGATACGTAGAAAGAATGAAAGTAACAAGATTACCAAAAGCAGCATTTAACTACAAGCCAAGAGGTTCAAGAAATGTAGGAAGGCCAGTGAAAAGATAGACAGAACAACTGTGAGGCGGAACAGGCATTTTGCCTAGCCCGTGAAGTGAAGAAGACGGAAGTTACCATATTAAATCTAGTTCGTCATAACGTAATCGGATAATCCCTAGCTTCCACTCAGGAGATACAGATTCTATGGGTACTTTAAATTTCTACCTTGGATCTGAGTGCGTGCTATTCTTGTGTCAATACGTGCCAATAACGAAAATTATAAACAAATATTAAATAAAGGAGAAAAACAGTAAACGAATAAAATAATAAAAAAGTTCACAGAAATTATGTCTGTTAATAATCGAATGTATGTAACATTAAATTAAGTTCATTCGTCATTGCTTCCCCTGGACACAAACAGGAATGAGATGCACAAAGAAATTAAACATAGGTTCAATTCTGGAAATGCGTGCTATTATGCATTGCAGAGACTCTTGGTGTCCCAACTACTTTAAAAAAAACGTTAAACTGAAAATATATGAAACTATTATTCTACCAGTTATATTATATGGTTGCGAAACATAGACTCTTACTTTAAGGGAGGAAAAGAGATTACGAGTGTCTGAAAATAAAGTTCTTAGGAAAATGTTTGGACCAAAGAGAAATGAACAGACATGTGAATGGAGAAGACTTCATAACAGTGAACTACATGGTCTTTATAAGAAGCCAAATATAATAAAAACAGTTATGTCTTGTAGACTGCGATGGGCAGGACATGTGGCACGAATGGGGAATGAAATACGTGCATGGAATCATCTTGTAGGAAATCCAGAGGGAAAACGCCCAGTTGGTAGACCAAGAATGAGGTGGGAAAATAACATTAACTATGACTTGAGGGAAGTAGATTATAAGGGAATGATTGGAAAACGGCTCAGGATAGGGATATATGGAGAGCTTATATCTGCGCGGCCATGTAACCTACGGGTTCGATAGTGGAAGTGGGTTAGTCCAGTGAAGTGTGCAAGATTCCTTTACGATAAACGTACAAAGACTCTTGGCCTAGCAAGAATAATATCCCTCAGTTGCTTAATTCATAGCCAAGACATCTGATCACAATCCAACATGAATGTATTAACCTAATTCAACAAACGATAGATTCATGGAACACATTTTCTCACTAGAAACATATTCTACTTTTTACACCCGATCTTTGCTGACTACACTGGTCACATGATTTTTTTGTCTAATGAGTACCAATAGCTGTACTTAATGCAGTTTTTTTACCGTGTTTTCAAATATGTATTCGGAATTTCTCCATCACCCACAGTTTTTTTTATTTCAATTTCAATTAATGAATTTAAATAATTATTCTTTTAATAAACGTTTTTCGTCTATTTGTCCATTGTAAAGTAAAACCACATGAGCCAATCAGGAGATTTCAGCTATGAGAAAGAGATATCAAGGCAAATGGAATCCTAATATGCTGGCCGATTATTGTTGGACCATCAATAAGGATGCTCCACAGGCGAAATATAGCAGAAAATTGTAATTTCTTACTTTCTAGATGAGTCCTAATGTTCGAATATTGTGTAGTTACGAATGTAGAAAATATTAAAGTGTTTGAAATTATAAATTCCTCTCTCTCTCGGAAACCTGGCGTGATGAAGAAAAACCAATATCAATATTAAATTCAGGAGAAAAAGTACTATCAGAATCACATATTTTTCTTTCTGATACAAAAAAAAGTTTATTTTTTTGTTGCTCAGTGTTATTAGTTCTTAGTTCTTAGTTCTTAGTTCTTTATTCGGACTGGACGGTCAGACTGCCGCGAGCACAGCGATCTAAAATATATATTGCTCTACCACAGTATATTATATTATGGATGAATGGAATGAAGTCTCTTTTAAGGGTGTTATGTGAGTTATAGTTCGTCTTCCGGGTCCGGCATATCAGGTTCTTCTCTCAAAACCCATACCGCCATTTTTTGGGTTGGACCATGACCGTTAGGAGGATTACACCCTCTCATAGACCCCTTCTGTTCCTTTTTATTGTCAGTTTGAGTTATGGGCCTGCACCCAGATGAGACCCCACTATACATTATCCGCTCTTAAAGTGATCCGAACTAAAATAAACGCCAATTATATCCTTCATAATTCACGCCAAAATTGCCGTCACATTGACAGGGAGCACGTGTGAAGAATATAAGACGTGATCGTTCAATGGGGTAGATAATAAGAAAGCTGATGAAATGTTTCACAGAACTTGTGAAATATATATAAAATAATTATTTGACCACTAGCCAAAGGTTTGCCAAACTTGTGTTTTAAAAAATGTATATGGCCAGACATCAACAGAAGATTCGACACCTTAAGCCATTTCGTTGCATCAGAATCGACTCGAATACTTCATCCACATATAATAATCTATTTTAAGTTGTAATTATTGATTAGGTATATTTTAGAATATTTTCTATGTTTTGAATATTATTATTTTCATTCACGAAGAGAACAAGTACCTATGTTCGGAGGACATATTTTAATTTCATAAAGGGAACTACTTTTTTGCGTACTTATTGCTTCTATATCATAATTAGGTGTCCATAACCAATGTAAAACTAGCAGGTCACATGGTTTTGTTTTGATGAGGATCGCTTTAAGAGCGGATAGCTTTTAGATCCCCGCAATAACATATTTTCAATCCTGTGTGTGCCAATAAAACTATTTTTCCTAACATTAGATGAGGTGATATAAAATGTATGAAGGAGAAATGAATGACATGAAGTGAAGGAAGAATGGAGAATGTTGGTGGGATGATATTCGAGAAAAGGGAGAATCTCGAGAAAAATTCCGAAATCCTGGTAAGGCCCACCACCGATGATGACCACCTGGAACCACCAGGATTCGAACCTGGAATCCCGATCGGAGCAGCCAAGCGCTAGCCACGCGTATACCGAGACGGTCGCTGACTTTTAATAGGTCTACCCAACTCTTTCTCCAGAGGCTAGCATGTTATGTTATCTGGATTATAAAGTTTATGTCCCGTCCCTTTAGCTAATGACAACTTGCCATTGATTTAATTGGGATGAATGAATGGGTGCAGTTTACTAAATAACAGGTTTAATATGTGTGTCTGCAATTGATTACAAACCTAGTGATTGATGAACTGCGACATAATTTACAAAACCTAATTTCCTTAATTATATATTAATTGGCGCCTCCGTGGCGCAAGCGGTTAAGTGCTCGACTTTCACCACTGGGGTCTAGAGATCAAGTCTCGGTCAGTCCATGTGGGTTTCGTGGTGGACGAAACTGAGTTTGGGCAGGTTTTCCTAGGGGTTCCTCACGTTTTCCCCTGCTACGAATTTAATTCACTTTTTTTTTTCAAACTTGTGTTATTCATTGCTATTTATTTAATTTATCTGTCACCTGTGACGTACGTCAGACGTGGTCGGACGGCACCTTTGTCGTTCGCATACGTCTATAAATATAGGGGCTTCATCTCTCGGCTCGTCACTGAGTTGAACAGGAGTTGAGTATATGATAATTAAAAATCAATTATCTCACAAGGTTATAAACTGTTCTAATTATTATTAAATGAAAGTAGTAATATCCGATCCCATCAGCACGTTGCCCTTTATATCCCTCCTCATCACGCTACCTATTACTCGAAATCTTTTACAGTTTCTCTTGCTAGAACATGGAATTCTCTTCCACCCTAAGTAAGAGACTGCAAACCTTTACCATCTTTCAGAAATATATTGAAAATAAAATTATTAACAGAAACAACTCACTAATATTACCTTTTAACAATTAATAATTAGTTTTTTTCATTAGTTAATAAAAATGTATTAAGATTTGTCAATATATATATACACTCTTAGACAAAAAATCAATCATCTCTTGAATGCACATTTCTTCTAAGTCCTACTCGGCACAGCGCTGGGTTCAAACTAGGAAAGTAGACATAATTGTGCAGTCCCTGAGTTACTGTGTTACGTAGCATGAACTGTATATCGCTACATCTAGTAATAACGGAGAATATATATATATATATATATATATATATATATATATATGTATAAGATAAATATTTGTATTGGATTTGCCCGGTGGTGTAATAGATAGCGCGCTGGGGTACCAACCCAGAGTCCGGGTTCAAATCCCGTCCAGGCATTTATTTTTCATATTATGTCATATTAAGCTTGCTTTGCTCAATGTCAAAAAGTAATTACAACATATATATATATGTCCTATATATATAGGTATATATATATATGTATATATATATATATGTTTATATATATGTATATATATATGTTTATATATATATGTTTATATATATATATATATATATATATATGTATATGTTTATATATACAGGGTGTTTCATAAAGGATGGCGCAAACTTAAATGGTTGAAAGTACACGATAATAGAAACAACAATGTCCCAAAAACATGGGTCCGCAAACGAG
Source organism: Diploptera punctata (assembly GCA_030220185.1). NCBI lineage: Eukaryota > Metazoa > Arthropoda > Insecta > Blattodea > Blaberidae > Diploptera > Diploptera punctata. The sequence continues at coordinate 752,077 of JASPKZ010010652.1, read as the reverse complement.
CCGATTGCGAGATAATTACGAATGTATGGTTACAAGCCGCCACGGACTTCAGTGTAAATATCGTCCTAGTTAGTAGAAATTTATTTGAATTTAGACTTTACTATTAATTTTTCATCTCATTTAGTTCACATTTCACAGTTCACTTCACTTATAGGTTACCTGTTAAAGGAAATGTTAAAGTGTCTTCCTTGCATCTGGATGCAATACTGAGCTCGTCTCTGCAATGAATGTCGAATTCTTCGAAAACCCCTGGATCATTTCTGAATTTTGACAAGCATGTACAACTCTCTGCTCCAGTTCTTCAATCGTGTTACGGGTGTACTGTACACTTCGCTTTTGAGGTGACCCCAGACATAAAAATCTAAAGGATCTTGGAGGCCAAGGTACAGATCCGCCTCGACCTATCCATCTTTGGCCGTATCGCGCGTTAGATGCCGTCTCACAGCAGCAGCAAAATGTGCCAGAGCTCCATCATGCATGTACCACAAACTCCGACGTTGCTGAAGGGAAACATCCTCAAGCAATCCTGGAAGACGACGCCGCAGAAACATAAGGTACCTCCGTCCATTAAGATTTCGTGGAAGATTGTGAGGCCCAATGAGATAATCACTAGTGCAAACAATGACGTCAGTGGCGGCTTGTAACCATACATTCGTAAATATCTCGCAAACGGCTCGTTTGCGGACCCATGTTTATTGGGACATTGTTGCTTCTATTATCGTGTATTTTCAACCATTTAAGTTTGCGCCATCCTTTATGAAACACCCTGTATATAGGTTTATATATATAATATATGTTTATACACTGCTCAAAAAAATTAGGGGATATTGTAGAATAACCTATTAAGACTATTTTTTTGGAATAGTATTAGATGCAATCACTTTCTATTACTCCAAGATAATGTAAATAAGAGTTTGAAGTTGTTACGTAACCTTGGTACCACACCAGAGGGCAGTGTCTGTACTGTTGATGTGAAAGGGTGGTGTGGGGGTGAATATTTTGTTGCTGTTTTTAAATCCAGTCCAGTTTTCAGTTAGTGAATGACTTGCCTTAGGGACAGTGATGCCTCGACAACGTGATTTACCTGAACCAATGGCTTGGAGGGCCATAGGAAGGATGGAAGCTGGACAGACACAACAAGAGGTGGCACAAGCCATTGGGGTGTCTCAAAGCGTGATTTCCAGTCTTTGGAATCATTTTCAAAGAATATACTGTTCACAGAAGAGCCGGACAAGGTCGACAAGGGCAACAACAGCAAGGGATGACCGTTACCTCTTGTTAACAGCCCGTCGGAATAGACAGCAGAATGCAACTCAACTGCGAAATACACTTCAACAGCAACAGGACGCAGGGTGTCAACTCAAACTGTCCCTAATCGACTGCATGGAAGTGGTCTCTATGCCCGTAGGCCCATGGTGTGTACCAGATTAACTCCACAACACCGTAGAGATCGCAGAAACTGGGCGGAGGTACTTCTTGGGTGGAGGCATGCTGAATGCAGATCAGTTCTTTTTTCTGATGAGTTGCGATTCAACATGGAATGTGATAGTCGGCGTGTATTCATCTGGAGAGAAAAAGGGACACGAAACAATCCAGCTTTTGTACGTGAAAGATCCCCATATGGTGGCGGTGGATTGATGGTGTAGGCAGGAGTCAGTAGTGGTGGACGTACGGACCTCTACGTTATCCAAGGTGGTACTTTGACTGCGGTAAAGTATAGAGATGAGATTCTCCGACCTTTTGTCGTGCCTTATGCTGATGCCATAGGTGATTCTTTTATTTTTATGGACGATAATGCACGACCCCACAGAGCTGGCTTGGTGGACGACATGCTGGAAGTGGAGGGTATCGAGCGTATGCAATGGCCAGCTTCCTCCCCGGACTTAAATCCGATTGAGCATGTGTGGGATGCATTAGGCAGGTGCATTGCAGGAAGACCAGCACTTCCCACAACTGTTCCAGAGCTGCACATTGCTCTTATGGAAGAGTATCCCCCAAGAACTCATTGCTAACCTCATTGCATCAATGCCATACAGGTGTGAGGCTGTGCTGGCCGTTCGAGGAGACCATACACCATACTAAAGAAACATTTTCACCCATGTTAATGTTGCTTTGTTTGTTTGCCATATTCCTAATCAGGATCTCTTTGACATCTGGTGTGGTACAGAGGTTACGTAATGACTTCAAACTCTTGTTGACATTCTTTTGGAGTAATAGAAAGCGATTGCATCTAATACTGTTCCTAAAAACATAGTCTTAATAGGTTATTCTACAATATCCCCTAATTTTTTTAGCAGTGTATATATACGCATACATAACACATGTTATACCTGGCACTGAGAATATTTGTGATTAAATAACAAAAATTAATTGCATTTTTACGAAGTACTTTAAGCCACTTGATCAATAATTAGAAAAGGAATACAATTCTTAAGCCATTATTGAAATCACATGCACATGTCTTTTTCTATTATATATTTCGCTATTTCTCTACGAACTTCCATTATTCATCAGGTATTCATTGCACTTTATGCGTATCTCTTTATTAGATAGTTGAATTATCTCTCTTCGTTATAATTAATCTAAAGAATATATAAAATTGAAGAAAAAAGTTAGCTTTAGTTTTAGGTTCACTTTAAAATAAACAATAATTGTAAGGCCAAGAGTCGAGAGATTTTGATACTTTTTACGGTAATCTAAGCTTTAAGACAGAAAAATTGTAAGAAGTTATTTTACCAACTACGTAGCCGTGGTCGGTGGTATTTAGGATGGAAATCCAAGAAACAAGTACGCCGAGAGGGACTTTAAACCGTGGGTCCCAAGTCTGAAGATTTTCGAGCTCGTAAAAGAACCATAAGCCTGATTAAAAAGGCCTCTGTGCAAACGTTATCGACCGTTTTTCATCCAGTAATACCTTAGTTACACACTAGATATCTCATCGAGGCGCTAGGCCTCCCCCTATCACCCGCTGACATCTATGAATGAATGATCATAACTAAATTAACTTGATCAGTTTGTTCCTATTAGGAAGTCCCTTAATCCCGTCATAAGAAAGGAAAGGGCTTAAGAAGAAAGAAATAACATTATATTTTCAGGCTCATAAAAGAACCACAAGCATGAATAAAATACCTCTGCAAAAATTACCCTAAGTTCCCATCCTAGTACTCCATTGGTTTCCCAGTTTTCACTAGTACGGCCTAGAGACACTCAATACCAGTCTACACGAAAACAAGTGTAACTAAATTAGTATGGTTGAATGTCTCCCCTGTAGGGGAACAATGCCTAAGTATCACTGAGAGACACATGGCATGCAACTACATTATAGTACATAGTATAAAATCGGCAAGTAAACAAATTAGAAACAAGTAATAGATAAACTGTGATAACATGTGATTATATAAATTTAAGCAACATTTCAAAAAGTGATACAAATGAATGGCTTCATGCTGATTAGCCCTGTATAGGAATAATGTTTTAGTAATATTTATTTTACAAATTGTTGTTCGTCTTTTACTAATTTATAGTTAAATACAGAGTGATGACGAACTGAACCAAAGAAATTTACCTGATTATAGTGGGGTGCAGGTAAACAATTTCATATACGGAATTCAGGATCTCGAAAAAAATATTTATATATTGTTAACGTTGTTTATATTTGAAAGCACCATATTAAAATAAAGTAGAAGATTTTAAATGGTATCAAGTGTTTTGACATTAATATTGTGGACGGGATGAAATCCAACTATTAAGAACTATTTAATAACTGGCCCAATGGCACTATCAAACCCTTAGGTTCATGGCCGCGCGGACATAAGCTCTCCACACATCCCTATCCTGAGTTATGTTTTCCAATCATTCCCAGTATAATCTACTTCCCTCAAATCATACATAATGTTATTCTCCCATCTCATTCTTGGTCTACCAACTTGGCGTTTTTCCTACAAGAAGCTTCCATACACCTCTTTCATACCCCATTCGTGCCACATGTCCTGCCCATCGCAATCTAACTAACTCACTGGCACTATCAAACACGTAGGTTCATGGCCGCGCGGATATAAGCTCTCCATACATCCTTATCATGAGCTAATGTTTTCCAATCATTCCCAGTATAATCTACTTCCCTCAAATCATACATAATGAATGTTATTCTCCCATCTCATTCTTGGTCTACCAACTTGGCGTTTTTCCTACAAGAAGCTTCCATACACCTCTTTCATACCCATTCGTGCCACATGTCCTGCCCATCGCAATCTAACTAACTCACTGGCACTATCAAACACGTAGGTTCATGGCCGCGCGGACATAAGCTCTCCATACATCCTTATCATGAGCTAATGTTTTCCAATCATTCCCAGTATAATCTACTTCCCTCAAATCATAGTTAACGTAATTCTCCCACCTCATTCTTAGTCTACCAACTGGGCGTTTTCCCTCTGATTTTCCTACAAGAAGCTTCCATCACCTCTTTCATTCCCTATTCGTGTCGCATGTCCTGCCCATCGCAGTCTACGAGACTTAACTGTTATTATATCTGGCTTCCTATAAAGATCATGTAGTTCACTGTTAAGTAGTCTTCCCCATTCACCTGTCTGTTCATCTCACTGGTTCAAAAATGTTCCTAAGTACTTTATTCTCAAATACTCGTAATCTCCATTCCTCCCTTAAAGTAAGAGTCGATGTTTCGCACCCATATAATATAACTGGTAGAATAATAGTTTTATATATTTTCAGTTTAACGCCCATCGCAGTCAGTCTACAAGACTTACCTGTCCTTATTATACCTGGCTTTCTATACAAATCATGTAGCTCACTATTAACTATTAATAATATTTCTAAAATTTATCTTTTACAGAGCGGCTCCGTGACGGAAGTAGTTAGTCAATCGTCCAATCTCTGATACCCATTTTCCTTCTCGGTCACTCTATGTGGGTTGATGATAGATGAATAGGAGCTAGGATAAGCTTTATCGAGGTTTCTCCCATTTCCCCCGTCAAAAACTTCTTTCCACAACTTCTCCGTATTCGTATCATAAATTTTGTTTCATTTATTCTCTTCTGTGACGGTGCGATGTGCGTGGTCAGCTAGCATTTCCGCTTATAATAGAAATTCTATTTGGTTCATTTCAAATTCAGAAAATCTACAACAGATTATCTATAAACATAATCTAAAACCTTGACTTTTAATATTTTTTTTCTTTTCTAATGTGTTTATTCTGTTTAGAAAATTGATTGCTTGATTTTTTATTTTGAAAGGAATGATCAATTTGAAAAAGAATTGCTTTCATGTTGTCTGAGAGAAATCATTATATTAATAACTAGCGTACCCGGCAGACGTTGTCCTGCCCGAACGTTCAATTCTCATGTCATGGGCGGACGATAAAAATATGTTACTTTTTTACCATACAATTCAGCAATTAGGACATAATTAGATATTATTAAATAAGTTCGCAAGAAATCCTCTTACAGCCTTCTGTTTTAGCTCAAGAAGTGTGAATGATGACGTCACATAGTCATGAACATTGGAATTGTACCCTCCTTTGCAGATAAGTTAAGAACCGCCATATAACAATTATATTAGAGTGAAAAAAAAAGATAAATTAATGAGAGTCAGTCAAAACAGTTTTTTTTTTTTTTTTCCCAGCTATATTTCATTTCTGACCCACTGTGCACCGGTCCCATACTTGCCGACATTCCATGAGAAAGATTTCTTCCCCCGTAGAAACTCGAACCAGCATAAGTCCCGTAGTTCTGCGCCAAGCCTTCTTTCCTTAACCACTCGGCTACGGCGCGGAACTCTTAGTATCAATGAAAGGCAAAAATGGTTATTGTGAGTTATCCGTAAGAGATAAGGGTTCTTGGTATCAATGAAAGACAAATATGGTTTTTGTGAGTTATCCGTAAGAGATAAACATATGCTGTCTCGGACTTTTTTGTAGAGCTTTTTGAGATATTCAATTCTGTGTACATTAATTTTGTGTATTTCCTATGGTTTAGGCAGTATAAGCCATTTAAGCGTCCAAAGAGCTACTTTTTTCACGTTTTCCACTACAAAGGGCGATTTTTAAGGGTGTAGGAGTTGAGTATCACAACTCCCTTATAGCCTATGTTCATCCCGGGAATCTCCTGAACATTTTGCAAAAACCCATCATAATCGGATCAACGATATGGCCGCGCATAAAGTACGAACGAACAAACAAACAAACAAACATTAATTTTTATATATAAGATTACTCCGAAATATTTTGCTCAGGTATCATTGTTGCAAAATAGAGAGGACATTTTGTTCTAGAATTTATTTCATCCAAATTTTACTACATGAATAAATGAATACAGCTCAGAGTTTCAATTTTATAAGTAATGCCACCAGTGATTTCCAAATTATCGAAAATTAGTGTCACGAAGTGACAAGTGAATTTATATAGAGGGTTTGAAAATCAAGAGTGGCATTTGTTTGGACTATTTAACGAATAAAATTAATTTGCTTACTCACAAATCATTATTTAAATATACTTATTTAAAAATATTTATACATTTAATGTAAACGGCGATGTTTGGAAACAAATGAGAAATGTTTGGTTATGCTTCTTTTGTTCATCCATTGCAACTAGATCATAATATTACGTATTGCCAAAGGATCGCAATATTATAAGAATGCACCCTAGTGGAGAAAAAATGAAACACATAAAACTATATTATAACGAACATTATAGGTTATTTGTTTTAGAAAACAACTCCGTAAATTCATTATTTAGAAACACAATTTTTGAACACACAATTATCAAATTTGTAGTTCGAAGGAATCTGAATATTATTTGCTATATTCAACGTGTTTGTTCGAAAGTCAGTCACTGCAAAATAAATTCTATGACCTGTTCAGAATATTAAAAAGTAGGAGCTTTCATTATTTTGGTAAACAGAATTGGATAAATAGCGAGATGAAATACGACTGTCATTAGTTTTAAAACAAAATTCATTGAAACGTTATTGGCCATTGACTTCAATTTGGGGCACGAGTTAAATGGTCTATAAAAATAATTTGAAACTTTGACTTGTCTATTAATATTTATTATTTTTTCTTTTCTAATGTGTTTATTTTATTTAGAAAATTTAATGATTTTATTTATTTATTTTGAAAGGAATATGCAATTTGAAAAAGAGTTGCTTTCATGTTGTCTGAGAGAAAGTATTAAATTAATAATTACTCCGAAATAAGGTACCTTTGTTACAAAATACAGATGAAATTTTGTTGTAAAATTTATTTCATCCAAATTTTACTTCATGGATCATTGCATATAGCTCGGAGTTTCAATTTCATTAAAAATTATTTAATAACTTTTATAACAAAATTTTATGAAATTCAATTAAAGTAATTCCAAGAGGCAGACTAAACAAAAAAAATGTATTGGAGCCGGAACAGATAAATTTTACATAAGGATGATGAAAAATTTGATGCAGGTAAATAATATAAAGAAATTTGAAGGAAAAACAAGTTTTTCATTTCATTTGCATGACTAATGTGCGCTCTTTATTAGTAAATACATTCTAGCATTAATATATTACAACATTTAAATAATACGAAATATAATAAGATAAGCTTTATGTACAAAAATATTTTTTCTTTTATTTTTGAATACAATATATATACGTCGAAATATGACCCATATGACAATTTTAATTTTCAACTATTTTAGAATAAATATCTCGAACAATATCATATTAAACTCTAGCACTTACTAGATTGTATTTAGGGGTCTAAAACGATCCAAATTTTAAGATTGTATTTAGCTCAGTAGAGTTTTGTATGAAACTCTATGTTCGATACATTTCTATATTGTTGAAAATTAAAATCATGCGTACGTTTACTGACTTTATATGAAAGAAACTGTTGAGAAATTCATTTGTTAATTTTACATTGTCAGAAAAACTACGTTGATAAAATTGTTTGACTATTAACATTTAAAAACGATTTATCACTCACATGCGTCTTTTAGGAGTTTATTTGAATCTAGCAATTTGTACATGGATATCCAGCATATTTATTCTATCCCGCAAAAACATATTCAATAAAACTAGATCATTACAATATATAGTTATATAACATATTCATATGCCTCGTAAATATCTCCCTAAAAACGTAAATACACGTAAATAGTATCGTTTGTGAGTGAGGAAATCATTAATATAAATTTACTTACTTAAACTGTCCTATATTTCCTATGTATAATCTTCTAATAACAAAAAATGGTTAAATAAAGTCATAAAATAATTATAACTATATTTAATTTCTTAGTTTCAGTTAAGTATACTTGTATAGGCAACGCCCAAGTCCATTATCCATACTTCGTTATTTTAGTAAAAGTTTATCCATGGCAATATCACACTCCCATAAAAAAGTTAAATATGCTTGAAAAAAAGATTTATAGGCCCTAAGGTTCATTTTTATGTTTTATCATAACCTATAACTAAATAATGATTAAATATAATCAATTAGAATACATGCAGTATTTTTTTTACACAAGAGCCAGTTACATTCTCTTTTCGAAATGCATTAAAACTTATATACGAATGTCTTGCCAATTTTAACATATTTTAAAGAAGGTGGATTTGTGGACGTATAATATTCCTCTGGATGAATTTCTACCAGTTTCATTATATTGATGTCAGGTGTCGATCAGTTATTGAGGAGCATTGTTGACGAAGAATGGAGGTGGAGCACCAACTCGTGCCTCTTCTACTTGCCGCTGCACAGCCTTGATGATAGCTGGATGAATGTTGGGACCAACTGGTTGATAGCCAAAGTTGTCAGCAACATACTGGACGTTGACTGGCGTTCCATCAGGAGAAGTGTAGGAATACGATCCCTGAACTGCTGTTCCTTCCAGGTTGGTTCCGGGGTTCTCAATTACTCCAACTTCATGGCGCTCGCTACCGTCTCCAGTTACATAGCTGTAATATATATACGTATTTTTAAATTGTATAACTCTGCTTTAAAATTCACTATTTTGTACCACCTTCCTAACTCCTGTGGGGGCACGCCGTAGCGTAGTGGTTAAGGCACTGAGCTACAATCCGGAGGGTCGAGGGTTCAAGTCCCGTTGGGGTCAGGATTTTTAAACTGACCCAAACCCTCTGGCGGCACTATGGCCCTGGGGTCGACTCAGCCTCTAACTGAAATGAGTATCAGACGCTTGTTCTGGGGTAAAGGCGGCCGTCACGCAGGGCTGACAACCCGGCTGACATAAAGTGCCGATTGTCTAGAAAAAGTGGGAGCCTTAACCTCCTACTACCCCAAGGGCCTCCTGAGACCTGTTGTGGGATCACTTTACCTTTACCTTTACTTCCTAACTCCTGTGATAACACCATTTGTAATACAATTTTGATAACCCTCACTGGTTTTGGTGCTAATTAAATATTTAAAAAATTAAGAACAGTATATTATTCGTAGTACATCAAAAAATTGAAAAAAAAAGGCCTCTCTTCCAGCTGATAAAAAATACTTGGCGAAAATATAATACTGGGTTTTTATGCCACAATGAAAGTCTCGAGGTAGCCTTGTCATGCACCGGGCCCTGATTCGAGTCCCCGTCGGGTAAGGCTCGTGGATAAGGTATTTTTCTCGCCTGTAAGACAAATGTCAGGAAGCCTAGGGCCCAATGGTCCCCGAAAATCATCGGCCATCATAATCCTCATCATTTTATCGGTGTGGAAATCAAAGGGAAATTACCACACCTATAATTCCCTAGTAAAGCTTCAAAGCATAGCATGAAAATGCTATTATTGCAGTGAAAGACCTGCCCTATGGCAGAACACGTTAGATGGATAAACTCAATAGAATGTTAAATATAATCTTAATGTCAATTTTATTTCATTTAAGTATTAGACCAATTTTTATTTTTAAATTAATAAAAATGGTGCATTTATTTTTGGAAATCCAAAAAGTTTATAATGAATTTGGGACACGCCGCAGCATATTTGGTTAAGGCAATACACTACAAATCGAAGGTAGAGGCTTCGAGTCCCGGTGGGGCTCAGGATTTTTAAGCTTATCCAAACTTTCTGGTGGCACCATGGCCCTAGGGTCGACTCAGCGTTTAACGGAAATGAGTACCAGGCGCTTGTTTTGGGTGTAAAGGCAGCAGTCATGCAGGGCTGACAAACCGGCTGACATAAAGTGCTGATTGCCTAGAAGTGAAGGGTCTCGTATGCCCTGTACTGGGATCACTTTTTATATTTGTTCCACATAATTTGTAATTTGCTTTAGGCTTCTATGCAGTGAAATTTCGTGTGTGTGTGTGTGTGTGTGTACATATATACATATGTGTGTGTGTGTGTGTGTGTACATATATACGTGTGTGTGTGTGTGTGTGTGTGTAAATTACTTGTAGGTAATTTGTATTCCCCATTATTTAATATGTAGACCATATATTTTTTAAAGTCGCATCTCACTACAAATTATTGATAAATGTTGAAGAAAATTATATTTTGTGTAGTCCTAAATAATGAACTTTATTTTCTTTAATGAATATATACAAATATCTTAGACAGTAGTCATCTTAGATAGTAAAATAATTATTTTTGACCGTCTTAGCGAAACATTCTAAGTTTCTTAATAACTTTCCATATATAAAATCAAACTTATGAAAGTAAACCTGTTCGTATTTTGTAGTTTGTTTTAAAGATGCACATTAATCCTTCACACATCAGGACATGAGTTAAATAACAATATTGTAGGAAATGTGAACCGCCCCAGTTGTCAGTCATCATTTGCAAGTTGTTTTAGGTGTACCTCTATATATAACACAAAATTCCCACAGCTAGTTGACCTTTTGATTTGACCTCTGACCATAATCGTTCTTCTATTTTCATTTCGTAACATAACTCATTTTGAGGGAAATATTAACGTTATAGATACTTAGGTATGTGTTTTACAATTTACAATATTAAACTGCGATTAAATATTTTCTTACCAATGCCACTAGGAATCTTAATGAAATTTCTGGCATTATCTCCTGGCATGACGGAATTGTAACCAACTCCTTAAGTCAGGGTGCCTGGAAGGCGGAGTTAACTCGATCATATGATTGGTTTTTAATAATTTTCCCTTATTTAAGAGGATTGTATTAATTTTATTTGGGATTTACATTTTTTAGTAGTATGAATGATGATGCCAATGAAGATCCAGGAGAATCCTTAAGTCTAAACTTAACCTAAATCAACTTTTATAAGATTCATGATGTGTTCCGTTGAGGTTTATTCAAAATTAATATAAAATTATAGAATATTCACCTGAAAGGTCCGTCTCCTCAACTTAATTATCATTTAACTGTAGCGCTTTCGGGACTTGTCCCATCATCGGCAGGATTCAAAACTGGTGTTTCACTGAAGATCTGGTAGAGGGGGTTGCATGTATTGGGTTCGTTTTCGTTTATCAGGCTGTCGTTGTGAGCTGCTTTCATGATTTCCATCTCTTCGAGTACGTTTATCTTCGCTGGATTATTTTCTCTGTGCATACTGTTAGGGAAAATAATCCAGCGAAGATAAACGTACTCGAAGAGATGGAAATCATGAAAGCAGCTCACAACGACAGCCTGATAAACGAAAACGAACCAATACATGCAACCCCCTCTACCAGATCTTCAGTGAAACACCAGTTTTGAATCCTGCCGATGATGGGACAAGTCCCGAAAGCGCTACAGTTAAATGATAATTAAGTTGAGGAGACGGATCTTTCAGGTGAATATTCTATAATTTTATATTAATTTTAACCTAAATCCACATCATCGGTGAACATAGAATAAAATTTTCCTATGGTCTGACCTGAACTGTATTCGGAAACTATGACCACTCTCCCGTGAGGCTAGTCATGATATGTAAATAAATTTCTTGAATTTTTGATACTGTCATAGATAAAAAATCTAAAGTTATAAATTAATGCATTATCGGATCATATCTAAAACACCACTTAATTTAATTACTATTTGATTAAATATATAACATTTTTCCATATGTTAATAATGTATTAATTTAAGATTTTTTAATTTTTTTAAAGAATGATACTTAATACAACATATTCTACTCGTAAAAATTTAAAACAATATAGTAAGGGGTTAACAAATTCTTATCAAAAAGTCTTAAATTACGTTTTAATTTAAGCTATAAAGTGAGTGTTTTATTGAGAGAATTAACATTATTAGCTCGTATTAAAATACAATACATTCAGCTTCAATGGGGTTTTTGACACTCTTGAATTATTTATTATAACAGGAATTTTATGAGTTATTTATATACTAGTTTAATATTTAAGTGTCGATAATATGAAAACAGAGCTCCAAAATCAAATAGCATATTTTTCCGCGAATTAAAAATGCATTTCATAGTAACAAAAAAGTTCCAGTGACCTTTTGTTAATAGTGTTAAACTGGAAAACTGCAGAAAATCCTATGAACAGTATCCAAAACTTATTAGATATATAGGAAATTTGCTTCTAGATTGTTTTCATGAGAGAAACTATGCTATTCCAACTGATGAACCTACCTAGAGTAACATGCAGTTTTTTTGTTCTTAATTTGTTCATAATTTAGAGTAAAAATTAAAATAAAGTTTTACAGTAATTGTAAGAAAATTCTTTATCGGATACTATGATATGTTATTAATTGTAGTAGACCAATTATGTTATTGTTAAGGAAAAGAAAAATATTCTTATTTATCTGCAAAAACTTCATATATGAAATATCATATTCCGCAAGATATTATTTTAATGTCGTGGCTCGTGAGGAATTGAGCAGCAATGTAGCGTCAAATTAAGTCATGTTCAAAGAATTTGAATTATAACGTAAGCATGGTCCTGGTTATAGAGTTTGTAATTATGAGTAATAGACACTCCTCTGTCAAATTTTAAATGTTCTTTACTAAGTATAAGTGTCTTAAAAGATATGAATCTCTATTAATTGTATAAAAATGTTGCAAAGTAAAATTATTTATCCGTTATAAAGTTTAGATCGGTTAAAACAACATACTTTTCTTTCAACTGTATGAATCCTTTTAAGTGTCCATAATGCATTTTTCATTACGTGTATCCAGCCGAATCCATTGCATACACTTATGCTAAATAAGTTGCAATGGGGCTGCATTTGGATATGCACCTTATATGGGCATCCAAGGTGAGTGCCCACGAGGTTAAAAGAAAGAGATATGGAAAAGACAGAAATGAACCCTTCGGCTTCGAATACTCTAATACCATCAGGGTCGAAGAAAACAAGAGGTCAGGCAAGGGAGACTGGATAGGAACGAATAAAGAAGGATCTGGTACTAGAAAAGGAAGAAATGCCAGATCGGTCTACAACCAACCAAGCTGACCAGAGCTAAATTGGTGGGTAGTACATCTCTTTGATTCATATTGCATAAACAAGTTACACCACAAGAAGGTAGTAATTGGACACTGGGTTATTGCCCAGGTTGGTTCCTATAAGCTTTCAATCCAGAAAGAATTAGAAGGTCTCCTCCCTTTGCGGCCTAACTGTCCATAATATATAAACATTTATTTGCGTGTTTATTTATAAAAAACTAGAACTTTTGTATAAATCGCTAACTTCTCATTGGGACACATCGTAGCATAATTACGACAATACGCTACAAGTCGAGGATTCTAGTCCTATGGTATTAGAATTTTTAAACTGGCCTAAACCTTCACGGAGCGCTGGCAACCCGGCTGACATCTCCTGCTCATTTTCTATAACGGTAGGAGCCTTAACCTCCATTTGTACTCTCAAAAATAGTCGTGTTTGTAATTTTTATTAAATCCATGAAAACAGCCGTCAATTCTTTAAAAAAAAGTCTTATTCATGACTGCAGTTTTATAATTTCCAGGGAAACTAGAAAAACAGAAAACCTACAGCTGTTAATTATAAAACAAAATCTAAATAGTTATAAAACATTGGACATGGTTTTCAGTTTTCACCAAAAATTTTCACGGCAACAAAAATATAAAACAATATCCTTGTTTGAGAACTATTTTTAAATTAACGGATTTTATTAGAAAAATAGTTTTAGCGTTTAACATGTGCAAATTTAGAGAGAAAACCAGAAATGTCGTAATGACAAGCACGTGACATTGATTAAAAACATATGTATACATTATAGTTCATTTATGTTAAAACGTTTTCTCAATACTGCATATATTAATTACTAGTATTTTTAATTCATTTTATTTGCCTTATAAAGTTCGGATTTAATGGAATTTCAGAAGTTTTCCAAAGTTTTATTATGATGTACAGGCCCCTAACAATATTGTATTACGTAGTATATCAACTTTTTTGGATAGGCATTTATTATAGTGGGCCTTAGTGTATTTTTTAAGCTAATAACAACTGGGTAATGACTTCAAAGTTAAAATTTTATTTCTGCTAATTTATAAAATATATCAAACTCTTACTTATACTCATTTCTTTCAATTTAATTTAAGACATTAAAGAATTAGAAACATTAAACATATAAATTGCAATATTCGTATTGCTCTGCATGGACAATTATTCTTCTTTCTAATGGGAAATAAATTGTTCAACTTGTACCAGCTGTAGTATATTTTTCATCGTTAATTTTTATTTTAGCAAGTTTAAAGGGTTATTAATAAATCCGAATGATTAAGAATTAATTCAATGAATTTAACTATTTTCCCGACACTTTCTAACATTACCGGAAATGCCTGAGGGATATTCACTTTATCCTGAGCCCTACTAGGATCCAGATGTAGTTTCATCTACTCATAGGTTACTTATATATTATGACTTTCGAAGGATTTCCCATCATTCTGAATTAAATTAGTTTGAGAAAAGGTAATATGAAAAACATTTTACGGATTGGAGACAAGCAGAATACGACGTCAGACATCAGATGATGAGGATGGCAACACATGGGTTCCATCATAAGATCTGTAGGATTAAAAACATTACGAATCAGACTCCCAGTGCATCTGTGAGCTGTGCGCTGAACACTGCGACCGTTACCATATTGTGTCTTGTCGGAGGCGAGACGTGTCCCTGAGGGCTTACTGCGGAGGGGACTGAACAGTGGACGATGGTGAAAAAAACTTGACATTATGCACATTGTGCGCTCTTCATTATCATCATCATCATCATCATCATCATCATCATCATCCGGCATCATGGCAGCTACCGCCGTCTTCCGGAAACCAAACGCCATCCCTCTCTGCTCATCCATTGATCTTTCTCCAACCCTCTGATATTCATAGCTGCTTGTACCCCCTCTATCCAAGTTTTCTTCGGTCTTCATCTCTTCCTCCTTTCTATTGGGATGCATTCCATAACAATTTTATGTAATCTTTGCTCTGGCATTCTTTTGACATGGCCATACCACTGTAATATTTTCTTTTCTATAATGTCTATGATGTCTGGCTCCTCTTGTGCACCCATAATTTCCCTTATGTCTTTATTTCGTATTCTATCCAATCTTTTTATTATTATAAAACATTTTATGTACTTCACCAAGGTTTCTCTTTCTCTAATTTTAAGATCTTAAAATACATTTAGACTAACGGTGGACTAGTTGTTATGCTCCTTGCCTGTGGTCCCGAGGGTCGCGGGTTAAAACCCGGCCGTGGTCGATTGATTTTCTTTTCTTAGGATGGAGAAATCCAAGGAGCAAGTCCTCCGGGAGGGACTTTTAAGACGTGGGTCGCGAGTTCGAAGATTTCCAGGCTCGTAAAAATCTTTAAACAAAAAAAAAAAGAGGCATCAGACCAAAATTTACCGATCTAATCATCCTAGTAATACCTTAATTGCCTGCTAGATGCCTCATTGGGTCGGTATGTTGACCGCATACCATTCATGACATCTGTTTGGCAAATGTGCATAACTAAATTAACATGGTGCAAAATTTTCGATTTTTTAAGCCATTTTTCGAAAACTTCGTGCAAAAGAGCTTATGGTTCAACATTGGACTACGCCATTGTAGATAATTATTATTATATTATTATTATTATTTAATACACAAGTGATCTTCTTGGTGATATAATATTAAAATATATATGTAGTCAATATGCCCATTTCACCAATTAATGTTTTAAAATGGTCAACAAGTTTCTACAGCCAAGCTGTCATTCTCAAGACCAGATATTGACCGAATATCAATATCTGGTCTTGAGAATGACAGCTTGGCTGTAGAAACTTGTTGACCATTTTAAAACATTAATTGGTGAAATGGGCATATTGACTACATATATATTTTATTATTATTATTATTATTATTATTATTATTATTATTATTATTATTAGTGCTAGTATTTCTAACCATGTATATAACAATTCTGGATGGTTGTATAATAATAAAGAAAACCGCACGAATGTGCATAGTATCATATGCATTGTACATGTTAAGTTTCTTTGCTGTATGCTGTTATTGATTTGGTCCTTTCTTCGCACCATTGAATGTGGTATTTTCCGCACTCTTTGTCACACAGTTCACGTACACATTCACTGGTTGAATCCTGGAATAGCTTGAGGGTGCAGATCTTGTGATAAAACCATGGATGCTGAGCCTAGTAACCACATGTCGTAGGTCATAGTTTGTTCCGGCCCAGTCTCGATTCAGAAAGGCATCTGACGTATAGAAGCCCTCTTGTATTTCCGATCTTTTTTCTTTCATTTTTTGAAGTGCTGATTTCCAGGCTATCGTGGCGGGTAGTTGAAGTTCAAGCCTTAGGTCTTTTAAAAAGAAGGTTTCCTTTGTAATTTCATACACTAGTCTGGAGGGATTGATCCTCGAGTCGCATAGGGCTTTTTTTTTTTTAGGAACGATGCCTTTATTTTTTCTATGTCTTCCATGTTGCGCTCTGTTAGATGATTCCATATGAGTGTATAATGGTTGTATAATTCATGGTTGTATAACTTATACTTACGTAGAAGAACGAAATTTGAGGATACAATTTTCTAGCATCAGATTAGATAAGTATTGTTAGGTTGATTGCATGACGGTTATTATTTACAAGAGAAATGTCAGAAGTTTCATTGCTGTGCTTTGAATCAAATTACATGCGAAACAAAACATTTGATGACGTAATTTGCGTGACTCCTACTGTGTTAAGTGGACGCAGCACCTCCTGAACTGGAGATCAAAATTACAGTACGTTAGATACAGGCAATTTATCAGAAAACATAGCAAGCAATAATAATGATGCTTATATACAATTTAATTAGCGGACTTCGTGCGTGACAAACGCATCATGGCTTCTGAAGATTAAACATTCCCAACCTCTTTAGTTATTTTAATATTCAGTACAAATAAATGTTTCTATATAATACTACCCAATACCCGGCGTTCGCTGCTACGCCTAAATAAATTAAAATTAATGTGTTTTTATGTTTAGTTGAATAAGTAGAAGGATAAATACTTATAAATTTATGTTTTTTTAGATACCCCGTGCTGATTACCCGGCGCTGCCCGGGAATCTACTTATCCCCATCTTCTTGGCATAAATGAGCTGAAATACGAAAATTAATACACTTCCTATGATTAGTTGAATAAATAAATAAAACATAATTATAAATGTATATCGTAATTATTTTAAGATTCCCCGTGCTGATTACCAGGTGTTGCCCCGGAATCTCCTTATCTCGATCTGCTTGGCATAAATGAGCTAAATGACTTCTTCTTCTTCTTCCTTCCAAGTATTAGGCCAAGGCCTGTTACGATCCTATAGAAAATGTTCCCTCCAGCTAAATGACAAAATTCGTTATTGTGAGTTATCCGTAAATGAATACCCGCCATGTGCTGCTATGCTTGCACAAGAATCTACGTACTTGTCTCGATCTTCTTGGCATCAATGAAAGACAACAATGATTATTGTGACTTATTCGTAAGAGATAAACATATGCTGTCGTGGAATTTTTTGTAGAGCTTTTTGAGATATTCACTTCTGTGTACATTAATTTTGTGTATTTGTTATGGTTTAGGCAGCGTAAGTCATTTAAGCGTCCAAAGAGCTACTTTTTTTCACGTTTTCCACTATAAAGGGCGATTTTTAAGGGTAAAGGAGTTTAGTATCACAACTCTCTTGTAGCCTATGTTCATCCCGGGAATCCCCTGAACATTTTGCAGAAAACCCAATGACAATCGGATCAACGGTATGGCCGCGCATAAAGTACGAACAAACAAACAAAAAAAACCAAAAAAACCAACAAACAAACATTCATTTTTATGTATTAGATAATTGAGACCGCTGCAATCCGGTGGTAACGTCATTGCCTTCGAGTGGTGGGCCTGCGTTCTATCCCCGGTCGGAAATAGTTTCCTGGGTGAAGTTTTTGGGAGGTTATTCTTCATCTATAAGGGTTAGTTTCACCGACAGAGGTAACTGTATTACGCCAGTTTTCCCCATATACAATACATCGATTAAACTGGCGTAATACAGTTACCTCTGTTGGTGAAACCGACCCTAAGACAAATGAAGGAAATTTTGAAATCCAAATATTCCCGAGCATCATCTGGCCATCACAATCATACACATTAAATACGCCTAGAATTTGTGAATGATGTGTTGACTTTAATCTTGCTGTCTAGCAGATGGCCCTTACACTGAGCTGAACACTCCTTCAGGAGG
This sequence comes from Diploptera punctata, assembly GCA_030220185.1. Classification (NCBI taxonomy): domain Eukaryota; kingdom Metazoa; phylum Arthropoda; class Insecta; order Blattodea; family Blaberidae; genus Diploptera; species Diploptera punctata. The sequence continues at coordinate 733,465 of JASPKZ010010652.1, read as the reverse complement.
CCATCCATGTCCTTCTGTGTTTAGAAAGCATTTGTGTTGTCCAAAGTTTAAAATCCTTTCCCGTCAGAACATGTCCCTATAAGTGAGTGGCACACAACTTATAAAAATTCCTACAAAAGGGAGAAGTTATAAGATAAAAAAAATAATATTACTGAGACCCTACTGACAATTAAGTACTAAATATTATAAAAACTCTTTGAATTTATCCTCGTTGAACAGCAAACAAATCCAAACTTACCAAAAAAATTCCATGGACATTTTTAAGATTAGAGGAAGATTTTTAACTTATTTTTTGTAGACATATTTACTTCAATTGCACCAAACTATCAATATGAAATTACAATAATACACTGGTCAACATGATTTTTGTCTCATAAGTACCAATAGTTGTACTTAATACAGTTTTTTATCGAGTTTTCAAATGTGTATTCGGAATGTCTCCATCACTCACATTTTTTTTTATTTCAATTTCAATTAATGGGTTTCAATAATTATCTTTAATAAACGTTTTCTCGTTCATTTGTCCATTGTAAAATAAAACCAAATGAGCTAACTCAGGAGATTTCAGCTATGAAAAAGAGATATCAAGGCAAATGGAATCCTAATATGCTGGCCGATTATTGTTGGGCCATCAAAAGGAATGCTCCATAGGCGAAATATAGAGGAAAATCGTCATTTCTTACTTTCTAGGTGAGTCCGAATGTTCGAATATTGTATAGCTACTAATGTAGAAAATATTATAGTGTATAAAACTATAAATGCCTGTCTCTCGGAAACCTTGGGTGATGGAGAAAAACCGATATCATATTTGAATTCAGGAGAAAAAATACTATCAGAATTACATATGTTTCTTTCTGAGACAAAGAAAGTTTTTTTTGTTGCTCAGTGTTATTATGAAGATAGGAAATGTATTAATAAACATGTAATAATCTACGATTCTTATATCAAATGCCATATACTTATTTATACATTACAAACTACGAATAAGGAGTTTCATATTCAATTATGTTATAATTACCTCTGAACACTTTGCTCCCATATTTTTAATACTCGTAATTTAGAGGTTTTAAATTGAGAAAATAAAAAACAATCGAAATTCACACAAAATATTATCTGTAAAACTTGCTGACAACATGCTGACAACATATCTTCCCTATACTGCCAGGATGATCGTCCAATTATGTTATTGACACATGTGGATGTGAGATCAGGAGCCGACTTGTGGACCAAGGGTCTTCTAGGTCTATCAGGCAATGGAGTTTGTATTGTTAATTTCATACATAACACTTCTCCCCAAAATTCCATAGTAGGGGCCTATAATAGAGATATTTCTGAAATACTGGCATTCCAATAACTGTAGTATATAACTAACTCACTGGCACTATCGAACCCGTAGGTTCATGGCTGCGCGGACATAAGCTCTCCACGCATCCTTTCCCGAGCTAATGTTTTCCAATCCCCCTGTATAATCTTCCTTTAAATCATCGTTAATGTTGTTCTCCTACCTCATTCTTGGTCTACCAACTGGGTATTTTCCCTCTAGTTTTCCTACAAGAAGCTTCCATGCATGTCTTTCATTCCCTATTTGTGCCACATGTGCTGCCCATCGCAGTCTACGAGACTTAACTGTTCATATTTGACTTTCTATAAGATAGGAATATTTGAAGTGGGGGTTTATCTGAAAACTAAAATTTAAAAATCGCCTTATCCTTATCTGCGATGCATGATATCACATCTGCAAAATTTGGACATGGAGAAGGAATTAGGGAAATTTCAACGATATGTGGTTCAATGAGAAGATATTTGAGAAATAAGACCACAAGGAAAACTCAATTGAAATTTTACAAAACAGTAGCCGTTAGCATACGGATCTGAGACTTGGCTTTTAACGATCTCTGATAAACATAAAATTGAGACAATAGAAATGAGATTTCTCAGATCAGTTACAGGTGGTATCTCTAAGAGATCAAAAGAGAAGTCAAGATATCAGATATGAATTACAAATATATAATATAAACGAGAGAATACACAGAAATAAATGTAATTGGTTTGAACATATGCAGAGAAGTCAAATAATCGTTCGTTTATCAAAACAGCTGCTTCATTATAAACCTCTAGGCCGGAGAAATGTAGGAAGACCAAAACGTCGTTGGAAAGACGATCTGCACCTGCAGCATATAGTGCACCGGGGAGCGGAACGGGCCAACAGGCCCATACCTTAAAGATGATGATGATGATGGGTACAAATGTGTACCGTGAAACTAAGATATTTACCATTTTTTTATTCCAATATGACAAGTAATCTGACAATTATTAATTAGTGTTATGGATTTATTAGATAAGTACAAATGTGAATGTATTTAGCTTATAAAATGTATTGTAGATACTGTTAAACGTTAAGTTTTCTTAATACGTTGTTCGGAAAAATGTGTATTTCTAGTGAATGCTTGGTACGAGTTCTGTACGTGATTGTTTTTGTGAATGGAGAAGATATCATGACTGAATGTTTCCGACAAGACGTCGACACGAACTTTACATGTTGTAACGAATCAATTACACTTTATATCTTTCCTATGTAATATCTTTCACGAATCTTCTTTACTAAAAACTAAGATGATTTTTTATCACTTCATCATTTCATGTCATTGTTCTTCTATCCATACAAATCAACAATTATATTTTTAACCAAATATATCAACATGTCTCCATCGTAAAAGAACGTAATTCGTATTCGGGGGGTATCTTGTTCAAATTTCGATGTCGGGAAACTTCTAGATCCCTGACTTTCCTTAATCGTTTAAATGAATACTCGATCACGTATTACTATCCCTTCTTACTTATTTCTTAAAATATGTGATCTATATGACAGCTATGGGATTAAAAACTTACCAAGTAACAATTCAAATAGTATTGTGTTAAAATTCGTATTATTTGAGTACCATAAATGTTTATGGGGTTTTATTTTTTTATTTATTCTTTGCATTCGCAATATCTATTGTCATTCTCTTCATTCTACCTTTCTTATATGTCAACTTCCGCATGTTCAAATTGCATGGCTAGCTGGTTTTATTTTTTTTATTTCTTCTTTGCATTCGCAATATCTATTGCCATTCTCTTCATTCTATCTTTCTTAAATGCCAACTTCCGCATGTTCAAATTGCATGGCTAGCTGGTTTAATTTTTTATTTTCTTCCTTCTTTGCATTCGCAATATCTATTGCCCTTCTCTTCATTCTACCTATCTTAAATGCCAACTTCCTCATATTCAAATTGCATGGCTAGATGGTTTTATTTTTTTTTCTTCTTAGCATTCGCAATATCTATTGCCATTCTCTTCATTCTACTTTTCTTAAATGCCAACTTCCGCATGTTCAAATTGCATGGCTGGCTGGTTTAATTTTTTATTTTCTTCCTTCTTTGCATTCGCAATATCTATTGCCATTCTCTTCATTCTACCTTTCTTAAATGCCAACTTCCTCATATTCAAATTGCATGGCTAGATGGTTTTATTTTTTTCTTCTTCTTAGCATTCGCAATATCTATTGCCATTCTCTTCATTCTACCTTTCTTAAATGCCAACTTCCGCATGTTCAAATTGCATGGCTAGCTGGTTTTATTATTTTTATTTCTTCTTAGCATTCGCAATATCTATTGCCATTCTCTTCATTCTACCTTTCTTAAATGCCAACTTCCTCATGTTCAAATTGCCTGGCTAGCTGGTTTTATTGTTTTCTTCCTTCTTTGCATTCGCAATTTCTATTGCCATTCTCTTCATTCTACCTTTCTTAAATGCCAACTTCTGCATGTTCAAATTGCATGGGTAGCTGGTTATTCTATTTCCAACATTCTTTTCGCTACTAGGTTTCCTGTTGTAAAACTAGTGGCGTATAAGTTTAATAGATAAAATCCGAGGGAGGAAGCTTATACAATCACTACCTGTAACGGACTTTGTCTGGTTGTTGTCGATTACTTGTCCATGCTCATATCATTCGCAAAGTTAAACTTATAAAGTCCCAGTTGATGGATCGTTCATCCTACCCAATCTCTGGATACAGCATTCGCGAAATAAGATTCGTTTTCGAAATCCTCCCCTCCACTGCCTCGCTTCTCTACATTTTTGTTTAAGCTAAATGACTGTCGATATACGGTGTTATGTTTCGTTTATCCGGAATTCCATTTGACAGCGTGTTACTGTATCTATTCTGGGGACGTATTTTTAAAACTTCCCTAGCACCTTTCGAGTCAAAAGAAAGAATAAAATATTCCAAATTCTACTCTGAAAAATCCGGGATCCGAATCCAAGACTGCATAGAACTTGAATTGAGAGTCCAAACATTACTGTTAGTCATCTTTATATCATTGATAACATTCCAAATCACCTTTTCTGTTCTGGTTTTTTAAAATACGGTGATATGAACTTAATCGAATGAGTCACCAGAAATGAAATTCCATTTGCGCTTTGACAATAGTTGTTTAGTGATTTCTGTGTTCCTTTACGTTTATTTTACCTGAAAACGCAAATGTACCATTACTACGTAGATCCATGATCCTTGAAGTTACAAAAAAATACCGGTTTTAAGTTTGACACGAGTGTTAGGCATGCAGTATATATGTATATATATATATATAATATAATATATATATATATATATATATTTTAATATAAGCAAGTTTTAGAGGCGTATACATTTCACACTATTAACGGATGTTTTACGTTCAGATCCATTTTCTACATTAAATTTCACATGAACAGGCAAAATTTGGGAAAAGTGGTAAAGCTTAAATGTTAACGGCCAAAAACAGATGGAACTATGCCTTTGGTAAACATCTGACATTAATATGTTTAAACTCCAGCCATTGGATCTCCGGATCTGACGTTTAGGTTATACGGGGGGTAAAGGGAGAAAAACGCGCCTATACGGAACAATAAAGAAATAGTTGCGTGGGAGTAGATGTCTGCCACACAACCAATCACTGCTTTTGAAGGCGCTATACATCGCTAGGAAGGTTTGAAATTGCTGAGATGTTGTCAGCTGTATGTCTGCTAACCGCATACATAAAGCGGCCTCTTTCACTGAATATCCATATAGGCAACACTGTCGCGAAAACGACAGAACCGTGTACCCAGTGGCTGGAGTATTGTTTACTAATGTCATGGTGCGACAAGCCTTTGAAGCCCCTTTGCTTACGAGCTGACTGCTGCCTTACATATATGTCAATCACAGAAAGGTCCACTAACCTGGGTGATATGGTCAGCATGTCGGGTTCCCTAGGTTTTTTAAGTATTTTCAGGTTTTATATCCTGAAGACACTGCTTATTACAGCTACCCGAATTATTCATGATGCTGGATGGCTATCGGTCCTGTATACTGGCCGAAATTCCATGATAATGTTCCCCGCTGGGGATTCCAACCCGCTAGCATTTCCTAACTCAGCGCCAAATTATGATTCCTTAGACGGCTCGGCCACAGTTTGGGTCAAATTTAGTTTATTAGTGGTATCTTACAGATATCATTACTCTATGGCTATTTTAATCCGTTTCTTAAAATGTAAAATCATACTATAAAATACTGAGAATTTTCTTCTCAGAGTATAACAATGCTTTATAAGTAAGTGGGGGCACGCCATAGCGTAGTGGTTAATGCACTGCGCTACAAGCCGGAAGGTCGAGGGTTCGAGTCCCGGTAGGGTCAGGATTTTTAAACTGGCCCAAACCTTCTGGCGACACTATGGCCCTGGGGTCGACTCAGACTCTAACGAAAATGAGTACCGGACGCTTGTTCTGGGGTAAAGACGGCCGTCACGCAGGGCTGACAACCCGGCTGACATCAAGTGCCGATTGTCCAGAAAAGGTGGGAGCCTTGACCTCCTACTACCCCAAGGGCTCCTGAGGCCTGTCGTGGGATCACTTTACTTTACTTTATAAATACATTATATTTTCAGTCAAATTGAATTACCTTCTGACAGATTTAAACTAACATGAAGTTCAGCTGAATAAATAAGAATAAAATATACATATAAGGAAAATTGGTTAGCAAGAGATGAGAATTGTTATTATGAAGATGATAATTATGTTGGTACTGGTGGTAATACTGACTGTATCTCTCGGTGGCACCAACGAAGGCGGGCGAGGCGTGTCCTGCGCATCACAAAAATACAAAGGCCGCCTCATTTAACGTACAAAGTTCCAGGCGATTGGCTCTTTGAAAGCATTATGACGCAGATGCGCAGAATTCACATAAACACGACCGCCATCGTTCGTGCATTTTACTACAACACGGTAATAGCAAAAATGAAAATGACGCTAATGATGGTGAAAATGGTTGTGTGTTCGTGGTAACGTTAAAGTCGATGAGATAACTTACTTAAAGTTGTATGAGTTATCCAGAGGATTCAAGTCATAGTTTTCGCTGATGATTGGCACGTAACCCTGGGGAGTGAGAGGTGTAAACCGAGGGTTATAGGCGCGTCCTGCTGGAGCTCCTGGTGGGCCGTTCTGAGGGGCTGATGTCGCAACACTTACCAGTGCTACCAGAACAGCAGCTGCTACCAACTGAAACAAATATGTATAAAATTTACATTTAAAATAGATTGGACTCTAAATAGGTGCAAGTGCTAGAGAAAGGTTTATCTTCCTAACAGTTAAGTTCTAGTAAATTGCACTTTAATCTGCAAGGTCTTTGGGAAATATGATGAATAAATATATAAGGTATCTGAAAAATACTTAAATACTTATAGAGAAAACTGTAGGCTATTCGACAAAAAATATATTAGCACGGCTTCTGAACTTAAATAGCTTACTCGTATGAACTATGAACTTATTTGGTAATACAGAGATATATTTTACTCCGAGCATTTCGGCAATAAACAAATGAGGAAATACTGTACCTAGAAGATTGACATCTAACATGAGTCTTTATCGAGTGATGGGCAACTCCATACGAAAATAATTTATCTGACTCAAAGAGCAAGACAGTGATTCGCAGTTTAATAAGTTAACTAGGACCTACTCTTTTGTTCAGTTGGTCGCATTGCTTTAAACAAATAGACAAGATATGCTACATAATAACAAACGTCTATGTATAATGTTTCCTCATTTGTGTTTTGCCAAACTACTCAGAGTGAAAGATATGCCGCTCTTAAAATGTTAGACCTTATGTCTAACATTTTCTTAAAATGTTTAGTTCAGGAACCATATTTTTTATCGAATACCACATAAAAGGTAAAAAATAAATGTCATACCTGAGATCTGAGTCTTGTTCAAGTAGGTAAAATATTCGTATTTTTTAAAAATATTTTACCTAGTTGAGAATGACTGAGATCTCAGTTATGAATTATATTTTTTAACTTTTACATAGTGACCTAAAAGGCTTTTCGTAATGAATTTTAAAAGCATTATCGAACACTAATTTCTCTACAAATATCGGAAAGTTTTTATAACTCTCTCTAGACTGTAATAAGGTTTATTCTATAAAAAACAACATAAACCGCGTTTTAAAGTTTTAACCCCCGAATAGAAAAAATGGGATTATAACCACATTTCTTATTAGCTATATCAAATCAAAGAAACTGCCTCAGATATTATTAAAGGAGGGCCTATTTTGTTATTTCTTTCTTTTTAATGTTATGTAATGATTTAGAACCTTACATTAGATGTAATTATGTTTATACTACGGATTAGGTTTTATGAAATGTATTTTTTTTATCTTAGAAAAAAGTTCTTAAAACGATAATGCAACTAGAAAAAGTCGTTAAATATTTCCTGTTTAAATGAACATACTTTTACACTATTCTATTATCTACGAACTTCATACTCATCCTTCATTATTTTAAGAAGAGATTCATGTGTAGCTCAACCAGCTTCATCTCTATTCAATTGTGGATATAGACCCATCAACCCTTACACTAAGAGTTCAATTTTTTTACACAGTTCATGGAATTATTTAGTTTTAAATAAAAATTATCATAAAATGTAAACCTCAGTATACAATAGGATATAACTGTAATAGTAATAAGAGGCAATGAGACTCAAAAGTACCTAGAGCACAAGTTTGTTATTAGTTATTACTGATGTTCTAACATTTTGTGCATTCTCTTCATATGTAGATAATTTATGATAGCCTCCTATATTTGTCCTGAATGGATGCATTTCTATAAAAATGTAATCATAATTGTAATATAATATGTGGGTCAAATGAAAAAAAAAATTGAAATCGTCTTCCAGGTGGAATTGCCATTGCCAATAACTAATACTTCTCGACGTTTCGTCTACCGCTGCGGTAGACATTCTCAGGAGAATGTGCTTGCTATCTGTGTGAACGTTTCAACCGACAGCTACAGACTAAAGAGTTTAGAGGAGTAGCAGTCTCCTCAGTATGTCCGCGGCACAAGTAGACTAAACGTCAAGTAGTATCAGCTCTGGGCCTCGGCCTTTAGGCCCGAAGACGAATTCCGATTTCTGATTGAGGGTCTTTCCACTTTTCAGCGATTGCCCTTTTACCAGCCGGCTGCTGGCCCTTCACATCCACATGTGTCAATCACAGAGGTAGATGATCAACAGCCAGTGTAGGGGTGACATGTGGTTAGCATGTCGAGTCCCCCAGCCGTTATAGCTGGTTCCTCAACCTGGAGCCGCTACTTATTGTAGCTACCCCAATTGCCTCACGATGCTGGGTGGGCACCGGTCCCATACTGGAAGAAATACCATGAGAAAATTTCTTCCCCCATGGAGACTCGAACCAGCGCAAGTCCCGTAGCTCTGCGCCAAGGCGCTCGGCTACGGCGCGGGACACAAATTTACTTAAATATTAAAATAGTCTCCCCCTATATAGATAACTGATCTTGCATTTTATATTTGCATGAACATAAAAATACTTTTGTACTGTATAAAATCAATATTTTTAATGTTTAAATTATTCGCTGAATAATAAATCCATTAAAATTAATTGTATATGAAATTAATATTAATGGGGCGATTTTTTGAATAGTTATGAGAATAAAACAATTATTTCATCTTAATCCACATCAGTACCAATTAGCATGCCGAGGATGAAAGATCTTTTTGAGAGGCCGTCATGATTTTAACAAGGTTTTTATATTACAATCAATTCTAATTGAGGAAGACGGATAGAATGAAAGATTCTATATTATTACTTATAACATTTTTTTATTGTACAAAATGTAGACTTTTTATATCAATGTCTTCAAAACACATTTCCGAAATTAATATTTTCATAACGTTTTCCAAACATGTCAGTTCTCTAGTTCAAAATATGTATATCAATTGGAAAGTGTGTTAAATTGATTTTTTTTTCGCTTTATTGTTGGGAAATGATTAATTGTGATTATATTTTCATCAATTCGTAGTTCCTATTTATCACTCCCAATGTATATGTAAATGAACACATACTTTTTATAAGCCGTGAGTTATAAATAATTAAAATCAAATACAATATTATAAAGAAATAAGTAATATGGTTTTAAGTAAAAAAGTGCATTTAGAAATAATCTAAGCACATGTCTAATAAAATACGATATTAACAAATAGTTTATTATTTAGGCAAGTTACATTACTGGACATACTATTTACTGTTATGTAGGTAGTCAATTTTCAAAATTTAAGTTCCTTAAATTATTTTAACATTCGTCGAAATTATATTTTTATGAGCCATGAATTTTCCAATTCTTAAAGTCTCAGTTCAAAGGGTCATTCGTTTTATATTTAAATAGAATTCGATTAAAATATCCACGATTCCTTAAGGTATCAGTTTTATCTCTGAATATAAATCGAGTAGAATATGTGCATGTGATAATTTCATATTTCTGATTTTATTACTGAATGATTCTTTAAACTATAAATATAATTTAGAACGCTATGATTCTTGTTTTTTTTCACACAATAATATCCAAAACTTACCATGTTCATAATGAAATAAAAAAAAATTAACACTTTTTCAGATGGTTGGTAAAGATGAACTGATAACAATCAACGGGGTCTGGCTGCTATTTATACAAAAGCGGGGCAAAAGAATATACACACAATATGCACTTAATTCAGTATGTTCCCCACCTGGCCCCCTCCTTTTCTCTCGCTGAGTAAGATTATACTTTATCGAGAACTAGAGGGGGCTCCAGAACATCGAGAGGGAGGCTGGGAAGATATTCAAATTTACTAACATTGCCCCATATCTGCTACATTGCGTGGTTATTATCATACCATTAGTCAGAGGCGTTCCAGCTCATGTAACAGTTACCATTAACTGTTACTTGGTCACGCTTCTCATTTACCAACCTCCTCACACATGATTATTCCTTCGTATTGGAGCAACACTTCTCGTGGAAGATTATCCGTTTCGTCAAAATAATACAGACTAAATAAATGGTTCTGAGAAAAGTGTAGAAATTACTCCTTAACAACCAAACTTTGTTAAAATAACATCAGCACTACAGTACAGTAACTTACATTGTTAAATTTAAATCGGATTCTATTTCAGTCACAATCTTGATGCAACAACACAGTAATAATAATATAATAATAATAATAATAATAATAATAATAATAATAATAATAATAATAGTAATAATAATAATAATAATGATAAAAATAATAATAATGATAAAAATAATAATAATAAAAATAATAAAAAATAAAATAATAATAATAATAATAAAAATAATAAAAAAATAATAATAAAAATAGTAATAATAATAAAAACAGATAGATCATCGGTTGATTAAAGTCTTTGAAATCGTCCGATTCCTAAAATCCAATTTTGTCGGTCCGTCCAATCTCCTGGTTGTAGATGTTTCTCCTTCATGTATAAACATATTAATAATAATAATAATAATAATAATAATAATAATAATAAAATTAATAATTATTATTTATTGCATATACAGATTTTTAATATTTACACGTCTTTCTGTGCCTAAAGTTTTATTTTTTCTTCTCCACTCGTCTCTATCCATCCACTCCATGTCCTCCAGTCCTCTTGTTCTCATTCCAGTTATTTCTTACATCCACGAGTTTTGAGGTCTTCCTTTCCTTCTTCTTCCAGGTGGATACCATTCCACCAATTTAATTGCTTATATCTTATATGTCCACCGCTGTGGTCTCGAGGCAGCGTGCTGCCTTGTCACGCAGCGGGCCCGGGTTCGATCCCCGGTCGGGGCAGTTTTTCTGGGTGAGGTTTTTATCGGGGTTTTTCCTCACCTGTAAGACAAATGTCAGCAAAACTTTAAGGCCCAAACGGTCCCCGAAATCATATGGCCATCATCCTTATCATTATCATCCTTACCATTATCATCATCATCCTTCACCGGTGTGGAAAGCAACGGGAAGCTACCACACCTGCACGTTTCCCTAGTAAATCTGCAAGCATAGCATGAAAATGCTATGATTGCAGAGAAGGACCTGCCTTCGGGCAGAATTACTATGGATGGATGGATATCTTATATAATCTACTATTGAATGTCTGATATTGATTTTTTCTCCTATGACAGTATTTATTTTTTTCTCATTTTGAATATCTTGCTGCTCTCCTTAAGAAATTCATTTCCATCGACATACGTTTTTGTTCCAAGTTTTTAATGAATTTCCAAACTTCATCTCCATATGTGACAATAATAATAATAATAATAATAATAATAATAATAATAATAATAATAATAATAATAATAATAATAATAATAATAATAATAATAATAATAATAATAATAGTAATAATAGTAATAATAGTAATAATAGTAATAATAGTAATAATAGTAATAATAGTAATAATAGTAATAATAGTAATAATAGTAATAATAGTAATAATAGTAATAATAGTAATAATAATAATAATAATAATTAGTTTTCCAATCGTCATTATATTTAATGGAAGCCTCCTCACGAATATGTACTGATGTGAGAACAAGTTTTTTTTTATTTTCTCTCAATAAAATTGCATGGAACTTAAAAAAAATACAATTAAAATATATTATATATTATCGTAAATATTCCAAATAATTAAGTGTTGCAGGACATCAATTTCCTTTATTATAAAACATTTTCTTTTATAAATGGTGTGTCATCAGATTAATCCATGATTCTGATATGTTTCTCTAATAATATAGAGTTTAGAGTTTATTCATTTTTATTTCAGTTTAATTTCTATAAATATTTAATTCACTAACTCCCTGGTATTATTTATCTCGTAGGTTCAAGGCCGCGCGGACATAAGGTCTCCATGCATCCCTATCCTGAGCTAATGTTTTCCAATCAACTCCTGTATAATCTGCTTACCTCAAATTATGGTTAATGTTTTTCTCTCACCCCATTCCTAGCCTATCAACTGAGCGTTTTCCTTTTGGTCCTACTAAATGGTTTCATGTCCCACTTCCATTCCCCACTCTTACCAATCGCAGTCTACGAGACTTAACTGTTCTTGCTATAACTGGTTTCAATAAATATTATGTAGCTTACCGTTCAGTAGTCTTCTCATTCACCTGTATGTTTATTTCTCTTTGGTCAAAATTTTTAGTTAACAACTTTTTTCTCAAATACTCGTAATCTCCTTTCCTCCCATACAGGAAAAGTCAAAGTTTCGCATCCATATAATATAACTGAAAGAGTGATCATTTTATATAAATATATTCAGTTTATTTATTTATTTATTTATTTTTGAGAGAAGTTAGAACAAGAGACCCTATAATGCATAATTGCTCTTATATTGCCAGAATTGAGCCTATCTTTAATGTCTGTGTTCATTTCATTCCTGTTTCAAATTATTGTTCCTAGGTATTTGATTTCAGCCACTTCTTCAACTTTTTCTCGTTTGTCTTTAATTGTCAATTTCCACCATATAATGAATTTCTGTGTGTGGCCAATATTTAGTTTTATTGATGTTTACTTCCAGTCCAAAAATCTTAGTGTTACTCAATGGAGTATCGCCTAATAATATTGTATCATCACCATAAAAGAACAGCTACGAGTAATTTATACAATTGAGTTCTACACGATCTTCCTACAAAGATTTGATGGCATGTTCTAGTGCAAAATTGAACAGTAAAAGAAACAATGCATCCCCTTGCTTTAATCCATTGTGAATTTTAAAAATATCGGAAAACTGTTTGACTACACACAGCCTACTCTTTGTGCCATTTAGACACATTGTGATAAGTCTAACATTTTAGGAATTCAGAAGTTCAGCAGGATACTACACTACTACTCTCTTTAAATTAAATCATATACCTTTTTGAAATCTACTTACAGCTGACGCATTGTTATTATACTGATATTCCCAATTATTTTCTAAAAGCTGTCTTCAACTAAAATCTGATCTATTGTAGATCTATTTCTTCTAAATTCCCATTGACATCATCATAGGGCATTAGTCTGGACACTGATATATTTGTTAGAATTTTTTACGAAGTTGAAAGCAGTATGTCCCTGTAGCTGTAATAGTTTTATATCCTTTCTTATAGATTTATACAATAATTTATTCTTTCCATTCATTGGAAGAGCCCCTTTTTCCAAATCATATTAAGCAATATACGTATACACTCCTTCAAATGATTTCCTTTTGGTTTTATCAATTTTGCTGGGATCCCATCTGAAACTAATACTTCATACACATTTAATTTCTCTATCGCTATTTCAACCTCTAATGCATTTGGTTCAGTGACCAATGTGTCGCTGTTTATAAGTCATCCTTCTTCAATATCCTCTTCTTCATATGTATATATATATATATATATATATATATATCTTCGGGTTTTTACAGCTGCTGCCGTCTTCCCGCGCCAAACCTCCAAAGCCTACGGTCTTGGGCATCTTCGATGCTTAGCCCTCTAGCTTGCATTACTGTCTTCATGTTTTCCTTCCATGTTAACCTTGGTCTTCCTCTTTTCTTCTTTCTGTTAGGATGCCATTCATATAGTTGCTTCGGCCATCGCTCATCTTCCATTCTTAAAACATGTCCTAACCACTTTAATTCCTTTTCCTCAATTCTTTCAATTATGCTTTCTTCTGCTTCCATTATGTTTCTAATTTCCTTATTTGTGACACGTTCTAATTTAGACTTTCTGGCACTTCTTCGTAAATAATCAATTTCTAGAGCTATTAGTCTATTCTTGTAGTACTTATTGATTGTCCATACCTCACTTCCGTACATTGCAACAGATTCCACCAATGTTTTACCAATATATTTTTTTGTGTCTTTCCAAATATGCTTATCCCACCATATGGAATTTAATGATGATATTATTTTGCTACTCAATTCAATTCTATGTTTTATGTTCTCTTTGCCTATACCTTCGATGTTATCCATAATCATTCCCAAATATTTAGTTTGTTTCACTTGCTTTATTTGAATTCCATCTTCCAATACTAAGTTTTCTCTTTCATTGCTATTTATTGCCAGATATTCTGTTTTTTGTAAATTTACTGTGAGACCCATATATATATATATATATATATATATATATATATATATATATATATGGCATGATAAGAAAAATAAATGCCTGGACGGGATTCGAACCCGGATCTCTGAGTCTGTACCTCAGCGTGATATCCATTACACCACCAGGCGAATCCAATACAAACGCTCATTTTTCTTATATATGTATTATATTCTCCATTATTACTAGATGTCGCGAGAACTCGGTCTTCACCGCCATCTAGTAGCTGACTATAACAAGTAAGCAAATTAAAGAGAATATTTATTTTACTTTATAGCAGTGACGCTTTATAGATGTTATAATTAAATGTTTAACATTGAGCAATGCAAGCCTAATATGGTATGATAAGAAAAATAAATGCCTGTACGGGATTCGAACCCGGATCTCTGAGTCTGTACCTCAGATAATGGAGAATATAATACATATGTAAGAAAAATAAGTGTTTGAATTGGATTCGCCTGGTGGTGTAATGGATATCACGCTGAGGTACAGACTCAGAGATCCGGGTTCGAATCCCGTCCAGGCATTTATTTTTCTTATCATACCATATTAGGCTTGCATTGCTCAATGTTAAACATTTAATTATAACATATATATATATATATATATATATATATATATATAAACACACACACAGAATTTTAATGTTTACACATCTTTCTGTGCGTGCAGTTTTATTTTTCTTCTCCACTCGTCTCTCTCCATCCAATCCATGTCCTCCAGTCCTCTTGCTCTCATTTCAGTTCTTATTTCCTGCATCCACGAGTTTCGAGGTCTTCCTCTCCTCCTTCTTCCAGGTGGACACCATTTCAATGTTTTCCCGGGTAATCTTTCTTCTTGCATTCGTCGTATGTGCCCATACCAATTTAATTGCTTATACCGTATATAATCTACTATTGAATAACCAATATTCATTTTTTTCTCTTATGACAGTATTTCTTATTTTGTCTAATTTTGAACATCTTGCTGCTCTCCTCAAGAAATTCATTTCCATTGACATAAGTTTTTGTTCTAAGATATATATATGTATATATATATATATTAATGGCTAATTAAATTAATTTTCCATAGATTAAATATACTTCTGGAATCTGCAATCATATCACCATTTTCATTCCTAATTATGTTTAATTTAGCCCCTAACTATTTTCTTTCTATCCTAATTCCCTCCTATAATACTCCTACTTTCATGTATTCATTTCATTATCATTAATATTCTGTATATAATATTCCCTCTTTTTGATATTTAATAAACGGTTTCACATCTGATGATATCCATTTTTTTTAATTTACGTAATTTGTGTTATGTAACCAATTAAATTTTGCTTGTTGTCTTTTCTTTACAATGTCGTCACATTCCTCATTAAACTATTTCCTGTTTTGGTTATTTTTTTAAATAACCTACGCTTTCTGGATCTAACAATTAAATAGTTACTTTTATAGTCAATATTATTTATTCTGAGTTATGATCTTGCGTAGATTTTATTATGTAGGCCTAAATAATATTTTTCACCGGTTGAGTGGAAGAAATCTTCTTCTTCCTCTACGCATGAAATCTGGCAGCTTGTTGCGTGTTCATTCACTACAGGTCCGCGGTATGGTGACGTCCTTCCATCGTAGTTGTGGTCCTTCTAAAGGCCTTTTCTGCTGAGGTGTCCAGTCACGTACTTTCTTCACCAATCTACTGTTCTCCATTCTATCTATGTGATCGTTCCAATTTAGTCTTCTATCATTTATCCAGAGGTTTATAGGTTCAATTTCACATTCTTCTCTAATAACGGAGCTGCCAATTTTCACTCTCAGCGATTTTCCTTAAAACTTTCAATTCGGTTGTTCCATTATTTTGTTTTGTTGTTTGTTCGGTATTTACAGCCATATGTTAGAACTGATCTTATGACAGATTTGTAAATTCTTACTTTTGTATATATTCTTAAATTTTTATTTTTCCAAACAGTATTGTTTAAACATCCCGATATTTTGTTTGCATTATTTGTTTGATGGAGGATTTTATCTGTTGTTCTGTTGCTGCTATTAATTTCTGTTCCTAAATATTTGAATTTCATGACCTGTTCTATACTTTTCACTTCTATTTCTAATTTAACACATCGTGGGTTCTTGGATAATGCCATTGATTTGGTTTTATTTGTTGAGATTTTCATGAAGAGATCTTATAACCTTACATCTGACAATTTAATTAATAATAATAATAATAATAATAATAATCAGGGGTCCTCATCTAGGGGATATGTGGATGGCGACCACAAGGTGCCCGAGCTGTGCAAAACATTTCTTCCACTTACTTGTGTTTTGCACTCTTTTAACTTTACTATCTAACCTCTTGGTTAACTCTTGTTTTTTCGACCCCGACGCTATTAGGGCATCCGAGGGCTAGGGAGTCCTCCCTTTTTTCCATTTCTTCTTTCCTTTATTTTCTTTTCTTCTGCAGAAAAGCCTGACCAGAGGCTATAAGATGGCAGCCCCATCACTGATCTTGCCTTCCTTTGGCCAGCAACCAATCGAAGGGACTATTATTATGCTTTCAAGTCTTATACGAGAATTTCCCATAAGGGAAAATTTTCTATAGGATCGTAACAGGCCTCGGCCTAATACTTGGAAGGAAGAAGAAGAAGAAGAAGAAGATAATAATAATAATAATAATAATAATAACTATTATTATTATTATTATTATTATTATTATTATTATTATTATTATTATTATTATTATTATTATTCTAACCAACAAAAAATCATACCTCCGTGGTAAAAATTCTATTCTCAATGAAACATTTGCGCTGATTTTGAAAATGGCTATAGAAATCTCCTGTCACGCCAGGTTAAAAATGTCACATACACAGTTCTAGTCATAAGGGCTTCTGCTGTGAACTTGCTGGATGTTTGGGTAATTCCCATTCCACATTCTAAACAAATTCTACGAATATCCTTTTTAGGACATTATAACTTAATAAATGTGAGACGCAGTGAATGTATCCACAACATGTTGCTACTTCGAGATTTTCAATATTACAGATTTAGATAACAAAAACTGCCCAACAACATGCCACAAGATTACAATGGTCATCAGTAGGATCTTTGATTTATAACAGTGTTGCCATTATTTATCGAATGTCCTAGTATTTAGGATGTCTGACATCTCTCCATAGTAATTCTGCCCGAATGCAGGTCTTTCACTGCAATCATAGCATTTTCATGTTATGCTTTGCAGCTTTACTAGGAAATTGTAGGTGTGGTAGCTTCCCGTTACTTTCCACACCGGTGAAGGATGATGATGATGATAATAAGGATGGTGATGATGATGATGGCCATATGATTTCGGGGACCGTTTGAGCCTTAAGGTTTTCCTGACATTTGTCTTACAGGTGAGGAAAAAATGTCTGACATATCTTAGCATTTTTCAAGAAGGGTAGATGGATGTTGAAATGTGATAATTCGAAATAAAGAGGTAAGATGTAGGCTATAAATGAAGAGCAGCAAATCATCATCATCACTATAATTAGCACAGCAACCCTCGATGGGTCAACACTTCCTTCAGATTTTTTCTCCAGTTTTCTCTATCTCTGGTGACCGTTCACCAATTCTTGACTCTTAAAGATTTGATATCCTATAGTACTCCATCCATCTTAAATTCGGTCTTCCATTTTTCCATCTTCTTTCTGGTTTAACATCTAGACTATTATTCTCCTAGTTACATCTTTTGGATCATCCACTGCGTATGCCCTGTCCATTTTATTCTGTTTACTTTAATATATGTAATGATATATACATCTCATATAATTCCCTGTTATATATCCTTCACCATTCTTCATTTTCCTTAACAGGTCCATATGTCCTCCTGAGTATCTTTCTTTCAAAATCAGCCAGTTGAGATTTGTCATGTTTAGTCAGAACCCAAGTTTCACTCCTATAAGTTAACACCGGTTTAATTAGTGTTTTATACAATCTGGTCTTTGTTTCATGTGTCGGATATTTTGAATTTAAATATCTTATTTATTGAAAAATAACATTTTTTAGAATTTTGTGTTATATTTATTTATTTCTGGATATTATGTTTATTTAACCCATTAAGCATGAGTCCATAAATTAATCAATTATTTAAATATAGATTTTATTAAACACAATGTGTACATTTTGAGTTTTTTCCAGTCTTTTGTAATTGTGATGAGGGGCTGAGTTCTGCTTTTGCATTTCATTAGGTGGTACTTGGTGCATGGTTCGTCGCAAAGCTTTTACATCTGCAGTCCTCCTTGGGATCGTGGTATGACGGATTCTGGCATATCTTCCCGTGGAAACCATGCGCGACAAAGCGTGTGTATAGATGGCGACGTTGGAAGTTAGGACCTTTCACACATCAGTTTTCATCGTTTCTGTTTCCATTATTTCCCTCGGTATTGCATTGGCTTTGTTTTGTCTCTCTTTGTTGCCCTGGGGGTCCGTTTATCGGGCCCCAGCTGTGCTCACAACAGCAACAGGGCGCGTCCCCGGGCGGCGGATAGGGGAACGGTCGGTGGTTTGCTTGCACTCCTCCCGGCTAGGTCCAGACCGGACCCGCGGGCCATTTGTGAGGTCGTCAGGACTCGAGCGACCTGATGCACTACATAGCTCGTGCTGCGCCCACTTCAGCAGCAAATCGCGTCCCCTCGGTGGCGTAGTGGGGAAAAGGTCGGTGGATCTGCTAGTCAGTCCTCCCTTCCAAGTCCGATGGACTCGCGGACCATAAGTGGGGTCAACAGGAGACGAGCGCCCTGTTGTACTAAAGCTCAAATGCCCCGGCCCACAACGGGGGCAGCGGCCGTCGTGGCGAGGCGGTGGGAGATTGTGGAGATCAGCAGCTCCCGTCTCTTGGTTTATCCCGAGGACCTTTGTGGGGGCACCATGGGCGATGAGCTCCCTGGATGCCTACATTGCTCAGTGGGCTGACTCACAGCAGCGGCACGACTAGGCTTAGTCTTGCGAACGGGCTGGTTGGGACAATACCGGGCGTAATGCTGGGAATTACCACCAGGTCGATAAAGCTCGGGAAAGGAGTAAGCGCGGTCTTTAGGATCTCGGACTTAGCGCTGACTCTGGAACCGAGTGACCCAAGAACAATCTGTGAGGTCGTCAGGAGTTGAGCGACCTGACGTACTATAGCTCAGGCTGGACCCACTTCAGCAACCAAACACGTCCCCAGCTGGTGCACTGGGGGAAAGATCGGTGGATCTGCTAGACAGTCCTCCCGGTTAAGTCCAAGGGACTCGTGAACCATTAGTGGGGTCGGCAAGAGTTGAGCGCCTTGTCGTACTAGTTGCTCATCTGTTGGAGCTTGCGAGCTCCGTGCTGGCCCACAACAGCTGCAGAAGGCGTCCCTGGGGGCACACCAGGGCTCGGCTCGGACCAGTCCAGCGGGGAGCTACTGTACTGGTTCCTGGCTTGGCCTACGGGCCCGTCGACAAACTGTAGGGTCGCCAGGAGATGAGCACCTGGATGTACTAAAAGTCTCACACTGTTGGGCTTGTAGCCCTAGCCGGTCTCACAACGGCTGCAGGACACGTCCCTGGAGGCAGAACAGGGGAATGGTCGGTGGATCTGCCACAGCAGTCCTCCCGGCTAGGCTCATGGAGCCCGTGGACCAACTGTGGGGTCATCAGGATTGAGCGACCTGATGTACTATGTGGCTCAGCAATTGCCCAGAACTGCGAACTCCAACACTCTCTCCCTGGGGTGTTGGTTTAAAGACCGAGAACTTGAACGTGGACGCGAAGTTAGGATAGGGAGGACTAGAACTAGGACTTGGGAGTATGGTCATGACGACCGAGGTATCCCAAGGGGTGGACGGCAGGGCCTAGATGTCTCTCTTTGATGGCGTCTTTAAATGCCTGGGTTTCTGGTAGATAGAAGCGGAGCTTGATGTCTTCAATGAAGTATGATTAATGTGCTATTCTGTACGCTTAGCTGTTTCTTGTGCACTTTGAGAGTGATAAGACTCTCTTGAGGTATCTGGTTGGCTTTGACATTCTCCAATTTCTTGAGGTTTTTCGCTGTAAGGCGAGTTCAAAATATCTGATACCGTACGTGGTCACTGGAAATTAATCAGTTATGAAGCAATGTCAATTTGACTGTTTGGGACTCGCGAAGTAAGTCCCAATTCTAACAAAACCATCAGTCTTATTAATTTTGGATCCCGGAGGTCGATAAACAGTTAACCTTAAATTAGCACAACGACTGACTGAATAAGGTGAAGTCTAGCTTCGCCCAGTGAGCTGCGTATGTTAGAACCGACTAGGCTCTTTGGCAGCTAAGTAGATAGTGGCTATCGTTACGGGGTTTTAGTTCACTTAATCTGAGCCTACGTGGCGGCGCCAGTATTTGCGTGCCGATGGTGATTAAAATTGGACAGAGACTTGGGATGTGATGACCTGAAATAGGGCATCAGAATCCACACCGCCTTCAAGCCGAGAGTCGGAAATCCAGCAGTGTGGAATGAGCCACGCCACTCCAGGTGAGAGCACATCGCCAAATCTTCTTCTTCTTCTTCTTCGTCAGGCTCTACGACTTCCAGTGGAATGTCTTGGCCTTCTCAACCAGTTTACGACACTTCTTCCTATCTTGTACAGTGGATTTCAAATCAAAAATCCACATTTCTCTCAAATCTTCAATTACGTCATCTTCCCATCGATCCTTGGGTCTTCCCCTTGGTCTTGTTCCTTGTGGCTTCCAATTCAAAATATAATTCGGCAATCTTCCCTTTGGCATTCTTAGTGTATGTCCAAACCATTGTAATCTTTTGGATTTGATGAAACTAACTATATTTTCTTTATTATTCTTGAGGTATAATTCGTCATTCCTTCTCAACCTCCAATTTCCATTTTCCTTTACTGGACCTAGCACTCTTCTAAATATTTTCCTCTCAAACGTTAATAGTCTTAGTTTATCTGCTTCTTTTAGTACCCAGGTTTCAGCTCCATAACATATGATTGGTCTTATTATTGCTGTATATAGGCTAATTTGAATTTAACATTTTTTGATATTAATTTGCTTTTGAATATATCAAAATTAGCAAAATATGCTTTATTCCCTTGCGATATTCTTGTTTTGATCTCTTCTTCAACATCGCCAAATCTCTGGCTAGATATAATGAGGGTTAAATTGGGTAATCTTTTTTTATGTACAGCACACCGTTGAGGCAAGACGTCCCATACTGCGTACCATAGCATTCCATGCAAATATGTAAATGTATACATTTTGCTTACATTTTAGCTATTATCACTGATACACATATTCACCAATTGTGACAGGCACAACAAGCGTTCCATTGGAGACTTAAAGCCAGCCAATATAGGATGGAAGTCTTGCAGTGCCTATAATTTTTCCTGCCAGTTATTTAAATGTTCCGGACTGCAAGGAAAACAATATAATGCAAAACTCAGTTATTATTGAACATTATTATGTAATTTGACACAAATGTAATTTCTAACCATTTGTTTTTCTATTGTTTTATAATAGTTATGTACGCAAGAAGGGAAGTAAATCGTACATTTACTAGTCGAGGATGTGTTTGAGTCCAAGCTTTAGCGAGGGCTAGCAAATAAGTTCGAGACTAGTAATGTTCCGTATTTACTTCCCGAATTACATATATAATATTTTCTTCGTTCCTATACTAATAATTATGTTTAATTTTACACGCTTTATATTAGCTTAACCTGTATCTACGTAACTGAATCTTTTAACGCGATTTTCACCCATTTAAAATCATTGGATCGACTTTAAACTTTGCATACTTGTAAAAGATCCGTGACAATATAATAATTTCATATTTTGTTTCTAAAATCATAGCCAGAATCATCAGAAAATAAAAAAAAAGTGTCTTTCTACCTGTGTAACGGAATTCTCGAACACGATTTTCACCCACTTAGAAACATCGGATCAACTTCAAAC
The DNA here is from genome assembly GCA_030220185.1 of Diploptera punctata. Classification (NCBI taxonomy): domain Eukaryota; kingdom Metazoa; phylum Arthropoda; class Insecta; order Blattodea; family Blaberidae; genus Diploptera; species Diploptera punctata. The sequence continues at coordinate 711,092 of JASPKZ010010652.1, read as the reverse complement.
TTTTTATGCTTGTAAAGGACCCGTGACAATACAATTATTTCATATTTATTTCTAAAATCCTGGCCAGAATCGTCAGAAAATAAAAACAAAATGTCTTTGTATCTATGTAACGGAATCTTTGAACACGATTTTCACCCACTTAGGAACATTGGATCGACTTGAAACTTTGTGTACTTGTAAAGGACCCGTGACAATACAATAATTTCATATTTTTTTTCAGGAATTCTGGCCAGAATCATCAGAAAATCAAAAAATTGAAAACTGGTATAATAGGTTGCGGACTTGTCGACTTTTTAGTCAATCGTTGTAAGAGCTCAGTTGGTAGAGCGGTACACTCTAGTGGTATATAACTTCTGTAATCCATAGGTGGCTGGTTCAAATCCGGATGGGAGGTTTTTTTAGAAGAGTATTACTTTAGCTCATACTACAATAGAATCGAATTTAAAGTTATTTACATTTGTATCTTATTCTGTAAAATATTAAAACTAAAAAATAAATAATAGTTTTAAAAAAACTAAAACAACACGCTTTATTAGAAAACCGAACTAAAAAAATGAAAAATAATTTTAATTTCAAACATGCTTGGATAAATAATTTTACCATCAAAAGCGTGGGGCGCTTTTTATGATTTTTACATCTTCATCTTAGAGACTTTACTTTTACCAATATCTGTTTATTATCAAATATATTAATTGATAAAGAGCACCCCACGCTTTTGATGGTAAAATTATTTATCTCTAGCATGTTGGAAATTAAAATTATTTTTCATTTTTTTAGTTCGATTTTCTAATAAAGCGTGTTGTTTTAGTTTTTTAAAACCATTATTTATTTATATTTCGGGTGAATTTAATCTTGGTTTGAAGAGTTAAAATGTTGATAAAGCAACTGCACTTGTTTATTGTTGTCTGAATTAGTGGCAGACATTTTAAATAACAGTTTCACACTGCATATCAATTACACATATATGATTAATTGTGATGTAGAGGAATCTTCCGAGGATTTTGTAACTATGCTTGATTTGACAAGAGACTATAAATGAAGTTCATAATGTCAAACGTAACCTATTTTTTTGTGATGTTACAGCAGTGCTTCCATTATTTACCGTAGTATCTCAATTTTTTAGTATTGAATACAATAAGAGTTTTACTAAAAAAGGTTACCTAAGAATTGTATCTTAATAATAGCATTCGCGTAGTAATAATGAAACAATAACGTAATTAAAAGCTTTAATAATTTCATCTGCCTTGACGTCCCAACTCCTGTCAAAAAAAGTTAAACTGAAAATATATAAAGCTATTATTCTACCAGTCATATTATATCGATGCGAAACATGGAATCTTACTTTAAAGGCGGAAAGGAGATTACGAGTAGTTAAGAATAAAGCACTTAGGAAATGTTTTGGACCACAGAGAGATGAACAGACAGGTGAATGGTGAAGACCACATAACTGTGAACTACATGGTCTTTATAGGAAGCCAGATAAAATAAGAACAGTTAAGTCTCGTAGATTGCGATGGGCAGGACATGTGGCACGAATGGGGAATGAAAGACGTGCATGGAAGCTTCTGTAGGAAAACCAGAGGGAAAACGCCCAGTTGGTAGACCAAGAATGAGGTGGGAGAATAATATTAACTTCGATTTGAGGAAGTAGATTACACAGGGAACGATCGGAAAACATTAGTTCAGGATAGAGATGTGTGGAGAACATATGTGTGCGCGGCCATGAACCTATGGGTTCGATAGTGCCAGTGAGCAAGTAAGTAAGAGTAAGTAATAATTTTATCTGCTCAAATGCCTTCATAGTGCAAAATGATAACAGGTTTGGCCAAAATGTGTAATTCACATAATACACTGCAGAGATGTAAGAGCATCCGTGAAAATTATTACAGGTTGTCACTCGACATTCACTTCTGGTACCCGAATTCGCGCCTTGGTAACTCCATGTGGGGTTCGTGATGGATGAATAGGAGTCGCGGCAACTTTCTCTCGGAGTTCATCCGATATTTTCGTGCCAAAAAAATTAATTTCACCACTTCTCCATACTCATGAATTTAGTATTATTTTCTTAGCTCCTGTGATGATGCAAGAGGTCTGGTCAGCTGGCATCCTCATATATCAAAGACTTCTGATAATAGAGGCTTCATCTCATTTCATCCCTCGATCAGACACAAATGTGGGGTTTATTTTTGTTCTAAACTTGTGAAAGGGTTTTCTCGTCCAATACATATTTATTTCGTTTAATTTTAGCTTTCATTTAGCAGATTTAAGAGGAAATTTATTCAAATAATATTTCAATGTTATTTATTTTATTGCAAAATAAATATTTTGTATTTCATTTCATTTTATCTGGAATTATTAGGATAACAGAAATCAAAACGTTTGTCCTTCTGTGTTGAATCCACTGCTAACTGAATAGTAGATTAACTAACTGGGACTGTCGAACCATTGGGTTCATGGCCGCTCTGCATACATCCCTATCATGAGCTAATATTTTCCAATCATCGTCTGTATCACTACTTCCCTCAAATCACGGTTAATGTTATTCTACCACCTTATTATTAGTCTACCAGGTGACCGTTTTCCTTTTTTGTTTTCCTACAAGAAGCTCATAAAGAACCACACGCCTGAATAAAAAGGTATCTGTGCAACATTAACTGATCTTCACCCATCCAAGTAATACCTTAGTTGCCTATTAGATGTCTCACTGAAGTGAGGTGCTAACCACATGCCACTCACTGACATCTACAGACAAATAAGCGTAACTAAATTAGCTTGGTTAAGAAACTCCCACTGGGGAACACCCGTGTTTCCACGAGGAACAAATGGGTCAGTTAGTCAGTCAAGGAAATTAAAATAAAGATTTGTTGATTTTCCTAATGTATACAATATATATATTAGGCATACTGTTATTATTATCATTGTTACTATTATTATTGTTATTATTGTTACTGATGTTAATAATTTATTAGGCCCTATATTTAACTTATGTCCACCGCTGTGGTCTCGGGGTAGCGTGCTGCCTTGTCACGCAGCGGGCCCGGGTTCGATCCCCGGTCGGGACAGTTTTTCTGGGTGAGGTTTTATCGGGGTTTTTTCTCGCCTGTAAGACAAATGTCAGGAAAACTTTAAGGCCCAAACGGTCCCCGAAATCATATGGCCATCGCAATCATCATCATTCATATTCATCTTAAGTTAAGCTTAGGATTAGGGACTCTCCTGGCACACCATTATCATCATCATCATCATCACCCATCATATCATCGGGGCAACGTAACCCCGCCTTCCAGGCGCCCCAACCTCAGAAGTCGAATGTCGAAAGACAAACCTGGGGCATTTGAAAAAAAAAATATATTTAACTTATTTCTTCTAAGTAAAGTGATCCCACTACAGGTCTCAGGAGGCCCTTGGGGGTAGCAGGAGGTTAAGACTCCCACTTTTTCTTGACAATCGGCACTTGATGTCAGTCGGGTTGTCAGCCCTGCGTGACGGCCGCCTTTACCCACAGAACAAGCGTCTGGTACTTATATTCGTTAGAGGCTGAGTCGATCCCAGGGCCACAGTGCCGCCAGAGGGTTTGGGTCAGTTTAAAAATCCTGATCCCACCGGGACTCGAACCGTCGACCTTCCGGCTTGTAGCGCAGTGCCTTAACCACTACGCTATGGCGTGCCCCTCTTATTTCTTCTAGATAATTTATTTCCAATTTTATAATGATGGTCATTGATCCCCGTTCATTCCGCTGTGATACATGGGTGATTTCCTAGTGATAAGTTTCTTAACCAGACAAAGTTATTTATGCTTATTTCTCTATAGATGTCAGCGAGTGGAATGTGGTTAGTACATCGCTTGGAGGAGACATTTAATAGGAAACTAAAGTATATCTCGAATGGATGAATGTCGGTTAAATTTTGCTCAGAGACCTTTCTATGCAGGATTCAGATTCTTTTACAATCCCGAAATCTTCAGGCTCGGGACCAACGACTTAAAGTCCCTCCCTGAAGACTTGTTCCTTGGATTTTTCCATCCTAAAAATCCATCGACTCCGGCCGGCTTGAAGCCGCGACTTTCGGGTCTAAGGCAAATAACATAATCACCAGATCACGGAGGGCAAGTAATTTTATGACAGTATTATTAAATTTACATATGTACAATAACAGATCGAAAACGAAATGAAAGTAATACGAAGAAAACTAAATATATTTAAACTATTAGACACTAGAAAACAAGCCAATAAGCTGTTAGCAGTAGAAATGGATTTTTGGAGGCGATCGACAAGAATTCAAGAAGGAATAAGGTCAGAAACAGCACAATAAGGGAAATTAAGCAAGTTGAAAAATACAAATTGGAAAAAATAGAAGAAAAACGTTTCAAATGATATGGACATCTCATAAGAAAGGAAGAATAGAGAATACCAAAGAAGATCCTTAATTAGAAAGCTAATGGAAGAAGTGGAAGAGACAGATCTAGAGAACGTTGGATAGATGGAGTGAGGAGAAGTATGGAAGCTAGAGATCTGAGGGAAGAAGGTGCTCTAGACAGGAACCTCGCGCGACAAATCACTTTGGGTTGATGGAGCGACACAGTATTGTGGAATATTCGTAATTAAAAATAATAAAGAATTGCATAATACAGAGATGAATGGATGGAACACGTCAATAAAATGGATAACAATAGAATTCCAAAAACAGATTCTTCATTACAAACGATTAGAACGAAGAAATGTAGGAAGACCCAGTAAAAATGGACAGACCAATTCTAGCAGTACATAGGAACAGAATTTAAGGTCTAATCCTTGATACTGATGATTAATATACTCACTGCATTTTCTCCATTTCACCAAACAGCGTCTCCCCAAATATAGACTTTATCGAACGAAACATTTTTTGTTAAGGATTTTCTCTACATCACAGTAGTTATCTTTCAGCCCAAATGTATTTTACTCCGCCACAGATTTCTAACCTCAGCATCTTCTTCTTTGAGGTCTCTGCTGATCGTTTATTCACACTTCATCCATTCACTGTCCCCTGGGTTTTCCCCTCCTCCTCCTACCTTCGGCATTCTAATCCAGCACCATTCTTGGGATTCTATTATTGTTCATCCTCCTCAAATCCCTATACCATTTCAATCTTCGTTCTTTTATTACTTCTATAATATTATCCATCCATCCATAGTAATTCTGCCCGAGGGCAGGTCTTTCACCGCAATCATACCATTCCCATGCTATGCTTTGCAGCTTTACTAGGGAATTATAGGTGTGGTAGCTTTCCACACCGCTGAAGGATGATGGTGATAATGATAAGGATGATGATGATGGCCGGATGATTTTCGGGGACCGTTGGGCCCTACTTTTCCTGACATTTGTCTTACAGGTGAGTAAAAACCCGAAAAATCTTCACCCAGGAGCCTGTCCCGACCGGGAATCCAACCCGGGCCCGCTGCTTGACAAGGCAGCACGCTACCACGAGACCACAGCAGTGGACCTATAATATTATGTTTAACACTAATTATTTCTCTAATTTTCTGGTTCCTAATTTTCTTTCTTGATCTTCTTGATGCCCTTCGCCAAAAATCCACTTCTGTTGATAATTGTTTTGCTTGTTGTCTACCTAAAGTGAACGAATTTTTTTTTAAAAATATATTCTACTTTGTAAACAGTCTGTATGTTTCATAAATCAAAGTATTATATTGTCACAAAAGAACCTTCTTTTTAACACACAGGCTCTATATTAAGAAATTAAACATCACAGCTGGATTCTAATTATTATTCTCATTGTATGAAAATTACAGTATATCTTGTTACCAACATTTCATATTCACGCTACAATGAGTTCGCTCTTAAACCTCCCAAGCGTTCTCTATAAATCCTCTCTCATTTTTCTAACTTAATTACAAGTTAATTAATTTTTACTCACGGACATTTATTTTACTTTGTGAGCAAATTCCTGGATTCCTCTCTAGAAAAACACATAAATATTTCCATGTTACCCTCTATAGAACATTGTTTTAATCAGCACTCCCAGGATATTACATAATAGCACAATTAGAAATGAAATCATCGCAAGAAAACGTGTATACACGAGTAAAGATATGCTCACCGCTGTGGTTTCGAGGTAGCGTGCTGCCGTGTCACGCAGCGGGTCTGGGTTCGATCTCCGGTTGGGACAGTTTCCTGGGTGAGGTTTCTATCGGGTTTTTTTCCTCACCTATAAAACAAATGTCAGGAAACTTCAAGGCCCAAACGGTCCCCGAACATCATAAGGCCATCTCAATCATCATCATTTATATTCATCTTAGATTACGCTTAGGATTAGGGATTCTCCTGGCGCACCACTATCATCGTCACCCATCATATAATTGGGGCAACGTAACCCCGTCTTCCAGGCGTCTCAACATCAGAAGTGCGTTACAATTACGCCAATGCCAGGAGAGAACATCAGAAATGTCAAGAAGGACAAACTGGGGTATTAAAAAAATACTGAAGAATTTTAGTTACTAAGATAGTTTTCCTATATTTTATGTGAATAAAAAAAAAATTCGTGAAATTACACTGAGCAACAAAAAGTAAATCTTTTGTTTTTTTTTTTTGTCTCAGAAAGAAAAATGTGATTCTAATAGTATTTTTTCTCCTGAATTCAAATGTGATACCGGTTTTTCTCCACCAAGCAAGGTTTCCGAGAGAGAGGCATTTATAATTTCAAACACTTTAATATTTTCTACATTCTTAACTATACAATATTCGAACATTCAGTCTCACCTAGAAAGTAAGAAATGACGATTTTCTGCTATATTTCGCCTGTGGAGCATCCTTCTTGATGGTCCAATAATAATCGGCCAGCACATTTGGATTTCATTTGCCGTGATATCTGTTTTCATAGCTGATATCATTTGAGTTAGCTCATTTGGTTTTATTTTAAATGGACGAAAAAACGTTTATTAAAAATAATTATTTAAATCCATTAATTGAAATTGAAATGAAACAAAACTGTGGGTGATGGAGAAATTCCGAATACATATTTGAAAACACGATAAAAAACTGCATTAAGTACAACTATTGGTACTCATGAGACAAAAATCATGTTGACTAGTGTTATTAACAATTGGGTAGTATAGGCTAGAACAAAGAGCGACGTACCTTTGGGTAGCTCTACTATTTACTTATTTTCTTACTTTAGTTCAACCTCTCCCTTTGTAGGTAATTTTACACTTCCCACGACACCCTAGCCTTACAGGGACACCGTCTTTCAGAAGACAATTTTAACTTTAGATCACAAAAATACTTTTTCTGCCACATAAAAACATGGAGGACCTCCCTGGATGAATGATGAGCTCCATGTCCGGCTCATCTTCAAGACAACACTAACATTTAAGACAAGACACCATTCACTCATACACTCACATTAAACAAGGCGATTATTACATTATAGAAGATTCTGACGGCCAAATGTTTGTTCGGGAACTATTAGAGCTTACACTTTTTTTAACATTTCTCACACCAGGTGAGGAAAAACCCCCCGGGGGGGGGGAAACTCACCCAGACAACTTGTCCCGACCGGTGATTAAACTCGGGCCCGCTTCGTCTGAGGCAATGATGGTATCCGTACATCACAGTGGTGTACTAGAAAACCCCTTTGTTTTAGAAATATTAGCATTTAATTATTGTACAATTTATTGTTTTAATTAATAACAATGATGGAGCACTTTTTTCTGGGTTAATTTAAGTGTATTTTCCCCCTTCCTTTTTATCATAAAAATAGCTCCTAAAATTTCTCGGCCAAATTACTATCATTAAAATTAAGGTTGCTTTTACTAGTTTTTCTAAGATGTCGAAGTATGCTTTGTAATGTTCAGTATCATGTAGGCTCGTTTTGTAATATTTTTATACGTTCTCCTGATTATACCAAGGACATCCAGCGTTAAATCATTGTTGTAATTGGTCAGTTTTATTACCTCAGTCTTTATGACAGCCATGGTAATTATGAAGAGGAGCTCCGGTACTGTATCTCCATGCGATGATACAGAGTGGCGAGTTTTTACACCACTGTATACAGCACATGTGGAATACGAGCAAAAAAAATCGTAGACCGCCTCGCGACCCGTCTCATCGTTCAGACACACAACACACTATCTCACAATAAAATATTTCGATATGGTGACAAACTCAAACAATATAGATTCCAGAAATTTGTATTTTATACTTTTAAATTATTACATTAAAATTTTCTTTTTCGTTATCTGCTTACCCTTTAGCTACTAAAAAAGAAATTTAGAATATTCAAAATATGCTAACCACCTATTCCAATTTAATCATTGTTCCGATCAAAATTTTGAAATGTTACATGTTTGTGATAAGGGTAAGAAGTTGGACCTTTTGGAGGCTGTAGAAATAAATAAATTGAAAAGTAGTAATAAATTGTTAAATTCTCAACTTGATTTGAATGAATCGCCTTTGTTAAATTAAAAAAATTAAATAAATTATTGTTGTATTGTTTGTTTAGATCTGTTGATATGTACTATAATAACACAATTCATAATTTGTTAGAATGTCTGAAGAAGGTACAGTGTACCGAAACAGCTGTAACTGAATTATGTCTTAATAAATATGAAAATCAAATAAAACTGTAAGTTTTATTTTTATTTAATTAATCAATATGGATTTTCATTAAGTAAACACCAACTCAATTGATTATTTAATAAAAAAGTTAATTTTCCTTCTTGCCTTCATCATTCAAGCCATCATTATTACATTTTCCTTTATTCTTATTTATTCATTATTGACTATGCATGGTATAGTATAATACAGACTGCATGGATTTAAGTTACAAAGTACCTCTGGAACTCCAGGAAAAAAAAAAGAATAAATTAGATTTTCATTTAACACTAGCCATCAGAAACATGTTATGTACTTTTTTATTAGCGTTTCAAATTACTGTAGTGACATTTCGTATTTTTGTCCCTCAAATTCAGCATAAAACACCTTATTGAATATCATCCATAGAAGTATTAGGCCATGTGGCAAGTTACAGTCTCAAAGAGGAATTTTCAATTCAGCGCTTTTTTTAGACGTCCCAACGATCTTGAGGATGGTAATGAAACATAACTTTTGTAATTTTGTAATCGTTTAAGATAGGCTTTTCTGTTGTTCTGGTAGTTTTGTATATTATGTAGAATGACTTTTACATCCAACTTTTCTATTTTTGAATTCTACTTATTGGGCCAGTTTTATGCTCTTAGTGCTAACACAGTTGCCTTGTTCGTAACGTCACGGGTTTGATCCCCGGTTGGAACATATTCCTTGGGTGAGGGTTTTTCACATTGTTTCCTCATCTGTAAAACAAATTTGGAAAACGATATGGCCAAAATAGTCTCTGAACACCATCTGGTCATCATATTTATCTACATCATATTCGCCATGTTTAGTTGAATGTATGAGTGAATGATGTGTGTGTCATCAACGTTCGGTGTTGTCCTGGAGATGGCGTCGAAATTGACTTCATCACTTATCTCCATATCATAATGTGGTAAAAAAAATGTTTATATGGTCCAGAGTTTAAAATCGTCTCCTTAAGTTCCTACCATTGTAAGGACAGGGAGATGTGAGTTATATAAAAGTAATTACAAAGGGAGATGTTAAACCAAGGGAAAGAAAAGAATTCTACTTATTAAGTGAACATGCTGAAATTTACGTTCAGCAAAAAACAACAACAAAATGTTGGTTAGATAAGAAAGATTTACGTATTGACTGAAATTCACACTTTCTCATGCTGTAGATGTCCGATCCTAACACCCAGTGCATTTGTCTCACACTTTATCACATTAATCAGCAGAACGTGAATTATATCCATATAAACTAGCACTCGCACACACAAATGTGAAGGTCTTGAACATCCTGTAACACTAAATTTTATTTTTCTCGTCTTTTTGCATTACATTCCAGTAAATATTTGTAATATCAAAATATTTTTAGATTATGTTTAAATGTAACTCTATAAAATAAGATACTCAACCCTTAAATTGGCAAACAACTAATTTCTGGAGGCAGTTATTTAAATGTTGCGGACCGCAGCGAAAACGAAATCATTCATAACTGTTATTATTAGATGTATATGTAATTCTACACTCATTTAAGTGATTTTTTTCCAGTTCGATCTCTTCTGTTTAATTAAAAATATTGAATGAATTAAACCAAATGATGTATCCAATAGGATACATTGCCAATTTACGGGTTAACATAGGCATTCATTTAAATAATACATTCAGAGACAAGGGAGTTTAAATAAATGTAATTTTATTTATAAATTTGTCAAGATTTATATTATCATAATTATCCACTTAAAACATTGGAATTAAAGATCCATCGATCCGTCGTTATCTTAACAGTTTCTTAATATATTTTCAAAGATATTCCAATTGATATTTTACCCAAAGGCTAGTACTCCTCCAGGCTAAATAAAAGTAAATAAATTAATACCTTAAAGCTAAAAAATTAAATTGTACCTGTTGGTAGGTGCCGTCGTCCTCAACTTTGTTAAAATATTGTATATAAATTAACTGGAGCGCTTTCGGAAGTTATCTTCCATCTTCTGCAGGTTGAGCTTCTGCTACTCGTTGTTGCTGTGTACGGTCATGTATACTCCAACTCAACCTGCAGAAGATGGAAGATAACTTCCGAAAGCGCTCCAGTTAATTTATATACAACATTTTAACAAAGTTGAGGACGACGGCACCTACCAACAGGTAAAATTTAATTTTTTTAACTTTCATCATATGACTTCACCTCAACGGAATTTGATATGAATTTTACTAGTATTGACCTTAAAGCTGTTTTACCATATAATATTATACATGTTTTTTTTATTTCCTTAGTTAATAATTTTATAATATTTAAGTTTCGTCGATACGCCTGGAAAACAGAGGTTCGTAGAAACAATATTGTGTACATCAGTCTGAGAATACAATTAATAACAATTTCGTTTCCACTACTGCCTTCAATTTTATGTTGAGTAATTGTAATATAAATGTTTTTACTTATTTTCTGATTTAAAATAGTTACAAAGTATAAAAGACCCTTAAATTTTGAATGACTGCTACAGGTTTCTGAAGAAGAATATACATATTAGGGAAAAATCTTAGCTTTTAAGGGATCAGATATCGTGAGAGCTAAAATAATTCTGGAGGGGAAACCCATTGAACGAGTGAACCCTTTTAAATATCTGGGTTATGAAATCTCCTATTTTAAAAATGAAGATCTGTTTAACAGACTTAATAAATTTAATTATATATGTTGCACAATTAAAATAATATTTAAAAACACAAGAATGGAAACAAAACTAACATTTTATAAAGCAGTGGCTGTCCCCTTACTATTGTATGGTAGTGAATGTTGGGTTTTAACTAAAAGAGAAGATCATGCAGCTGAAATGAGATTTCTGAGAAGTGTGGCTGGCTGCAAACTTCTAGATAAAAGAAGAAGTAAAGATATTATAAATGAGCTAAGTATTTGTAAACTTTCAGATAAAATAAAAGAATCTAGAAAAAAACTGGAAAGAACATGTTCAAAGAATGAAAGATGATCGAATTCAAAAAATTATACTCAATTAAAAACCAAGAGGAGACAGGAATGTTGGTAGACCGAAAAAGGGATGGATTGAACTTTTTGAATGAGAATCTGAGACCCGAACAAGCCACGTGGGCTTAATCCGTGATTGTTGTTGATGATGGGAAAAGAGTCGCCGTCAATGGGATTTATCCAGCATCATTTTCCTGCAATAATTTTGCCTGTGTACATGCGGGTGAAAATATACACATTTTGCACATTCATTTCGATGTAAAGTGCTAATAGTTGTAATAACCAATAGTTTACAGTTTTATGTAAATTTAACTATAATTTCTGTCTCCAAAGTTAATTGAGACTTTGACACAAAATAAGTTTCATGGACACTATAAAATTTTAACAAATCATAAAAATTTAAATTTATAAAATTATAAAATTGTAAAATACACACTGTTAATGTGCTAAACATTTTGGATACACTTAGAGGTAAATAGCGAAGGTACGTACAGCAAAATGTTGATTTTTTAGATATTTATTTTTGCTCTTTCCTCTATACAGTCTCAATTTTGAGAGAAATAGGGATATTACACAAAATTGGAATGTGATAAAATTAAATAAATTCCAATTTTGGAAATCACAATAGCTCTCATTCTTGGTTTCTGTTCTCAAAGTTTTATATGCTATAATTAATTAAGTTTTTGAAAATTTTGAGGCCCCATTTACAATTGCAGATTCAGTTTTGACAGCTGATATCAGATTGATTGTAAAATATATGCACAGATAAAGTTACTGCAAGGTTGGTAAAGTTAAAGTTTCTATCATCCATTACGGCGTCAGAGGTCCAATTCCACCAGGAAGTGGAGATAAATTTCTAGTGCTAAATGTCCCTCCTATTCAAAATTAAGGGAGGAAATACCATTTCATACCTTCTGTTCAAATGGAGGTTAAGACTGGGTTAACTAACCGCCTTGTAAAAACAGTGATTTTGGGGCATTGAAAAATATCAGATAAAATAAAAGTTGTTCCTAAGACTTTAGCACAACAAAAAGGATTTACGACTACGAACATGGAACATCCGACCTTTGTACACACCAGTTACCGCTGATAATTTAGTTAAAAACTCTACCCAGAATACACTACAGTCTTCTACTGACAGCAAAATATCATCTGTGAACTTCAGCGACCTGTTGTACACTTGCATAACTATCTGTGATATTTGCGCTAATAAAATTCAGATGTTTTATATATGCATTGACCTAAATCTGTCACAGTTCTAGTTATCTCATCCTTCTCCCACACTCGTCATAAGTTCGAGGGCGAAATCTTCAAATGTTTTAAAACTGTTTGAAGTACTTTGTCATCACCAAAGAACGTGCTATAAATAATGGAATAATAATATGTTCTCAGTAACACATCACGTTGTTTTTACTTGAAACTGCTACTCCACCAAATTAACTCGAGAATCATAAATAAAACGCCTAGCATTCTGCAAGTACACATTTCATAATCAGTCAAAATCATGTTACAAAGTTATGTTAATATTCATGAATATGTAAGTAATAACAACACTTCAAATTTTTAGGCTCTAAAATATCAAGATTTGGGGATATAAAATATGCTTTAAAAACTGTAAAACATGTTGTACAAATATTACTTTAAGCTTCTAAAAATGTGTAATACCACATTTAATAGCAAAATGAAAGAATAAGAAAGTAACAAAACAAATCAAGTTAATAAACAATTGAAAATATATTTATTGGCACAACGTATAATTGTCATATTTGATAATACTTTAATACTCTCATAAAATTCCGAAGAATATTTCTGGAGATCTAGCAATGTTGGTAATGGGGTGTATTACGTGATTTTAATTCAGATGCTAGGCTCGAAAGCACAAAATAGATAATAATTGGTTAGATAGACTTTTAGGCACTATTAAACTTATCAAAAAGTGTACCTATGTACTTGATTTTATTTATTCCTTCCGAAAAATATAGCCGTAGAATCTAATTTAACTAACAAATGTATATCCTCGTTCCAGCAATAATGTTTAAGTTAACAGAATGTTGAAATCTCCAAAGTTTGAATGGCTTTTTTTTCCCAAATGCCCCAGATTGTCATGTCGACATTTCTGGGGAACTCCCCTGGCATGGTGTACTTGTACCCCACTTCTGAGAAAGGGGCGCGGCTTCGATGATATGTGAGTTGATGATGGTAATGATGCGCCAGGAGAGGACTTAAACTAAAATTAAGCTAATTAGGCGAATATGATATTGATGATAATAATGGCCAGATGGTGTTGGGGGATCATTTGGGCCTTAGAGTTTCCTCACATTTATCTTACAGATGAGAAAAACCCCCGAAGAAACCTCACCCAGGAAACTTAAAAGTAATACCACATATTAATAGGAAAGTGAAAGTATGAATAAAAAAGTAATAAAATAAAGTTAATAAACAGTAGTAAATATATTTGACCACAGTTTAAAATTGTCATATTTTATATTACTTTGATGCTCTCATAAAATTCCGAAGAAAATTTCTGGAGATTTGGCAATGTTGTTAATGGGGTAAATTATATACATTTAATTCAAATTATAGGTTCAAAAGCTCAAAATAGGCAATAATAGGTAAGATAGACATTTTAGACGCCATTGAACTTATCCAAGTGGTATAACTTTTCATAAAAACTTAAATTTTATTTTATTTATTCCTTTCGAAAAAAATATAGACCTAAAATCTAATATCCTACTTCCAGTGATAATGTTTAAATTCACAGTGTGTTGAAATCTCCAGAGTTTGAATAGCATAAAAGGAGATAACTGAATGTTCTGCAATTATATGTATTTAATTCTTATGAGCAATTACGCCTGTACCGTTCATGCAATGAGCAATTCAATTCATAAACGGGTTAGAATAATTGTGAAGAAAATAATTCATCTGAGTCTATTAAGATTTTGATTAAAATCGCTTCTTCACAGTTCTAGAAGTTCATCATAGCATCATAGATTGGACCATTTGAACTGTTCCTTCTCCAGAATTTATATCTCCATCTTGAAAAAAGTTTGAAAATTTGTTAATGGGTGCTATAAATGCCTTCAACCACGAAAAAAATAAAGTAAAAGCTTTCAACACTTTCTGTGTCTTCCAGTTTTTCTCTTACCTTGTCTATAGTATGCATCTATACGGTTGCAGTGGAATTCGTGTTTGTTGGATTTCATGTAACTCTAAACACCAATTTTATCAGTATGCATCAATTATTTCTAATACACTTGAAATATTAATTTTTTACTAATAGACCCATTTGTTATGTAGTTAAGGAGGATGTTTGCTGGCAGAGATCTAATTAATTTCACCTCTGCTGTTCAATTTTCTTCTTCTGAGCCGTAGTTACAATCAGTTTTAACTCATACGAAAATGTGCGAGTATGTGTGCGTGTGTGTGTGTGTGTATGTGTGTTCCACTTTAGCACTTTACCTGCTTCGGGTTGCGCTCTGGGCGGATAGATGGCGTTAATCTGGTATATTTTAAATTTACACAACACTGCGGCACAACACTTTACAGAGTTGGTGTATTCTTGTATTGTACACGAAGAGGAATTTAGGATGAGTGTATGCTTATGCTTGTGTAGTGTAAATTGTGTTGTATGAGGGATAATAATGAAGAGAAGGGAGAAAGTAAAACCCGGTGCCGGCATACTGTCAAAAAGCACCAAGGTGGTTGCCAGGTTTAATGTCCCTATCCTACGGACGAATCGCTATCAACAGTAACATACACCTTCTGAACAAATGAACTGTGGAGAGGTTTGCAATTTAATGCAGGAATCTGGTGCACATTTACCGATTTAAAAATTGTACAGCATCACATCTTCTGGCTACTAGATGGAAAAGTTTATAATTAAATTAATTTAAGTTACCAATTGTAAATAGAAAAACAAATCCTAGTGATCATAAGCAAGGTGCACTATAAATTAGTCGAGAACCACAAACTGTAGACAATCAACTAAAAATTTTAATTCTAGTAGGAACAGCAATAATTATGGTTGCTGATGTAAAATATGCCCGAGTATCAACATTTATTCTTTTTTCAACCACGACGGGTATCGAACCCGAGTCCGCTACTCAAGTAGCAGACTTTCTACCGCCTAAGCCATAAAAATGTAGATAGCTGCAAAATTTTGTATAGTTTCCCTTTCTCACTTTTTGTAATATAACTCGTTTAAATGTACCTATTAATTGGAGAAGCGTTGATAATTTTTCAACAAATCTAAATATTTTTTGTCTTTGTTTTGGAAATTTCCAAATTATATTATCTTGATACAATACAATATAACAACATTGTAACCTTTTTCTGTATTCAGAAGTAAGTAATCAATTGAATTGACGTTTACTTGATGAAAATCCACAATTTATTTAAGTAAATAAAAATAAAACTTAAGGTTTTATGTGATTTTCATATTTATTACAATATAAATTAGTTACAGCTGTTTCGGTACTTTGTACCTTCTTCACACATGATAATAAATAAATGAATTTTGTTATTATAGCACATAACAACTGTAACTATGCAACAATTTTCTTTTTACAATCTCTATTATAGATTTAAAAGAGGTGATTCATTCAAATCTAGTTGGAAAAATAACAGCTTATTACCACTTTTCAATGTATTTATCTCTACAACTTCTAAAAGGTCAAACTTCTTTCCTTTATCACAAACATGTAAAATTTTAAAATTTGAATCAAAACAATGAACATATTGGAGTAGGTGGTCAGCATACTTTGAATTATCTAAATTTCTGTTATATGCTCCCATATGTCCCTTTATACGAGAAATAAAAGGTCTGCCAGTTTGTCCTATATAGACATTGTCACATGTGCCACACTTCAATTTATATATACCTGATAATTGTTTATTTTTTACTTCGGTTTTATTGTTTATTATATTTTGTAAAGTTCTATTAGTTTTAATGTAGTAACTTTTTCCATGCAATTCTGTTTCATGAGTGGGAAAAACCCACGAGTATTATACATATGAAAGTTTCTTAATAACCAATTATATCTAATAATGGTCGATCGCGACTTTAAATGAAGTTTATTCTCGTTGTGAAATTGTGAATTTTATTTCAGAAATGATTTTTCACCGAACTGCATCGAATTTATCAGAATCTTAGATTTCGTTCTTCTATTTACTCCTGTTAATCCCTATAAACAAAACATTCAAAAGGAAGGTATTAATTTTTGTATGAATAAGAACTACATTTATGCATTAATAATCTTCTCCATCAGATAAGAAACAAAAATAGTAGTTAATGTTAAGATGCACTTTTTCTTACTTCATTCTAAAGTCAGAACTGAAATTTATTACCCACTTAAGACAATACGCCGTAAAATCTACTATGTAACTTCAGTTATGCAATTCTAGAATATTTAATTTTAATAAAATAGATTTAGTTTCATTTTTACACCTTATTACATAAATGTAATGTGAGGTACAAAAAAATAGGGTGAAATTAAATAATTTGTTTCCGCGATAGTGCGCTTTGTCGTACTTACAGCAATGGTGACCATGATTGAAAGTTCAACTTTCTACGTTTCGGGGCTACCAACTAAATAACTATAATGTAATAAAAATAACTATACTGTAATATTACATATTACAAACACGCGTGTGGGAAGTAAAACCACTGCCCTCCATGTATAATATATACAATGTATATACAAAAAATATCCTAAAGGTAGTGTTAATATATATTATACGAAACAAATCACTGCATTTTAAATTAACTGAACTGTATTTGAAACAATATAGAAAATAAATACGTACTTGCCACCATTTTATTACTAAATTGGTCTCATGGCCCTCTGTAGTTTCAACTAATAAATATTGCCCACACTGTTAACGTTAGTCAGTTGTTTATAATGAACGCAAATATTCTGATCGCGCAAAAAATAATGTACAACGCACGTGTAAAATTAAATATTTTCCTCGATTCTGTAAAAACTACTTCCCAACCACACATCGAATATACTATTGTGTCATGAAATTATATAAATATGAGGGTAGATTCTCGAGATTTGTAAATACATATTTTAATTTTCTTGACTAATAGTTCCAAAAATATATTTTATTAAAGACATAATAAGTGCTTAATAATTTAGGCTTCTGTGTTACTTAAAACTTTAGACTAACTTCACTTCCCAGAAAGTATAGCTATTTTCAAAGTAAACAGGATATGACATTAAAGTAATGTTTATTAAGTTGTATTCTCTTTTCTTCTTTTATTCTTTTTTAATGAGATTCATTTGGTAAATCTAAGGCCAAGTTCAATAACCGTCAACGGTGGAAAGAGAAAAACTTGCACATTAATATGATCATTAAATAATACCTGAAGGAATAACACAACCTAAATTTAATTGAAGTTTGCATTGAAAGAAAAAACGACCTCGAGAAAATTTCAACTACTAAATTGACCCAATCTTATTTAGAACATTTCGTGTAATAGTCAGTTTAATTTAACGTATGTGAAATGCTATTTTGGAAATAGATTTGTTATACGAGTATATCCCAATAATTAATTACGATGAAAAATAATGAGTGAGCAATCTTTCAAGTCTATTGTGCATTTCTCATTAAATTAAATCTTATCTTAATTTTTTATATTTTCATAAAACTATTTGAGGTATTTATTCCGAAATAGGCCTACTTGTTTCACAGAGTTAATTGAGTAAGATGACACTGTTTGAAACTCGCATTTGAGAGGTCACAGTTTCAAGCTCTTCATCGAACTAAATTGACTGTATTTTTCCCTTGTTCTCTTCAGTCGTCAAGGCATATACTGG
The DNA here is from genome assembly GCA_030220185.1 of Diploptera punctata. NCBI lineage: Eukaryota > Metazoa > Arthropoda > Insecta > Blattodea > Blaberidae > Diploptera > Diploptera punctata. The sequence continues at coordinate 692,707 of JASPKZ010010652.1, read as the reverse complement.
ATTTAAATGTCACTATCTGTACTAATTTCATAAAAGTGTCGATTTCATAATAGCATTAAATTAAATCAGTGAACAATAAATGTAGATCTACATAGCTTACTAGGTACAGCCACAAAAATCTAGACGCTATGACTTCAGATGTTAAAGTATTAATAATACTGGTCAACATGATTTTTGTCTCGTGAGTACAAATAGTTGTACTTAATGCTGTTTTTTTATTGTGATTTCAAGTATGTATTCGGAATTTCTCCATCGCCCACAGTTTTTCTTTTATTTCAATTAATGGATTTAAATAATTATTTTTAATAAACCTAGATTTCTTCCCGAAAAATCTTGGCGCAGTGAGCGATGAGCACGGGGAACACTTTCATCAGGAAATTTCAGCTATGGAAAAGAGATATCAAGGCAAATGGAATCCTAATATGCTGGCCGATTATTGTTGGACCAACAAGAGGGATGCTCCACAGACGAAATATAGCAAAAAATCGTCAATTCTTACTTTCTAGGTGAGTCCGAATGTTCGAATATTGTGTAGTTACGAATGTACAAAATATTAAAGTGTTTGAAATTATAATAAATGCCTGTCTCTCGGAAACCTTGCGTGATTGAGAAAAACCGATGTCATATTTGAATTCAGGAGAAAAAATACTATCAGAATCACATATTTTTCTTTCTGAGACAAAAAAAAAGTGTAATAAGAAAAATTAAATGTAATATAATATTTAAATTTTAATGTAGGAATGTAATTATTCGTAATAATCAAGTAGCTTACAGATGGGAGGGAGTTCTTCAATATCAAAAATTGAGAATAAAAATCTTGCGAAGCACGTGCGATTGTACGTTTCAAGTGACATTTGGAAATCCTGTTACACTGCGTTATAACTTACAAAACTTACGCTTCTCTTGATCTAGCATTTTTGCCCATCCCAAATTCCCATGGACGGTATAATATTTATTAAAACCTTTCATTTTGACCTCTATAGAACAAGCATCAGTGATTAACGTAGAAAGTAGTTCTCGTGCAAAAGTACATATTTCTTATAGATATAAGATAAATTATAAATATCAATAGGAACCGCAAACACGATGCTATTCTTTTTGAAGACGATTTAGCGCTTCTGGAACTTTCCGAAAATGATTTGCAATGATCAATTTATAATTCACAAAAAACAGCTGTCAAATTTAATATGGAAATATCAATTAACAAAACTAAAATTATGGCATTTCATGGGAAGGACCCCATACAAAGTAAAATCTGTCACCAGAATTTTAGAGAGATCTAATCAATTTAAATATCTTGGATATTATCTCTCTATCTGGGATGAAAAGGATATCCCTGAAAAAATTACTTGTTGTAATAAAAGTTTGGGAATTATTAATCAAGTTATGAAACCATCCCTTCTACAAAAAAAAAAAAACACCAGATTACGTTTATATAACACTTTGGCTAGAACAGTGTTGACCTATGGTAGTGAAGCATGGACACTAAAAAGAAGATGAAAGCAGAATAACGGCTTGTAAAATGAGATTCATGCGCAGAACAGCGGGTTACACCAGATGGGATCGGAAAAGGAACACCGATGTCTTAAAATATTATATTTAAACAGTACCAACTAAATTGGTAACACCATCTTGAATGAATGAGTTCAAATCGGATCCTCAAAGTTGTTTATAATTATATACCAAGAGGACGAATATCTCTGGGCCGTCCTATGAAACGCTGGAGGGAAAATTTTCTATAGGATCGTAACAGACCTTAGCCTAATACTTGAACAGCGGGTTACACCAGATGAGATTGGAAAAGGAACACCGATATCTTAAAATATTATATATTAAACAGTACCAACTAAATTGGTAACACCATCTTGAATGAATGAGTTCAAATCGGATCCCCAAAGTTGTTTATAATTATATACCAAGAGGACGAAGATCTCTGGGCCGTCCTATGAAACGCTGGAGGGAAAATTTTCTATAGGATCGTAACAGATCTTAGCCTAATACTTGGAAGGAAGAAGAAGAAATTATAAATTATAATAAAACAGAATATCATTCATTGTATAACAGGTGGGTTAAAATTTAATTGAGGAAGAATAAGCAATGTTAAAAGTTTTAAATATTTTGGATCTATTTTAGATAAAAAGAATGAAGAATAAAGATTAAAGGAAAGTAGAATGAAAATAGAAAGAAAGAAGAATGAAAATAAAAAGAAAGAACAACAACAATGGATGGAAGAAAACCCATTGGTATGCTGAACTCAGTGCCTTGGAATATAAATATAATATACAGAACGAAGAAAACTATACTTCAAGGCCTGTTACAATTTTATTATTGGGTCCGAAACCTGGACTGTAAGTAGAAATGAGCCAATGAAGCTGTTAGCAGTAGAAATGGTTTTGTTAGGGGGCGATCGTCAAGAACTTGAAGACGGGATTATATCAGGAACAGTACAATAAGGGAAATAATGCAAGTTGAAAAAAAAAACATATTAGAAGAAATAGAAAAAAATCGTTTGAAATGATATGGACACCTCATAAGAACAGATTATTTATTGTAAAGCCAACGAATGAAGTGGAAGTATGGAAGCTAGAGATTTGAGGGGATAAGATGCTTTAGATAAAACGTCTGACGATAAATCACTTTGGGTTGTAGGCGAACCACAGTAGTGTGGAATATTTCTAATATATGTATTTTGTTCATGTTAAAATGATTTCTTTTAAATAAATATAAAAGTTCAATATATTTGGGTATGTGAATAAAATGTTCGACTTTTAGTTAATTACAAACAAATTTGGTTATTACGTTTTCACTATAATAAAGCTCAGATAGTCGTGTTTTGGTCAGGAGGCCAAGGTTTCCTTTAATTATAATGACCGTTCTTCACCTCACGATATCTTTTCCAAATGTAATTTTTACAAAAACGTAATCCTATCGGAACACTGAGACTATTTAAAATATCATATACTACTGAACCCTAATATAAAATTAGACAAAAGCGCCATTACATCGTATGAATATAAACAAAAGTTATGTCAATTAAAATAAAAATAGGAATTAATATGTTAATATATTTTTTCAGCTAATTTAATCATATGTCGTTTATGGCTGCACAAATTATGATATATTTTTCTTCTAACCCAACAGAGTCTAAATTTTGTAATATATATTTTCACATGTTTGTTTGAATAAGTTATATGTTCTAACTTTTTATTTAAATTAAGATATACAGATAGATGCCTACAGATAGAATCCCTCAGCTATTACTAAAGAACAAACCAAATGGACAGAGAAGTGTTGGACGCCCATTTACTAGATGGGAAGATTCATTAAATCCCTCTTGAAGTGAAAACAGGTCAAAATACCTCTTTTCATGATGTAGAAGAAGAAATTAAAAGATCTTCAGTATAACGTATACTATCTTCAGTATAACGTGCCAATAACTGGAGCAATAGACGTATTATAAAAAATTGTACGCTTTAACGGTCGCTGTCTTGATTCCGGTTTGATTCGTCTTCCGGGTTAAATGGTCGTGGTCCAGTTTTCTTGAAACACAACGTTTCGTCTACTACTGCGGTAGACATCAAGAGATTCTGCGTGATCTCTATGAACTCCTCAACTGTCGGCTGCAGTCTGTAGCAGAATCTCCTGAAGATGTTTACCGCTGTAGTAGACGAAACGTAGAGTTTCAAGAAAACCGGATCACGACCATTTAGCCCGGAAGACAAACCAAACAGTTTTAAAGATGAATTATCTCAAGAATCGCTACTAGGTCCTACAATAAAGTTTGAAACTCATAAAGGACAACCTGAAGAAGTACGATAAGAAAAAAAAAAAGTTTGTGTGTCTGCTATCCCGTATTTTAAAGAATAATACAAACTCAACATCATCAGCATCACGAGATTTTTTAGAGCGAGGGTCACAGTAGGCCTACTGCTCTACAATTACTCTCAGTAAAGGTTTGGGCCTAAATAACCATATTCTGCAAGATCTAGCCATAACAATTATTTGTAAATCTCTGAAAATCTTAAGGAATCATATTTATGGAACATCTCATTGATACGCCTACAACTGAGTGTACATTATATAAATTGATGTAATTCTACATCGTGTCCACAAATATAGTATCATACTTTAAACTACTACTGCGTCGCTTTGGATAATCATGTCTAAATTAAATTGGCGACAATTAAAAGAGAAACTCAAAACGTTTTTGCTATACCTCATACACATTGAATGTGGCCCCCACGAGTGACGCTGCCTGCTAAATATCCAACAATGAACAAACATCGACCACAGAAAACATGATTGAATTTATTTTAGTTTCTGTATTGTTGTCCGTTATTCTCCATTGTTGACATTGCACAAAAGTTGTGATTTTCGCTTTTGACTGTCACCAATTTCATTTAGATACGATTATCCAAAGCTACGTAGTAGTAGTTTAAAGTATGGTACTATATTTGTGGATACGGTGTATTATGTTCGCATGCACATATTTTTTTCCGTTTCTCTGCAGTCTCTATATATTAGTATGTTTCGTCATCAGGCAGCCTCCAATTGGGGGAAGTTTAATATATAATAAAAATATTTCTCCCGAATATTTTTATGTTTTGAAATAATTATAAATCAAATGCTAATAATTCGTATATATTTTTCAAGTTATTTACATTACGATATATTTTACTTGTCCACCGCTGTGGTCTCGAGGTAGCGTGCTGCCTTGTCACGCAGCGGGCCCGGGTTCGATCCCCGGTCGGGGCAGTTTTTCTGGGTGAGGTTTTTATCGGGGTTTTTCCTCTCCTGTAAGACAAATGTCAGGAAAACTTTAAGGCCCAAACGGTCTCAGAAATCATATGGCCATCATCCTCACCCTTATCATTGTCATCATCCTTCACCGGTGTGGAAAGCAACGGGAAGCTACCACACCTACAATTCCCTGGTAAAGCTGCAAGCATAGAATGGAAATGCTATGATTGCAGTGAAGGACCTGCCCTGGGGCAGAATTACTATGGATGGATATTTTACTTACCCATTGGATGGCATCAACCTCACTTACTTGAATCATAAATATGCAATTATTTATTTCATTTACCGAACTGTTAGTTTTGGTTTATTTGCCCTCCAGTTAAAGGCATGCATATTAATATATTTAGCTAAATTTTCTGTTACGCAGATATGAATATTAACATGGCATATATTTAGCTAAATTTTCTGTTACGGAGATATGACTATTAACATGGCATTGGTTTAAATGTTACAAGATAACCAACATTTGCTTACTTTATTTATTTATTTGTTTACTTGTTTATTTATTCGTTTACTTGTTTATTTATTCGTTCATTTATTTAAACAAAAGTAAACTGAGCAACTAAATTTAAAAGGTGTTCTAAAAACTATGATTTCAAATATAGGATCGGCTAACATGATGGACATTTTATCCCGATTTTCCACCTCAATCAATGTGAAATTCTGATTTAGATTTCCATTACCATAACCGATTTATCACTCATAATATTTTTTGATCTTCTCTCGCTTGGTCATTACTTGAAAGAATCCTTGGTTTTCTCTCTGAAATCGTTATTTTTCACATGTTTTATTCCTCTTTCATCTCTTTCCATAATATTTTATATATTCAGTTTTATTTCTAGTTTACGGCCTTGCTTTCTATTTTATCCAAGCTCATGTATCCAGCGAAAGGTCTTAGAACTCTCATTTCAACAGCATCGATGATTCACGATTGAAATAATTGAACCCTGTAAAAAAAACAACAGTCAGAAATATGCAACAAAAATATGGGATCTACGTATGTTACAAATCTGAAATTTTATTTCAGGAGAGTTAATGTTTTTCTTCATCTACCTATGTTTTTCTTAACGCTTTAATAAGAGTACTCTAAAGTTAATTTTATATAATACGGTAATACAATTTTTTAAGGTTTTGTATCTACTCTAATTTTAATTGCAGCTTGTTCACGTTATAACTGTTTATCTCATCGCTACAATCGCAAATAAAGAGCTTTGTTACCGGATGTGGTCGGTCCAGTCATTTAGTTTACAGGCGGCATCAAAGGCAATGGTTTTCCTCCGGTTGAAAAATACATTGTTACTGCCAGGTAGAGCCGGGGAGATGTTAGAGGCTTCTAAGACGCCGCTCCAATCACCAAAAACTGAAAACAGTTATCTGCCAATAACGTTTTCGCATTTTTAAATGATGTTTCCATGACTACCCTACGTGGATATAATTATCTTAACAGCATTGCAACTTTTGTCCTTTGCAATACCTTTAGTTGGTAAAAATGTATTCTACTGAATAAAATGTGACAACGCTGCTTGGTATACTAATGCTTGTGCATGCAAAATTGACCTATCTAACCACAAAGCAAAGCGCCTGTAAACTAAATGGCTGAGCAGACTATATCCACTTACTATTATAATCATTATTATGATTATGGTTATTTTTATTAGGAATATTACACAATACAGTGTTTCTCATACAACCCAAAGTGATTTGTTGCCAAAGGTTCCTGTCTAGAGCATCTTCTTCCCTCAAATCTCTAGCTTCCATACTTCTCCTCGCTCCATCTATCCAACGTTCTCAAGGTATGCCTCTTCCACTTCTTCCATTAGATTTCCAATTAATGATCTTCTTTGGTATTCTCTCTTCTTCCATTCTTATGAGGTATCCATACCATTTCAAACGTTTTTCTTCTATTTTTTCTAATATTTTTTTTAACTTGAATAATTTCCCTTATTGTGCTGTTTTTGACCTTATCCCTTCTTGAAATTTCTTGTCGATCGCCTCTAAAAATCATTATGATTAATGTTATTATTATTATTATTATTAACAATGCTATTATTGTTATTGCTATTATTGTTATTAGTATTATTATTATTGTTGTCGTCGTCGTTGCAGTTAAGATTTGTTGCTCTAATTAAGTTCCAGGGCGCAAAGTTTGATATCCTGGGTTAAAATCTCGCTTCACGCATGAATTTTCCTCTTTACCATGACTATTTAACTCATGCCCCAAATGGAGTCAGTGACCAATCACGAATCAATTATATTTTTATTTACAACCAATCACAGTCGTGTTTCGTCTAGAATTTACCAACTAAAATTTATCATAATAAAGAAAGCACCTCCTTTTTAACATTCTGAATAGGTCATATCATTATTTTGCAGTGACTGACTCCCCAAGAAATACGGCTACCAGATTGTATATATAGTGCATGAATGTAAACACATAGCGCATGCAGGAGTTAATATAAAACATTTGTAGCGATTGATTACACCAGCAAAAAAAGAAACCACTGTTTGCACATTCTTAAATGTATTTTTTCCAAGGTAATAATATTCCAGAAAAATATAATTGTCATAGGACATCAGAAATGAATTAATATACAGTTTGATGTGTTTAATTTTTTCTCCACTCGAGTGCATTCTTACAATATTGCGTTCCTTTGGTAATAAATAATATGATATGGTTACAGTGATAAACAAAAGAAGCAAATGAAGCGTAGCAATCGTTTCTCATTTGTTTTCAAACATCGCCGTTTACATTAAATATATAAATATTTTAAAATAACTATATTTAAATAATTTGTGAGTAAACAGCTTAATTTTATTTGTTAAATAGTCCTAACAAATGTTACTTATGAATACTTTCAGTTTTGATATCACATTACAAATAATTTGTAGTGTGCAGATTACAGACTGCTAATAACTAAAATTACTTGTAGCAAGGTTATTGTAACAGTTTAATAATCTGTTTCTAATTGGATTGATATAGTAATAAAATTGGGTAGCTGTTGAAAGCTTGAACTACGTTAATATGTAACATTTAAAATAGCTGTCAGTCAATCAAACACGATTTCATTAACACTCAAACCCTAGAGCAATTTTCTTCATGTCTGTGTTCGTGTATCACATGTGAGAACAACATGTCATAATTTTTATCATTAGTATATCTGACCTTGAACTAGGAATAGAATACAATTTTCCACATCTCCTGAGTATATTCTGTTTCGGAATGTCTGAGTAAAGGTCATATTCTCTTATTCTATGTTCCATCTTAAAATATTCCATTTTTTAATTGCTGATCATTTTCGCATTAATAAATTCACGAATCCTTAAATGGATGATTTTATAAATATCTATCTCCGGGTTTTTACAGTTGCTGCCGTCTTCCCGTGCCAAACCTCCAAAGCCTACGATCTTGGGCATCTTCAATGCTTAGCCCTCTTGCTTGCATTACTATCCTCATGATTTCCTTCCATGTTATCTTTGGTCTCAGTTTTTCTTATTTCTGGTCAATTTCCATTCATATAGTAGCTTCGGCCATTTGTCATCTTCCATTCTTAAAATATGTCGTATCAATTTTAATTCCTTGTCCTTAAATCTTTCAATTATGAGTTCTTCTGCTTCCATTATGTTTCTAATTTCCTTGTTTGTGACAAGTTATAGTTTTGGCTTTCTGGTACTTCTGCGTAATAATCCATTTTTAGAGAAATGTCATATTTCAAAAGCCTAGCGGGACTTTCTTGACCAAGCTAATTAAGTTACGATCATTTCCCTGCAGATGTCAGTGAGTGACATGTGACCTCAATGAGACATCCAGTAGGTATCTAAGGCTTGCCTTGGATGGTGAAAGTCAGTTAAATTTTGTACAGAAGCACTAATTTATGCTAGAGGTTATTTTACGAGACACAAAATGAGTTCAGGCATATTCCAGTTTATTGTAGCATCGCACCACTAGCCCCTCGACCGAGTGCTTGAATCAAATGTGCGAATCTAGTGTTCCTCTCGTACTGAGCAGGATTATTGTCGCAACGACATGCATCATCAGTAGGGTAAAACTAACTCGGGACACACGGCTTAAAGTCCCCCTGGAGAACTTTTCCCATGAATTTTTCCATCCTAAAAATCCATTGAACCCGAAACCCTCGAGACTAGAGGCAAATAACGTAAATACTAGACCAACTTGGCCAACACAGAAGCGTATATCATGTAAATAACGCATATCTAAAATATGGAAGATATGTCATAATCTTTCTGATATATCCAATACTTCATAAAATATGCAAACAATTCTTCTTTAGCAGGCGACTACAACCTCATTGAAGTTTTGGCCTCCTCAACAATTTTTCTCCACCTGGATCTATTCTGCACACAGACTGGCCTATTTCCAATTTTCATTTCTAATATATATTTTATAACACCATCCTGCCATCTGTTTTTTTGGGCGTCCAGCTGTTCTGGTGCATATTGGTTTCCATTTGTATATTCTTCTTACAAGCTTGTCTTCCTGCATTCTATTTACATGTCCAAACCAGCGCAGTCTTTGAGCTTTAATGTGGTTTATTACATTTTTATTTCGTATTAGATTATTTAATTATGAGTTCATTCGTATACACCATGTGTCATATGCAAACAATTCACTGCAATTAAACAATTTTATACAAAAAAGTATTTTAACAGCGTTTTATAATATTCTTAATGTATTCAATTACAGAGAGTTTTTTAATTTTATTATCCCAGTAATGTTTTGTATTACTTTTGTTACTTAATCAAATGATTTAATGTTTACATGATGAAAATCCATGATTTATTTACTAAATGAAACTATCAAAGTATAACATGATTTTCATAAATATTTATTTAACTTTCGTAACAGCAGTTTCAATATGTATCTTCGTCGGATGAATGTCACAAATACAATATTGCTTCCTCTTTTTTTCTTTTTTACATTGTTTCACTTTGTTCCTTTTTTTTTCTTTTACAGTCCCAGACTCAGGTGAAGAATTAAAATCCCCCTACCCCATGGAAATCTAATCTGTATTCGAAGGTACAGTGGACTCGGTATTTCAGTTTCCAGGCTGCATCAAAGTCAACTGTTTCCCTCTGGTTTTTAAAAATACATTGTTACCGCTAGGCAGAGCCGGGGAGTTGTTAGAGGCTTCTAAGATGCCGCTCCAATAACCAAAAACTGTTCTCTGCCAATAATGTCCTTGCATTATAATTGACGTATAAAATGAAGTTTCCATGTCAACACCGCGTGGATATAATTATCTTAACAGCGTTGCTACTTTTGTCTTTTGCAGTATTATTTTAATAGGCCTATAGTATGTTAGTGACAGTGGACAACGCCGCTTGATTTGCTAAATATGTATCCGTGCAAAATAGACCCACCTAAATACAAAGCAAAGCGCCTGTGAAGTAAAATACTGAGTCCACTATACCGACTATTGCTATGGCAACGGACACGTAAATATTTATTTTATCTTGTCATTTTAATTCTGGATATACTACAATACACCGCGTTCCGCTTATAAGTATACTGAAATGAATATTTATAGTTTCAAAACTATGTATCCAAAATAGCTAAGTTTGGTAGCATTTGAAAGAGGGGGTTGGGGTATTTTAATTTAATGCTCTTGTTAATTTCATAAGTGTCATCAGTTCACCCTCAGACCGAAGGAAGGCATTATGACGTACTTGTCAAAAATGAAATGGGATAGGCAGCTCAAAGAAACAATAAGTTTGTTGTTCAAAACAGGTAAATATTCGAAGCATAAAATGACTGAAAGAAAATGTCGAGCGCATTCGTGAGGCATTTCACAGAAACCCGGGAAATATATACAACAGAAGAAGGTACGGCTGAACACCCTACCAACATCAGTGCATATCAGTATTCCATCAAAGGCTGCACTTGTGACCGTAAAATCTGCAGCTTCAACGGATGATAACGCTGAATTATAAAAGAGAATGAAAACGCTTTGCGGAAACACTGTTGGAAAAAAATCGATGATACATTTATAACTCGAGTCTGCTTTTGAGATGAGTCAAACTTCCAGTTTAGTCGAAAAATAAACAGGCACAATTTTCACATCTGGGTGTTGGAAAACCCGCGTGTCGCAATTGAACACAAACTGGTGTTTGTTCGCTACAATCACGTACCTGTATATGTTGAAGCTGTGATTCTGTCGTTCAAATTCCTATTGGAACAATTTCCCAACAACATAGGGCTCCACCACACTTTGACAACATAGTTCTCGCATTCTTAGACAATCAATTCCTTGCTAAATGGATCGGAAGTGGCTCAGCAGTTTGAGGGTTTGACATGAGGCTGACACTATTCCGTAAAAATAAATGTGTCCACAAACTCGAATTAGTGACAGAGAAATGCTTAAATTTGTCTTGTAAATACTCGTGAAAAAAAATAGGTGGGAGGATAATATTTGCATGGTTCATGAGAAACTGGATATAGATGATATGAACTGGATTCAGTAGGCTGAGGTTAGTGAGCAATGAAAGATCTTACTGAATGAAAAATCGAACCTACTCTGGTTCCATAAGATTTCCGCATTATATATATATATATATATATATATGGTATGATAAGAAAAATAAATGCCTGGACGGGATTCGAACCCGGCTATATATATATGATTAAAATTAAAATTTGTTTTTCTTGGTCAAGTACGTCAATCTTCCTGTATCACATAAATTGAAGAAAAAAAGTAGTAATACTGTATATTACGTTCATGTTGCTGTTAATTGCTTGTTTTGGTTTATAGCCTGAGCTTAAATCTTAAAGTTAAAATTCAAAAGCATGAATTTCTTTGCTCAAGTATGCATAATAAATCTCATATTTTAAGAGCTCATAAGAAGATTATTAATATTTTTTTTAATTCGCATTCAAATCAATTAAATAAATGCTTAAACTGTTATAAACATAAAACATCAACGAAATATACTGAAAAAATGTTTTAATAAATTTGAAATGTTTTAAACATTGTTGTTTGGTTGGCTTTTTCGTAGAATAACTTATATTTTTCTTTTCTACCGTAATCGTGCATGGCGTGTATATTTAATTTAACTTTTCGACCAGCCTCATGGGCTAGCGGTACTGTATTTACTATAATTCAGAATATAATTTGGTTAATGGGATAAAATTGAATTCCTCGAAAGTTAGATCTGAAGAATGGGAGGGTGAATAGGATAGCAATGGATATCGCGATGGCAATTACTCCCCCAATTTATTGGGAATTGATTGTAAAATGGCGTAGGCAAATAAAATGTATCATTCTGGTTGAATACTACTGTGCATGAGGTCCCGGGTTCGATTCCTGGTCAAACCATATGAATTTTCCCTTAAAGGGAATCATACCTTTGGTTGCTCATGGTCTAGAATTTAAGTTAAGTTTAGGTTAAGAACTCTCTTGGCGCTTCATTATCATTTATTACCCAACATATCATCGGGGTAACGTAACTCCGCCTTTTAGGCACCCCACTTCAGAAGTGGGTTACAATTAGCCAATACCAGGAGATAATACCAGAAATGTCGAAATGACAACCTGGGGCATTGAATAAAAAAAGCTCAAAGATTATGAAATGATTTTAATGTTTATATAGATTGTGATATTTAAATTAAACAAGTGTAACTAATATTTATATTTGAAGAGAAACATTTTCGCCCAGACCGAGACTCGAACCCGGGACCTTTGGCTTTCTAGGCCAATGCTCTACCATCTGAGCTATCGGAATTCCGATCTAGACGCAAAATTTTCTCTTATATACGTTGTAATTCCCAGCACAAAATGCTATGAAGCCTTTGCTTCCATTTTTGCAAATGGTAGAGCATTGGTCTATAAAGCCAAATGTCCCGGGTTCGAGTCTCTGACTGGGAGAATTTTTTTCTCTTCGAATATAATGTATCCTTCAGCGAGAAGTGTTAAATTAATAATAAAAACATCAAGTGTAACTAAATTAATATGGTTGAATTTTTGCCCTGTAGGGGGAGAACGCCGAAGTCTCGTTCAGAGACAGAAGGGCTTACTACTACTAGATTCTGATATTTAAATTCCAAACAAAGAAGTTCTCGTATTACCTTAAAAATCATTAAAACGCCTGTAAAATTAATCGATCCGAAGATATTAACTTGTAATTTATGAAATGGGAGTCTCAAACGGTACTGTCGGAGGAATTTAATTTTATTTCATCATAGTAGCATCATTACAGGCTAGTTTTATTTAATAGATTCATGTTAAATGTCATTTTATCTTATAGGTTAATTTATTACTCCACAGTATAAAATCTATGATTATTAGTTCTAAGCAAATACTAGCTAACACCTGTCAGTTATGAATGACTGATGAAACAGTTTATTGAAGGATAGAGGGGTCAGTATAATTATTTTTTTCATGCACACCTGATTTAGACATGAAATCGCGTAATAACGATTAGTATTTACGTGTTGTGACCGCACTGCAATTGCACTTAGATACACAGCAAGGATGCAAGAGTGCCAATTTACTATACAGATGCTCACGTTTTCAAGTACGTCCTTCGGTTATCCGGTGAGATCGTGAATATTTCTCATCTATCTTAATATGGGTCGTTCTTTAAAAATATAGGTAAATTTATTATCTAATCCTATAAATCAGTTCCAGCGTTGCACTCGCCTAGGATCTCCAATAGACCGTATCCTCATTTAAATGAATATTTACATTTCTAGATTTCTAAGATCATCTGAATATTATCCTCCCATATCCAATATTTTTTAATGTACTTACCTTCGAGGGATTATAGTAATGCGACCCATTGGAAAATACTTTTTAATCCTGGATCATAAACACATATTTGTGACCTCATAAAGACATGGATGATTTTCCTATTACTTCACCATCATCATCATCATCAACAACAAGGATTAAGCCCAATGACCTGTTCCGATCTCATTATAAGTCGAATTGGTCCTTCTATCTCTTCAATGGTCTTCCCAACAATCTTCTCCCTTTTGGTTTATAATTATACATTCTTCTTGGTATGCGCTGTTCATTCATTCGTAATACGTGCAGAAGATAAGTATTTTGATAGTATTTTATTCTTTCACAGAGATTAAATATATTAAGTTCTGTTCTTATATCGTCGTTTTTTTTATCGGTCCTTTTGGTATCCTGCTATTGCTCTCAACATCTTCATTTCTGCAGCCTCTATTTGTTTGCTATTTGCCTTTGTTAATGTCCAGGTTTCACACCATAGATAAGAGATGGAACTGCCAATACTTTGTCAAATTTTAAAATAGTTTATTTTCTAGTTTTATTCAATAAAGTACGTTTAATTATGCCACATAGATAATTGAATCGTTTTATTTCCTATTACTTTAAACCCAATATGTAGGCAATCTCCGAAACAAAGTGTACATTTAAGACATGACACGAATTTCACTCACATATTCATGGTGAACAAAGTGAATATATTAGGGGTGATTGTAAAGGCGCAGATTTTTATGATCTAGAAAATAAGAAAATGTGCCTGCATTTAGGACCTAAGACTGTTTTACATATTACTCAAAAAGACCAAAATGCATATGTATATACAAGTAATTTGATGAATCTATTCAAAATTTTATACCCACCAATTGTTCGTTCATAATTTCAAACTTTTCGTAAGGTAAAAAAAAATCTCCATTCTTAATTCATATTATGCAACCTGCAAGTAAAACAAATTCATGAATGGTCAAAAATAATAAATTATTGAAAGTAAAAAAAAAAAGAAAAAGAAAAAAGAGACTGAAAAAATAAGAAATAAAGTATTCATACTTTGGTTAGTTTTCGTCGGAAGTAAAATGACACTGTACAGTGTGATGGCATGCATTTGTAGATTGTAGAACTTCAAACTTCTGTTGTCTGACAGGATGTGTTCGTATCCGGAAAATACTTCGTTCGATATCACCCGAGGTTAAGGTAGAAAATTTGAAATGATTTAATTAATTTCGAGAAAATTCTGTCTCAAAAACTTTAAATTTTCCATTATGTCCATAAAGAATGTCACTGGTTTTGGAATGGGTTGAATAACTTACATTATTCGTCAACACACTTTGCAGTTTCGCAATACTGTTTTCAGCCACTAATTTAGCTTTTGCTCGCTTTACGTCACTTTTTGTTTCACAATTATTGTAGTGTCCCACAAACAGAGTGCTGTTGTCCAATTTCTAATTTCTAATTCTTCCAGATCTATAATTATATAATCTTTCAAACTTTTTTTTTAATCTTTCGTGTAGGTTTGTTAAGAGTGGGTTCCAGTTATGTTTTTTTTCAGTAATCTGTTACCTATTATTTTAATTACATTGTCGAACCGCCATATCCTTTCAGATTTAATAAAATTAAGAATACGTGCGTTTTATATTATTTTTAAACTTATTATTAGTTTCAACCTCCGGTATCCATCTATCTCTTTAATAGGTTCATTTTCTTGAAATTATTGTTTAAATGGTCATTAGTTCTTATATTCTTTCCATTATCCATGTCTCACAACCATAAGTATTTGATAGACGAGTGTATTTTCATCTTGGTTTGTTTGGACAATATTTTGCTATCGATAAAGAGAAATATGTTTTATCTTTGTATATAAAAATAGTTCGAATATGTTTGTTTGTCTGTCTGCCCTTTATGAACCCAAAAACTACTGGAGCGATTTGAATGAGGATTTTACCATGATTCAAGAGACTTTTCTGGGAGAATTACCGTATGTACTGTAGGACCGGAGCTAAAAAAAGCATCGGTTCACTAAAAAAGTAGCTTTTTGGACGCTTAAATGGTTTACGCTACCTAAACCATAACAAACACACCAAATTAATGTATACAGAATTAAATATCTCAAAAAATTCTACAAAAATGTTCTACAGCATATTTCTATCTTTACGGATAACACACAATAACCATTTTTGCCTTTCAGCTCATTAATGCCAAGAAGATCGAGATAAATAAATCAGCACGGGGTATCAAAAATAATTAGAATATAAATGTATAATATATTTTTTTTTTACTTTTTGAACTAAACATAAAAACAAATTAAATGTATTTAGGCGTAGCAGCGCACTCCGGGTATTAGATAGTTTCCTATAACTATTGATTTCTCTTCTTCTTCTTCTGCTTCATGAAATTAGGCCTTTTGACCTGTTTTCATATCAAGTGGGATTTAATGAATCCTCCCATCTAGTAAATGGGCGTCCAACATGATCAGTCCGGCTATTCACTTGATGGTTGCCAGTAATGTAAATGTCTCCTGGCCACGTTACGAGCGTTACGCAGGACAAGCCTAGTGGTGGGGCTGCCACCTTACAGCCTCTGGACGTGCTCTTCTGTGTATAATCACCTCAGAAAGGGTTGCTCCTTCCGACTAAAGTCGTTGGAGACTTCACTCCTGTTATGGGCTCCTTTTAAACTCTGGAGAAAGAGTTGCCACTTCTGCCAGTTCCGCCGAGTTGAAATTTTCCTCCTCTGCCAGTTCGGTCGAGTTGAAATATTTTTTTCCTCGCCTTCGCTGCCATTGTGGTCTTCATCCGTAACCCTGGACAAGGGTAAAGCGTTATACCCCGCAATACTGGGTCCTTAGCAGAACTTAGTCACCGACTTAGAGTCGGGTCCACCCCCGCGTCGTGGACGCGCTTGCTAAGAGTTACCTAAGTGGGTTCAAGGAAGATGTCCCTGGCTCCCCTTAGGTCGGGTTAATGTCCGTGTATGATGCAACGAAAAAAGGTATTTATCTTCTTATAATACATATTTATATAATTATTTCTGCCATTACTAAATTAAAGTAATTGAAAGAGATTACATCGTTTGTTTCTGTCATTTGATAAAAATATATTTTGCAAAAAATATATATACAATAAAACTAGGCTTAAATTTTGTGTCATTTTAGTATGTTTAGAGGAACTGGAGTAAAATATTATGTTAAGGATTAGATATGTAAGTTTTACTATCAACATATCACGATTTCGTTTATGTTGTGTGCCTGTAATTGATTATACTTGAGATCATAATGTTATACACCGTGCCGGAGGATTTGCTTTTCTACTTAGAGTGTACTTGAAAGTGATTAGTGATATAATGATCGGTAGTAACATGTTTACGAAAACTTGAAAACGAGAGAGCATTGTATGTGCAGATCGCACATTCGTGCAGATAAGAAGAGGTTGCGTCATCCCGATCCTCCTTAATGATGAGGTGTATTTCTGTGTAAACTTTACAAAGCAATAAACTGGAAGGTTAATATGCAGATTGCAACAGTAAATGAATATTAAGTACCTTCTCGGTTAACGTAATAAAATCTAGATTGTAAACAAATCCTGTGTAGGTTTTTAAAAACTATTTTAAGTAGCTAAGTGGAAAGATGATTTATTTGCAAGATTATGAACACGTTCCCGACCTTTTTCCGATTCCACATCCCGGAATTTAAAATCCCGAATATAAATAGCGTGATTTAAAACCAGATATAAACCATAATTATTAAAGTTTCTACGAAATAAACTTAATCAAACGTCACCCTCAAAATATTGGTTAGGTTAAGTCACGTTAGGTTAAGATACGATTAATTAGGAGTGTTGTTGATTACATCTGGTGAGTTAAAGTTACGATAGGTATTGCGATTTTTTGTAAGTTTCGGTAAATTCAGTTTCGGGTAAATTCATTAAAGAAAATGGATTCTGAAAAAAAATATTTCGAAAAAAATTACACTGAGTGACAAATTTTGGGCAACTTTCTGTTCCTCTCAGTTTTTTCATGGTTCTTATATAATTCAGGCACCCCGATTTCAAACATTCCAGTTTCACATTCATAGTATCGATAGTTCTATGGACAATTAATATATTTGAAAATGTGGGAATTAACACAAAAATGTATCCACAAATATAGCTGGATAAATACCAGCTTATATTGGTATTGTATCTGATGATATGAAATGGGATTTTGTTTCAGCTTCACTGACTTGCCCATCAAATTTATTAAAAATGAAGTTGTGACAGCCCTTTTCTTTTGTGTTGCTGTGGACTATCCTTCACCAAACGTTGTCCCCATCATGTGTATATCCCACGTGCCTTGATAACTTGATTCCATGTTTTTGAGATCCTGATAGAATCGTTCTCCATGTTCTTCACTCACATAGCCCAAATGTTGTCGAACAAGTCCAAATGTGAGTGCAGGTAATACCATTTAGTTGACATTTTGCAACCTAATGTACGATATGTACTTAGCAAGTTCGCAATCAACTCTCGGTAATTGGGACTCTTCTTGTTTCCAAGGAAGCCATGCACATTACGAAATACTTGCCATACACTTTTTTCAACTGGTGTCATCTTTTGTTCGAATTATGCGGACTCCAGCACCTGTCTTATTTGATGTCCTGTAAAAACTCCAGCAAATACTTTTGCGTTAGGCAAACATGGGAACATAGAGCGAATATGTTACAAAGCATCTGACGATTTAACCAAAGCTTTTAACATATTGTTTTTCTAGTCCCAATTTAATGTGGGGAGGTGGTAGTAAGATCTTCTTCCTGTCAATAAGAGGTTCATGTAGAACATTATTTTCTCCTGGAACAGGTTCGTTTCTTGAAGGTCACACTTGTTGGATGTAGTGTTGGCTAGTTTCTCGGCTGTCCCATAAACAAATGAAACGTGGATACTTGGATGCGATCGAACCGTCAACATTTGGAGAAAAATAATATTAATCAATCTTATACTTGAAGTTGAAAAAGTAACGAAAACAAAAATCGTGATTACTCTCCAACCGTCGACATTTGGAGAAAAATAATCACATATTTGAAATCAACGCAAAAACCTGAGTTAGAAACACTTGAAATATGTAGAGGAACATTTTCATTGTTACCCAGTGTTATATCTGCAGAATTTGGGTGAGTTATATAAGGTTACAATAGTATAACATAGGAATAGGATAGGGTATGGTAGGCTATTTTACAAGATTATTCTTCTTCGTCACGGTTTAGGCTTATTAATAGCCTGTTCCGACTCCAAATTGCTGCTGTTTCCATATTTCTTTGGTCTTCCCAAGCTGCTGCTTCCTCATGATGAATATTTGTATGCTGCTTTTGGTATTCTATTCTCAGTCATCCTTGCTAAGTGTTCTTTCCAAATTGTTCTGCATTTAATATTGCTGTATTTAATTCCTCTACCTTCAGCTGCTATCTTATTTCTATGTTGTGTTTCTTGTATGTTCTTTGATATCCTGCTATTGGTCATTTCAGCAGTTGTATTCTGGGAGATTGTTGTGTTGTCACTGTCTATGTTTTGGATCCATAAGTAATAATAGGAATTGCCACCATCATGATTAATTTCATTATAGGCTAGGCCTATAAGGTTAAAACATTAAAACACGTAACTGAGATTTCAACTAAGTAAGATGTAGTTAAAACAATTGTAGGCCTTTCGGAACTTGTTCCATTATCAGCTGTTAAAACGGTACTAAATATTGTCGGTCAATACCTTGGCTACAGGAAACAGGTAGTTGTGCGTGTTCTCATTTATTAGGTTTTCATTCTTACTATTTTTAAAAGTACAATCTCTTCAAGGATGTTAATTCTATGGTCATTATTCATTAACGTAATACATTTTTTGAATTTGACACAATTTTTATTGTGTGTTTTGCAAAGGTTCATTTATACCCATTATATTATCCATCCATAGTAATTCTGCCCAAAGACAGGTCCTTCACTGCAATCATAGCATTTTCATGCTTTGCTTGCAGTTTTACTAGGGAATTGTAGGTGTGGTAGCTTCCCGTTGCTTTCCACACGGGTGAAGGATGATGATGATGATGATGATGATGATGATGATGATGGCCATATGATTTCGGCGACCGTTTGGGCCTCAAAGTTTTCCTGACATTTGTCTTACAGGTGAGGAAAAACCCCGATAAAAACCTCACCCAGAGAAACTGCCCCGACCGGGGATCGAACCCGGGCCCGCTGCGTGACAAGGCAGCACGCTACCTCGATATCACAGCGGTGGACCCATTATATTATAATACACGTTAAATCTGGCGTTGAAATTCCATGTAATTCTACAGGTATAAACAAATATCACAACTATACCATTTAACTTAAAATATCCCTTTATCTCCTCTTCTACTACAAGGTTTAGGCTATGCAGCCTGTTCCGGCGAAGTTAAAAGTGGAGTCCATCTTCTACGTGGTCGGCCAACATCTCTTGTTCCTCTGGGATTATACAGGAAGGTTTTTTTTGGTATTCTTTCGTTGTTCATTCTCATTAAGTGTTCTGTCCATTTCTTATTATTTTCGCTGATTTTATCTTCAATTTTATATATATTTAATTCTTCTCGTATAGTTTTATTCCTTATTCTATCCGCTCTTGTGCATCCTTTCACATTACGTAAAAACAGCATTTCCGCAGTCTGTATCCTGCTTTTATCCCTTGATTTCATTATCCAATTTTCACTTCCATACAACAACAAAGGAACAGCCATTGTTTTATATAATTTAAGTTTCGTATCTTTCCTTGTTTTCCGACCTAAGGTTCTTTTTATGGTTCCACAAATAGCCTGAAATTTATTTACTTTATTTTCTATATCTTTATTTTCTCTATAAGTTATATCACATCCCTTTATTTTCATATATATTGGTACCTTCTATTTTGTTTCAAAATCTCCACTTACTTGCGTATATCTATGCACATAATGTGTATATTATATAATTAATGTAATACGATTAAATTGTTTGTAATACAATATAATGTAGGTCGTAACATTTATACTTTCTGTATTCTTCTGATGCTTTATTTTCTAATATTGTTATTTCAGACTCCACCTTCATATTTCAAACAGACATTGATGGAAATGGTATTACATTACAAATATAAGTTATTCATCATCTCTCAAAAATACTGTGCAATGAATATAGGGTTCTTGAATTATAACCTAATGGGCAGACGGCGTTTCGCCTCTCCCGAGCTCTTGCTAGAGGCGAAACGCCGTATGTATGTTAAGGTCTTGCAGATAATTGGAAATATAAATACTGGACTATTTCTCGCCTTTTAAAACTTATCCTCGATTCAGTAAAAATTGTTTATTATCGTAATATCCATTTGATGTTGTTACTATTAGTTATATAGACCTGAAGGTCTTGTTACAAATGGAACTTGTTAATGAGTTAAATACTGCACTTATACCACTGTTGAAGGAAAGAATTAAGGTGATGGATGTAAAACGGAGAGAAATTCTGACATGGCTTAAGATGGATTGCTTAGGTGAGACCCCAGTATGTCATAAAATTATGCATTGAGACATCAAACACCCAAAAACACCAATCACTATTGAAATCAAATATTTTATTCCGAGCATTTAAAAACATATAGAAACATGAAACCATAATACAGGATGTCCCATTCAATCCTCCCACATTTTAATTAATCATAACTAACAAAGTACGCGGAATTATGAAATGAGCCGGTATTAAGCGAAACAGAAACTCAAAGAATGTTCATTGCCAAACACTAAAAAACCTCTATGTGCACCATTAGTAGCACGAACAACATCAAGTCTGTATCCGATTTCTTTTGAATGCTTCCAGTCGCCAGGAACTTCTCAAGCCATGCCTTAATGGTCTTCCCATCAGGTGCATCTCCTCCATATTATCTCCAGTAATTTCTTTTCACTGTAATTATCGACTTCGTCTCTGCATACCAGAAAACAGTTTGTGCAATGCCGAGGAGTCGCCATTTTGTTTTATGTCATTATTATCCAACATGCGATAGATGAATTAACTGCTACTATGAAAACAAAAATTCTTTGAGTTTCTCTTTCTTTTAATACCAACCTCATTTCATAATTCCGCATACTTTGAGTCAGTTTTCTCCCCTCTGTAAATATTATTGTTGTGTTTCTCGACAATTTTAACACTAACCGAGTAGCTCAGGCTCCAGCGTTTTATACCCGTTATTGGGAGGTGTCCATTCAATTTAAGGACCGAACAATACCTGATTGTAATCTTTTGAAAATGTCCTCACTCAGAACTTGGTTAGAAATGGAGAAGACTAAATTACAGTGAACTACATGGTCTTTATAGGAAGCCAGATATCCATCCATCCATAGTAATTCTTCCCGAGGGCAGGTCTTTCACTGAAATCATAGCATTTCCATGCTATGCTTTGCAGCTTTACTAGGGAATTGTAGGTGTAGTAGCTTCCCGTTGCTTTCCTCACCGGTGAAGGATGATGGTGATAATGCTAAGGATGATGATGATGGCCGGATGATTTTCGGGGACCGTTGGGCCTTAAGCTTCCTGACATTTGTCTCACAGGTGAGGGAAAACCCCGAAAAAACCTCACCCAGGAGCCTGTCCGACAGGGAATCGAACCCGGGCCCGCTGCGTAACAAGGCAGCACGCCACCTGGAGACCACAGCGGTGGACAAGCCAGATATAATGACAATATTTAAGTCTCGTAGACTGCGATGGGTAAGACATGTAGCACGAACGGGGAATGAAAGAGGTGCATGGAAACTTATTGTAGGAAAACCAGAAGGAAAACGCCCAGCTGGTAGACCAAGAATGAGATGGGAGAATAACATTATCCATGACTTGAGGGGAGTAGATTATACAGAGAATGGTTGGAAAACTTTAGCTCGGCAGAGATATGGAGAGCTTATGTCTGCGCGGCCATGAACCTGTTGTTCGATAGTGCCAGTTAGTTACTGCTGGGATAGAATTCCATTATTGCTGCATACAGGGTGATTCACAATAAGTATTAGACTTCTAGGCGTTGTAGAGGGGACTTATTAGATAAAGGTTTGATGAGGAACCCAAGTCCGGAATCGTACCATTTTGATGTAAAATATGTTTGAAGATCGAAACACAATGGGCTGATATCGCGTGTCTTGTGTTTCAGAATAAATATTACAGAGTTTAGGGGTTGTATTACAAGTGTGGTTCCACGTGGCGACCTTGTTGTTCATTGCTCGGTGTTCCTGTGACTCATGTTTTCATACACACGACCCACAAGACCTGGTGTGCTCAATAATCTCTGCTACCGCCAGAATTCGATTCGTGCAAGATCATTTTCCTCCAACTCGACAGGTGTAGTACAACCCCTAGAAGTCTGTAATACTTATCCTTAAACACAAGACACACGATATCAGACCATTGTGTTTCGATTTTCAAACTTATTTTACATCAAAATGGTACGTTTCCGGACATGGGTTCCGTATCAAAACTTTATCTACTAATTTCCCTCTACAACCCCTAATAGTACGTAGTACTAATTGGGAATCACCCTGTATTTCAGAATATATATATATATATATATATATATATATATATATATATATAAAGTTATATATATGGAATGATAAGAAAAATAAATGCCTGGACGGGATTCGCACCCGGCCCTCTCTTCGTCTGTACCTCCGTGTTATCTCCCTTACAACTCACCAGGCTTTGAATCCAATTCACCCCCTTATTTTTCTTATATAGGGTATTATACTTATATTATCTTCTAATACATCTCTCAGAACCATACTTTTTTTGCATTTGATTATACTATAATATAAGTATAATACATATATAAGAAAAATAAGTGTTTGAATTGGATTCGCCTGGTAGTGTAATGGATATCACACTGAGGTACAGACTCAGAGATCCGGGTTCGAATCCCGTCCAGGCATTTATTTTTCTTATCATTCCATATTAAGCTTGCATTGCTCAATGTTAAACATTTAATTATAACATATATATATATATATATATAAAGGTTGCGATATATCATACACAGCGGAAACAGATAGAAATAACAAACTAAATAAGTTTAATTATATAACAGGAACACTAAAAAGAACTTTCAAAAATAAAGCCAGGAAAGGCTCTATAATGGAATTATACAAGAAAATGGCAGTGACTATTATTACTTATGGATCCAAAACATGGACAGTGACAACACAACAATCTGCCAGAATACAAGCTGCTGAAATGAGATTCCTCAGACCAATAACAGGATATCAAAGAACAGACAAAAAACATAACACAGAAATAAGACAACAACTAAAAGTAGAGGAATTTCACATAACAATAGAGAAATACGGAACAAATTGGAAAGAACACTTGGCAAGGATGACTGAGAATAAAATACCAAAAGCAGCATACAGCTATTCACCACGAGGAAGAAGAAGTTTCCAAAGAAAAGATGGAAATAACAGCAATTTGGAGCCGGAACAGGCTATTAAATAAGCCTAAACCGTGAAGAAGATGATATATATATATATATATAATATATATATATATATATATATGACATGATAAGAAAAATAAATGCCTGAACGGGATTTGAACCCGGAACTATATATATATATATATATTATATGAGCAGAACTATGAAATATCAACCAAGTTTCGTATGACTTTCAAACTGTAAAAATGGCTGTAACGGATAAGAGACCCCTAGCTCTCCTAAGGGGTAAAAGAGGAGTGAAATTCAATTTCCTGTGTTTCTTCATAACTCCATGATGCCTGGAACAGTATCAACCAATCCCTTTACACATATTACTTATAACATTCAAGTGTTACTGTGAGTACTAAAGAGATCCCTATCGACCCTAGAAGGTGATGGGAGGGTTGAGAGTGAGTGACGACCGATGTTAATGTCGAATACAACGTTTTCGGAGTCGCTAAGTTGATTTAGTGATTGACGCGATGACATTTTGCATCTGTAGGCCTATATTTTATGAAAGTAGGTCTACGTTTAGAAAAGGAATGAGTAAAAAATCAATATATATATACACACAAAACAAGCAATAAATGTTTTAAACTGTGTTTAGTGAGCAAAAATATTTAAAAGGATAGAAAATTACAAATATATCAAACCATAATTCAGAGCATTTTAACATATAGTGCTGAAGTCTGGCAAATTCCTGCCAGGGAAACGAAAAGAATTTTAAATACAGAATTTGATATTTTAAGAAGATCAGCTGGAAAATCTAGAATGGATAGAATACGAAATAAAGAAATAAGGAAAATTATGGGTGTACAAGAGGAGCCGGACATCACAGACATTATAGAAAAGAAAAGATAAGATTACAGTGGTATGGCCATGTCGAAAGAATGCCAGAGAAATTATTGCCTAAAATTGTTATGGAATTGATCCCAATGGAAAGGAAGAAGAGAGGAAAACCGAAGAAAACTTGGATAGAAGGGGTACAAGCAGCAATGAATATCAGAGGATTGAAGAAAGATCATGGATGGACAACGAGGATGGCGTTTGGTTTTCGGAAGGCGGCGACAGCTGCCATGATACCGGATGATGATGATATATATATATATATGGAATGATAAGAAAAATAAATGCCTGGACGGGATTCGAACCCGGATCTCTGAGTCTGTACCTCAGCGTGATATCCATTACACTACCAGGCGAATCCAATTCAAACACTTATTTTTCTTATATATGTATTATACTCTCCATTATTACTAGATGTCGCGAGAACACAGTCTTCACCGCCATCTAGTAGCTGACTATAACAAGTAAGCACATTAAAGAGAATATTTATATATACATACACACACAGTGATTCACAGTAAGTATTACCCACTTCTAGGGATTGTAGAGGGGACTTAGTAAAGTTTTGATAAGGGACCCATGTCCGGAAACGTACAATTTTGATGTAAAATAAGTTTGAAGATCGAAACACAATGGGCTGATATCGCGTGTCTTGTGTTTCAAAATAAGTATTACAGATTTTTAGGGATTGTACTACACCTATCGAGTTGGAGGACGATCTTGCACGAATTCTTGCGGCAGCAGAGATTATTGAGCACACGTGGGGCGTGTGTATGAAAAAATGCGTCTCCGGTACACTTTGTGAAATGAACAACAGGGTCGCCAGTGGAATTACAATTGTAATACAACCCATAAACGTCTGTAATACTTATTCTGAAATACAAGACACCGCGATATCAGCTCATTGTGTTTCGATCTTCGAACTTATTTTACATCAAAATTGTACGTTTCCGGACATGGGTTCCTTATCAAAACTTTATAATACTAAGTCCCCTCTACAACCCCTAGAATTCTGTAATACTTATTGTAAATCATCCTGTATATTATTTCTTGAAAAAGAAAATATAACAGTATACAGTCTTCTCTTCTTCTTCTTCTTCTTCTTCACTTCCTGGTTGGGCATTTATTGTCTGTTCCGTCCTCACTAATAGATCTTAGTCCATCTCTTCCGAGGATGTCCGACATATCTTCTTCCTCTCGGAAAATAATGTAAGATTTTATTTGGTAATCTACTTTCTTCCATTCGTTCGGCATGTCCTTTCCACTGATTCTTGTTGTTAAATTTATTTCCTTTTATGGAGTAGATCCGCAGTTCTTCACGGATATCCTCATTTCTTATCTGATCCATTCTAGTGCATTATTTTACTCTTCTTAATAATTTCATCTCAGCTATTTGGATTTTACTTTCTTGCTTGGTAGTGATAATCCAAGATTTGCTCCCATACAAAAGGACAGTATACAGTTGAGATATTAATTATCTGGGAAAGTTTTATTACGCTTTGCCATTTTTTGTATAATTATGAATGACACATTTTCCACAAATAGATCTAATTTCTAATTTTGGCCAACAATTGTGTAATAATCGTGTAATCACATGATAATAAGACAGTTTGATTATAGTGGGCACATGGGATCGGGTTGAGAAACAGCAGCTATACGTAATACTTAAAACGTGAACGGAAAGAAACGCACACTGATTAACATTTACATTATTCACTTTCCAAATCTAAATCAATTTTAAGCTCAGTGGCTGCTAATTTTAGCACAGTAATTATGAGTTCGTGTACACATCGCTCCGATTCCCGGTATTCACCTTACAAATTTGACAGAGATTGCATTGAAACAAGATCAATCGTGCACTAGTTTCGATACGTTGGCACAATGTGCTTCTAATAGCACATAGTTTTATCTTCTTGCTAAATAGATCATTGGTTATAAATAATAAGATTCGGTGTGAGTTCCATAATTTATTAATTAAAAAATAGATTGTGTACAAAGCCATCATGATCCTAAACGTTTGAGAGTTAGGTTCTATTAAACCTGTTTCTCTCTCCCCAAGTGAGATCGGTACACATTCCGTCTGTTTGGCCGTCTTCTGCTTCTATGTCCTGTTGCATTATAATGCAATGCTTTCCACGGTTTCCTCTCTATATTAATTTTTCTAACGTGATTCAGCCATTTTTATTGGTTCACTTATATTTCTTCAACAATGTCAATGACTTCGAATAGTTCTCAAATGTCTAAGTTCGTTTTTATTATCTAGGCTCCTCAGTACTAAAAAAGTCTTAATATTTAATTTGAGCACCCTCCATTCTTTTTTCTATCTCACTGTTAATTTTCACTGTCATATTTAAGTACCCTCTTTGAAGTAATGTTGTATATTCGAAGTTTATTTCTATTATTTTCTCTCCTAATTATTACATGCATTAGGTTATAATTTTGTATTTTCACATTTATATCCTCTTTGTAAAACGAGATTATATTTCGAAGATAATTCTTCTTCTTCTTCTTCCTTCCAAGTATTAGGCCAAGGCCTGTTACGATCCTATAGAAAATTTTCCCTCCAGAACCGGGAAATTCTCATATAAGACTTGAAACCATAATAATAGTCCCTTCGATTGGTTGCTGGCCAAAGGAAGGCAAGACCAGTGATGGGGCTGCCATCATATAGCCTCTGGTCAGGCTTTTCTGGAGAAGAAATGGAAGAAAGGAAAGACTCCCTAGCCCTCGGATGCCCTAATAGCGTCGGGGTCGAAAAAAACAAGAGTTAACCAAGAGAGGTTAGATAGTAAAGTTAAAAGAGTGCAAAACACAAGTAAGTGGAAGAAATGTTTTGCTCTGCTTGGGCACCTTGTCTTGATATTTGCTCAATTGTTAACACATTATACCTCCTAAATAAGTATAAAATATTTTCGAATAGACATTTAACCACTGAAAACAAATATATATATATATATATATATATATATATATATATATATATATATATATATATATATATATAAAACTGATGACATTTAACTTTTTGTGACTTTTGTTAAAAAACGTACAAGAGAGAAAAAAGTGTAATTCAATTAAAGTACAAATATCCACCGCTGTGGTCTCAAGATAGCGTGCTGCCTTTTCATGCAGCGGGCCCGGGTTCGATCCCCGGTCGGGACAGTTTTTCTGGATGAGATTTTTATCGGGGTTTTTCCTCACCTGTAAGACAAATGTTAGGAAAACTTTAAGCCCAAACGGTACCCCGAAATCATATGGCCATCACAATCATCATCATTCATATTCATATTAGATTAAACTTAGGATTAGGGACTCTCCTGGCGCACCACTATCATCATCACTCATCATAACATCAGGGTAACGTACCCCGCCTTACAGGCGCCACAACCTCAGAAGTGGGTTAGAAGTGCGCCATGCCAGGAGAGAACACCAGGAATGTCGAAAGACAACCTGGGGCATTTGAAAAAAAAAGTACAAATACACTAAAAACAAACGTTAGTATTAAAATAAATCGCATCAACTGCTTGATCATTTGCAAATACAAGAATAGTTAACCTAGCATCCTACAGGATTAAGAAAAGAGAATCAGGAAAAGCATGGCGTAATATTCAAGAGAAATATTATTTCAGAATGTCAGTGGTTGGATAACAAAGCTTGGGTTAGATAACAAAGCTTGATTATAAGGAATTAGAAATGTTATCAAATTATATAAATGCACACATAATTTCATAACTGTGATGTACACACTGAATATATTTAGATATATTGGTATGTTAACAGATCGTATGTATGAACGTAATCAGAATATTTTCACGTATTTCGAAGGGAAGAAAACAAGTATCTGTACTTTCTACATTCACAAACCTAATTTGAATGTGTAATTTATTTACAATAAATGAAAATGTTTAACTATTTTTAGGCCTCAATTTTTTTTATCTTGCTGAAATAAATTTGAATATTTCCGAACTTAATTCAATATTATTTTGTTATTGTAATGAAGACGAAGAGTAACACTCATGAAAAAAAATGACTTGGACTTAAAGTAGGCCTATACATTTTTCTTATAGGCCTACTGGTAACTGCTAGCCATACGATATCTAACAATCCTTGATATGGTAAAGAAACATTTACAAAATGGTCATTAATTCGTGATGGAATTTTCATAAGTAATGCCACGAGTGATTTTCAAATTATCGATAAATCCACGACTCACGAAGTGAGGAGTGAATTTATCTAGAGAATTTGGAAATCAAGAGTGGCATTTGTTAGGACTATTTAACGAATAGAATTAAGCTGTTTACTCACAAATCATTATTTAACTATAGATATTTTAAAATATTTATATATTTAATGTAAACGGCGATGTTTGAAAACAAATGAGAAACGATTGTTACGCTTCATCTGCTTCTTTTGTTTATCACTGCAACCAGATCATACTATTTATTGCCAAAGGAACGCAATATTGTAAGAATGCTCTCTAGTGGAGAAAAAATGAAACACATCAAACTGTATATTAATATATCCAAAATTTAGTGTTAATATACATTATACAAAACAAATCACTGCATTTTAAATGAACTGAACTTTATTTGAAACAATATAAAACAATAAATTCGTACTTGCCGCCATTTTATCCCTGATTGAGGTCACGGCCTGCTGTAGTCTCGACTAAATTATTTTCGGCATTTAACATATAAACGTTGGCCGGACTGTTTTTTTTTTTTTAATGTACGGAATGTGGATGAATGTAGATATGTATTATTGTGATTTAGTGTAGACATAGATTTTACTTATATGTAGCCTGTTATTGTTTTTTGATACAGGTGTATTTGTAGGTATTTGTTTATATTATTAGTTTTATTTTTTATTCATGGAAAAATAATGCACGTACGGCCAAGCAGGCCCGTGCGCAATGTAAATGCATATGTATTTTCTTTATTCTGAAAAAAAAAATTCCATTCTATTATTATTACCAAACATTAGTCAGCAAATATTTCCAACAAAGATGTTAGTATTTTACTATGATTTATTATTTTGAAAACACCATCGTGCAGAAAATAATGTACAACGTTTGTGAAGTGTTTCACAGAATCTCGGGAATTAAAAAGCTCGATGCCGCTCGGTTTTTAATCATTACCTCACTTCTGTAAAAACCCTTCCCAACCTCGCATCGTAATATAGGCTGCTATTCAGTATTCTTAAGTTGTATGGAACAAAGACGCGAACAGGACTATCAGATAACACAAATACCACACAATATAAAAGGATCATGGATTATGTTTTTTTAACATAGGTAATAAATACTTTGCTGATCTTAAAATTATACAAAATTTCACCTATAAATATATTCTTATAACGATAAAATTCTCAATAAACATTGTACAGTGAATTGTAACCCTGCAGAACGTTAGTTGCGTACTCAGGGAACACTTCAAAATACTTACAAACTCCAAAGAGATAGCCGGACTGTTCAACGGATAACGACAAACGCAAAGCATAGGGATAAACGTTTTGGAATTCAAGCCCAAATTAAAGTAGCAACATGGAATGTCAGAGGAATACATCATTAAGAAACCGAACTGGAAAGAGAATTAAAAGAATTAAACACAACAATAGTGAAATGCAGAACAAACTGGATAGAACACTTGGCAAGGGTGAGAGAATAGAATACCAAAAGCAGCATACAGCTATTCACCACGAGGAAGAAGAAGTTTGGGAAGACCAAAGAAAAGATGGAAACAGCAGTAATTTGGAGTCGGAACAGGCTAGTAAATAAGCCTAAACAGTGATGATGATGATGAAGAAGAAGAAGAAGACAGTGAATTTGCATTATAATGCAGTATGCAATTTTACTAAAATAGAGTTCAAATGAAAAGTCTAATATTAAATTATATAATTACGACTAGAAAAGAACAGTTCTATTTAACATAATCTGCTAAATTGTAAATAAATTTTAAACCTCAATGTTATAAATAAATTAACTTAGGCTCAATTTGAGGTACAGTAATTCTACTGAGTCATGTCATATTCATAGGAATATACCAAATTCTTAAGATGAGATTTTGTCAAAATGATTATGTCAATTATTATAGATATCATGGTCATCTAGGGGAAATTTTAAGATGTCATCATATGGAAAATTAGATACTGCAATTGGTTTGTATTTTTCCAAGGAAATGTTTACAAAAGTATTTAAGTCTAAATATAGAAAAATATTAGTAACATTCTTATTGTGATTTCCAAATATACGTGTGCGATATCAGATAACATTATCTTACATCTTGCGTTATGAGAATGGAATTCAAGTAATTTGAATTCAGTTTACTTGAGATAAATAATTTGCCGTCAGAGAGACTACTTTTTTTACTATAGGGGTTATTTTGTTCCTGAAATAAAAAGAACTTTCAAACATCTGGAGGGATCTTCCGCAATCATTATCATTTCATTCATTTACCGAAAGGGAAAGCCCTTGATTTTAGAACTTCCCTCCACATGGCCCTTCATTTTTTGTTACAGTAGTAAAGTAATCACAGGAGGATCAAAGTAACCCTGTTTGCCTGTAAGAAAAATGTTATCAAAATATTTCAGTGAATTTCTAGATGTTTCAAACTTCCTGGGGGTATTTATAGGAAACGTATATACATTAAAGGTTTTATATTAAAAGTATTATTATTATTATTATTATTATTATTATTATTATTATTATTATTATTATTATTATTATTATTATTATTATTATTATTATTATTGTCGTTGCCGTTATTTTCAGAAAATTATTGGACGAATACGATAACTGGGGTTAGAGAATAAATTCAGAAAAAAAAATATATGGAATGTAGAGCAGAAACCGAAGATTTAATATTAGAAGACCAAAGGGGGTATATTAGAGGATGTTAAGAATTGAGTATCTGGGGGTGAAAGTAGATAAAGAAGATAAAGAAGAAAGTGATAGTAAGAACAGAATAAATAAAGGTAGAGCAGTAACAGCAATGGTGATTGGAGTCTTATGAAATAGACATATAACAAAAAAAAAAGTTACAAATACTCGTATATAATTCCATAGTGAGAAGTACTGTCACATACGGAGCTGAAAAAAAAAAAAAAAGCTTACGTTAATGGAAATGGATTCCTTGTGCAGAGCAGCAAGATGTTCAAAATTACAAAAAATAAAAAATACTGCCATACGAGAAAAAAATGGATATTAGTTATTCAATAGTAGATTATATAAGATAAAGTGGTAAAGTGATCCCACTACAGGCTTCAGGAGGCCCTTGGGGTAATATGAGGTTAAGGCTCCCACTTTTTCTGATAATCGGCACTTGATGTCAGCCGGGTTGTCAGCCTTGCGTGACGGCCGCCTTTGCCCCAGAACAAGCGTCTGGTATTCATTTCAGTTAGAGGCTGAGTCGACCCCAGGACCATAGTGCCGCCAGAAGGTTTGGGTCAGTTTAAAAATCCTGACCGCACCGGGACATTATATAAGATACAAGCAATTAAATTGGTATGATCATGTACGACGAATGCAAGAAGAAAGGTTACACAGAAAAACATTGGAATGGTGTTCACCTGGAAGAAGGAGGAAAGGAAGACCTCGAAACTCGTGGATGCAAGAAATAAGAACTGGAATGAGAACAAGAGGACTGAAGGACATGAAGTGGATGGATAGAGACGAGTGAAGAAGGAAAATAAAACTGCAGGCCAAAAATAAGTGTAAACATTGAAAATCTGTATATAAATAAAAAAATATTATTATTATTATTATTATTATTATTATTATTATTAAATTACACTAATGACGAATGTATTATCAATATTTCATATTTCGTTTCATGCTGAGAACAGAAAGTCAATTCACTGATTTCTCTAAACTTAGGAACCTCTGTTGTCTAAAAATGATGCTTCTTTATTATTTTTAGACAATGGCTGCACAAGAGACTGATATTAATAGGATACCAAAGAGAGCTTAACAGTAGTATGGACTTGTACAACGGATGACTGAAGAACAATGGCCTAAAGGGGTGTTAGTTTATATGGAAGGAATAGGGGGAGAAGCAGAAGAACATGGTATGAGGTAACACATGATACCACGATGAAGAGGGGTATGGAAAAAGGATAATGGGAACACAGGAATCTCTGAAAAGCAGGAATTAAAGGTGAACTGCTATGAAGTAGAAAGTCTTATTAAATAAGTTATAAAATGACTCAGAATTGAAAATATTGAGAATTGCCTTAGTATTGTTACAGTATTGTGATGTATTATTCAAGGATTGAGGAAGAATGGAAATTTGCATGTTCTTCTAAGGTTTTTCAATTTTTTTTTCTGGATAGTATTTGTTTCAATTGAGTTTATCAGTTACAAGTATTTAAACAAGAATAGTTTTCACAAATTTATGGAAATTGTTCACAAATTAAGCAATAAAATATCAACTATATAATTACTATATACTTACCCGTCCTTTTTACTTACAAATTTTTCATAAAATTTAACATGAAAATAGAGATTTAAAATAAAAGGTAACTGTTTATTAAGATTTGTTTTCAGAACGATATATTGAAATTTTCAGTAATAAATAACTATAAATATCGAATTATCAACTTTTTTGTATTTTTAATATCCTTTTACTCACAACGCTTTAGAGATTTCAGTGCGAAAAAGTGTTAAGATTCGCATGCCGTGTATGTTGATTCTGAGATAATACAATTTTATTAGAATTTTAACAGTATGATGGCGATGTGTACACATCTTAGAGCCTAAATCAAATTAATAGTCTTTATAATATTACTATTAAATCTAAGTAAGAATGATTAAAATAATAAACCCATTAAAATTGATTGTATATGAAATTAAGATATTTAAATATATTTGGGTTTTTTCTTTTTTATAATTTTTTACAGTTGAGGACGACTGTTTTGTAAATTACGAATTTTAAAATTGAAGTAATTAAACAATTAACCATTTTTTATCTATTATATACAACTTTCGTCATTAAAGGATTGCCTCAAGGACAAAGTGATACAGACAATTAATTTTTGGAATTGATGAAATACATTTTGTAAATACATTTAAAAAAATCGAATTGTAGGCCTAATTTAAGTATACATACTATAAAGTAGAAATTTTGTAAATATGGTTTCTTAAAATTGAAATTGATCCTCTAATGTCAGTGGCAATTTTAGAAAGATACACCCTGTCCAAATCTAAGGAATTCCAAAATTTGGCTAAGTGTAAGGTTACCAAATCATTAGGCATAGCGGGTACTACCTTTAGTTTATTTTTTTTATATTCTCTCCTGGGCTTGTATTAAATATAAATCAAGTTTTATTCAGAAAATTTGAGTGAGTGGGATATACTCTTTTTTTCCAAAAAGAATGTAATACAAAACTGAACGTTTTAATAATTATTACTAGAATATAAGATGTGAAGAAATTCTCTTTTTTTATTCATTTTGTAATAGAGTAACCTTCTGAGTATGGCAACATATATCTTGCTGTCATTAGAGAGATCACGTTTTTAAATTGATTTAAAAAACACATGTTAGCATTTTAATATAAAATGAACTTTAAATTCAAATTCGGAAAAAAACATGCATTTTTACCATATTGCTAATCTACACACCTCAGTATTAAACACGGCGAGGAATATACTATGGATCCTTTAAAATTTTATACACCTGATTAGTAGGTGTTTTGATCCTATTTTTAACTATAGCTGCAGCATTTAAGTGAGATTATAAGAAAATATAAATAGTATCTTTATCATAGGATGAAATATTTATAGTTACTAGTGTTCGCCAAGTGTTCGAAATTCGACCATAAATAACACGACACTGTTAGTTTTAAATTGTATTAGATCATGGGTATAAAATACAGGTATATATTTATGTTGGAGTGTAACTGATGATGGGATTATTGTATTCTAAATTAGTACCCAGAAGTGTGAGGAATTTGGGTAACACAATAAGTAGCAATAAAATCAGTTCAAGGCTTATATTAAGAAACTAAAGTAGTGATAAAAACTGATGGTAAGAGATCAGAAGAAATTTTAATAAATCAAGGAGTTAGACAAGGGTGTAGTCTATCGCTCACTTTTTTAATATATGTATATTGACATTATAAAACAATGGAAAATTATAATAGACAAAGGCCTTACATTGAAAAAAACACAAGTATTAATAACTTAATTTTCGCAGATGATTTAGTCTTACTACACCATGATTAAGATCTGTTACAATTGGCTGCTTACAAACTAAATGCAATATGTAGCGATTATAATTTTAAAATTTCAATAAGTAAAACAAAAGTAATGGCATTTTGTGGAAGAAACACTCTGCGTGCAAAAATAATAATTAGAGACGAAATTATTGAACAAGTATCCCACTTTAAATATTTAGGATGTGATATCATCTATGTATATGATAAAGATATTGAACATGAAACTCATCAGTTTCAAGCTATTTGTGGCAATAAATAGAACATTGAATAATAAAGCCCATAATCAAACAAAATTAAAACTTTATAAAAACAATGGCGGTACCTGTCCTTTTGTATTGGAGTGAATCTTGGATTATCACTACCAAACGAGGAAGTAAAATCCAAGCAGCCGAGATGAAATTTTTAAGAAGAGTAAAAAGATGCACTAGAATGGATCAGATAAGAAACGAGGATATCCGTGAAGAACTGCAGATCTACTCCATAAAAGAAAATATATTTAACAGGAAGATTCAGTGGAAAGAACATGTAGAAAAAATGGAAGAAAGTAGATTACCAAATAAAATCTTACATTATTTTCCGAGAGGAAGAAGAGATGTCGGACGTCCTCGGAAGAGATGGTCTTAGATCTATTAGTGAAGACGGAAGAGGCAACTAATCCCAAAACCAGGAAGTGAAGAAGAAGGCAATAATTAGCGGCTCCACGTTGAGAAAACCAGGTATAACGGCTGGTGGACCCGATCATGCTGACTACATGTCACCCCTATTTTAGCAGGATGATCGTCTATCTCTGTGATTAACACGTGCATGTATTACTTCCGTGTAATTTAAATGGGAGCTGTGGCGCTGGATTTTATTGCCTTGCAGTTAAAAGCGACAGATTATATTTTGGACATCGCCTTCTTTTGAGGAAATTTAACTCTTGCAGCATAGAGATTTCTCATTAACTCTACCTTGCCGTTAAAAACGGCAGAACTGTTTCCATTTTTATTAATAACACTAAATCTTATCAATAGTTACTAAACAAGAAAAGAAGAAAATCGGTTGACTAACAGAGGTAAAAAATGGGTATAAAGTGTTTTTCTTCACATATTAATACATAGATCAAGCACATTAAGTTATAAAAGAAAATATAAAAAACAAGCATTGTCTTTCTTGACCACTACTTCACTACCCTATAATTAATCATTGTACGTGATTTACAGATAATGCATCTATTCGTCTTATCGTGATCACCCAAATGAATTGAATTATTGGTGCAGAAATCACTGCACGTGAGATCGTATCATGATTGCGTAACAATTAATTTGTCGGGGTGATTTGTTTTGTTGGTTGTAGCTGTGTAATGCGATATTCCACATTAAAATGAAGTATGTGAGAGAACAGGCATTATACTACCACTGTTTTGTTTTGCAATGTGAATTTAATTGGAAGTGTTGAAACGAATGTAGGAATTTACAAATGTAAAATCGTGAAATAATAATAGTATAACACACAAGTCATGACGTATCATTTGATGCAGATGTGTTTCTTATTCCAGTTTTAATGAGTCATACAAAAGATTCGCCTCTTTTTCATATACATCACTTCACATCCGCAATTTCTGTTTCCAACCTTCTAATTAAGCAAATTTATAAACTCAAGGAAATAGTTTTGCTACGGTCAAATATCAAGTAAATTAATCCTTCCGAATTGTAAAGGAGTGTTCCCTTAAGTGGAAAAAATATATTTTTTTATTGTATAGGTAATAATTATGTGTACTTAAATGTCTAAATGTTTAACTTTATACTCGCTTACACCATGGAAACCGAAAGTTCATATCTCGCGTACATGAGTTATCTATAGATCCTGGTATCTTTCTAACTTGGAGTGTT
This sequence comes from Diploptera punctata, assembly GCA_030220185.1. NCBI lineage: Eukaryota > Metazoa > Arthropoda > Insecta > Blattodea > Blaberidae > Diploptera > Diploptera punctata. The sequence goes on along the minus strand of JASPKZ010010652.1, from coordinate 655,774 downwards.
TAAGACTCTCGCTTTGACAGACAATCAGCACCATATGTCAGCCAGTTGTCAATCCTGTGTGACACATGTTACCCCAGAATATGTGTGTGGTATTCATTTCAGATAGGCTGAATAAACCCAGGACCATGCTGATGCCAAAGTTTTTAAAACTCCCAGATCCATCCGGAAACGAAACCGCCATTTTCCATCTTTTAACTTATTGCCCTAACCAACAACTTTAAGCCATGTGCACTTCCCCAAAAAAAGAATGGATCGGTGAAATATTTAGAGTCCCAGATAGATGAGCGTATAGCTCGAGCCGTGATACACACCCTACCTCATCAAAACTTAATTATATTATCTTGTGGGTTGATATGATAAGTGGCTCCGAAAGTCACTCAAAACTGAGATGAAATAATATTTTATTGTAATATATATATATATATATATATATATATTACAAATAAATAGTTTAGGAAAATATTTACAGCCATAAATAAAATGCAACCTGATATAAATAAAAATAATATGAACTCCTCGGCTGGATTCGAACCTTCAATGTTCAATTCTGTAATCCGATGCGGAACCGCAGAATGAAGAATTAATTTTTTTCCCCATGTTGTGGCGATGTTTTGAAGCAGCTAACTCTCTTCGTAGTAACATTTTGAACAATTGGTGTCCCAAAAAGAATTACTGGTTCAGGTTGGGTTTTATTTTCGGTAGAGCCGGATTATGAGATCATCAATGTGCATTTAGAAGAAACAGGTCTACAACAGATCAGATTTTTAGTATAACACAGATTTTAGAAGAGAAATGGGAATATAATGGTACTGTACATCAACTATATGTAGACTTCAAAAAAGCATGTGATTCAAATAAGAGGGAGTAGTTACATAGTATCCTGCTGGAGTTCGGAATTCCTAAAAAGTTAGTTAGACTTATACGAATGTGTCTAAAAGGCACAAAGAGTAGGGTGCGTGTAGGCAAACAGTTTTCGGACACTTTTGAAATCCAGAATGGGTTGAAGCAAGGAGATGCACTATCTCCTCTACTATTTAATTTTGTACTAGAGCATGCCATTAAATCTTTAGAGAATGAGGAAGGCTTACAACTCAATGGTATTAATAAGCTGTTAGTTTATGCTGATGATGTAGATAGAACTACTGGCCGATAGCGAGGAGATACTAAAGGCCAACACGCACACACTATTGAGTAACACTAAGAAATTAGGACTAGAAGTAAATATCAGTAAAACTAAATATATGGTCGCACGTAGAAATTCAGTATATAATGGAAATGGACAGTTAATGACAAATGAGGGAAATTTTGAGGAAGTGGCTGAATTCAAATACCTAGGAACAATAATCTCTAATAGTAATGAGATGCACAAAGAAATTAAACATAGGCTCAATTCCGGAAATGCATGTTATTATGCATTGCAGAGACTTTTGCTGTCCCAACTCCTTTCAAAAAACGTTAAGCTGAAAATATATAAAACTGTTATTCTACCAGTTATATTATATGGGTGCGAAACATGGACTCTTACTTTAAGGGAGGAAAGGAGATTAAGAGTATTTGAGAATAAAGTTCTTAGGAAAATTTTTGGACCAAAGAGAGATGAACAGACAGGTGAATGGAGAAGACTACATAACAATGAACTACATGGTCTTTATAGGAAGCCAGATATAATAAGAACAGTTAAGTCTCGTAGACTGCGATGGGCAGGACATGTTGCGCGTATGGGGAATGAAAGATGTGCATGGAAACTTCTTGTAGGAAAGCCAGAAGGAAAACGCCTAGTTGGTAGACCAAGAATGAGGTGGGAGAACAACATTAACTATGATTTGAGGGAAGTAGATTATACAGGGAATGATTGGAAAGCATTAGCTCAGGATAGGGATGTATGGAGAGCTTATGTCCGCGCGGCCATGAACCTACGGGTTCGATAGTGCCAGTGAGTAAGTAAGAGTGGGATTATCTTCTTAGGGTCGGAAGTTGGTACACTGGATAGGAAAACACTTTAAAATCACTGGAAACATTTTCTTGTAGAAATAATTGTAAATTTATTTACTATTTAATTTCCCAGCAGATCAAGTAAATATAGGTGGTATTATTCTTCGCCGTCAATTAAAATTAAATTATTTTCTTTTCTTGAGTCGACTATTCTTCTTGTATTAAATATCACATTTTATCAGGAGAGCTCTGTTTGCCTCTATCTTTGTGGAAAGTTATATGAAGAATGACGAGTGTAATTCTTTTATAATTTTAAAGAGAATTATTACATCATATGATAGTAATTTTAAATTCTATTGGTTAGTAGCCCATTAAATACCGGGTTTAAATTTGATTTGTTAAATCAAAAAGTTATTTGTTTTAACATCCAATCAGAATTTAGTATACTTTCATTTAAAAATATGAAGTTAAGCAGATGTTCTTATTACAGTTATAACACAAAGCTTTATAATTATGACAACAATGACTTAAAAACAATTTTTAAAAGCATTATTATGAAGACTGTTATGTAATACAATTTCTTTAATTGTTACTGAGATATTTTATTCAACAATGAACAACAATTAATTATTTAGATGTTTTTCTTATTTAAGTTATATTTAAATATTAAAATAATTTTAAAGAACATTATTAACTTTAACTTCCATACTTATTATGATATTAAAATCCTGTTTTAAGAACTGATCTGCCGTTCTCTTTGCTAAACTAAAATGTGTATATATGAAATGGTGTCATACTTTGTGGTTTGCTTATATTATGTAATAGAACTTAATTTGATTAGCTTAGAATATTTGGGCACAATGACGATCTTGTATTATCTTCTTATTTATTAATTCAATTTAGGATTGTGATATTCACTATTATGAGGTAACTATTTCATATTAAATAGTCATTGTGTATGCACAACAACTCATGTTGTCCCTTCTTCATAAGCATGGCGAACAGGCATGATCTGAGACAGCGAGTTATAGCTCTATTTGACGCTGGATATGAGGCTAGGGGCCACTGCCCGTTTGATCGCTGTGCCAAGGAGCACGCCCGTTAGGTGGGCTCATCGATTTCAAAATTTAGGGGAGATCGCAAATCGCCCTATTCCTGGGAGTACACAGATTTCTTCAGCGGAAGAAGATACTGCCTTATTCGAGGCAGTTCGACAGGACCCCTTTCGGACTGCCAACGAATTACGATGAACATCTGACTTCCCTGGTTGTGATCAAACTGTAATCAACCGATTGAGGAGCCGTCGGATTAGGAACCGGAGAGTTGCGCTAAAGGAATGTTTAAGGGAAGAACATGCCATCAACCGTCTTGCCTTCGCAAACAGTCGAATGGATTTCGGTTGGAGAAATGTAATTTTCTCCGACGAAACAACCATCTCGAGTGATTACGATGGTCCTCGCTATCAGTCTATCGTGGGGATGGCCACCGACATGATGAACGTTTTTTGCATCGACGTGCAAGGTCGGGGCGCTTTAGCGTATCGTTGTGGGGATGGATGTCTTACGATGGGGTTGGCGCGATAGAACGCATTGATGGCCGGTGCGATGCGGAGATGTATGAAATTATTCCGGAAAATGTATTCCTTCCTTCCGTCCAAGAACGTTTTCCCAATGGAACATTACTGTTCCAGCAGGACGACCATCCCACACTCTATGCCGGAAGAATTCAAAGATGGTTTCGGACTAGGCCCGAGATCGAAATAGTTCATTGGCCTCCGAAGTCACCTGATTTGAATGTCATCGAACATGCATGGGCGAAATTGAAATAGGAGAGGATTAAGAAGTATGCCCGTCAATCCCCTCGAAATAAAGACGAGTTGTGAAATCAAGTTCTCGATACCTGGGAAGATCTCGCACGGGAAGAGGACGACAATCCTCATCGAGAATTCTTCCGCGACGTCGTCAGATTCATGCCGAATCGACTTCGAGCTGTTGTAGAAGCTGATGGCCTGTGGACAAGATATTTTTGTTCACTGGTCTCTTTTTATTATTTTTTGTTTTTTTTATTTTTATGTGAGGAAGTAGAACTTTTAACTTCCATATATGGTTTGCTCTTTTAAGGTCAGGTTCAGCCTACACACAGGAGTTGGATGTAAATTATTCCACCCTTTTTTATTAAATTAGATAGTCCTGGAACTCTGAAAATTTAAAATAAACATGCATTAATATTTAAAAAATCTGTGCTACCTAGGATAGAACACGAGGCACTCCGTTGACAACGTATTAGACCATGACTCAACCGTATATGCTACGAGGACACGATGGCAGGAATAGCAGCCATTGCGCTCTTGGTCTCACAGCTGCATCGTGTTTTTCGAAATAGAAGGAGACAATGTTCTCTTGTGAATCGCGCTATGAACCTTAGATATGTGCATGAGCAAGAGTTGACCCATTCTTTTTTGGGGGAAATGTACATTAATGACATTGCATTATAATTATTGTAATATTATTTTTAAAATGTATTATTAAATGTGTTATTAAAGATGAAGCTAATATTGCACTTTTATTTAAACGAAATGCATTTAATTAAATTGAACTTGTAAAATGTTTGTTCTTTATTTTAAATCTGAAGATTATATATTATTATTTTGTAATTTTTAAAAGTTTGGGAGTTACTTCAAGGTAAGATAATCGATAGAGTTTGCTTTAGAGTCATGACCTTTGCGATGCGTTGTTACACATTTCCGCAATTATAATAATTGTGCCTGCGGAGAAGCCCGTGGCACGGAGGGCAAGGCTGTGATGTAACCCATGAATCTGTATTCCTGTAATGACTATGAAAAATCTCAATTCTGAGATACTTCCTCGTTTGTTTCTTCTTCAAATTGACATCAAGGTTAAACATTTTAGTTCTTCTTATTTTTGTAATTCTTATCTTTATAGACACTTTAAAAACTAATGTCGCGTATATTTATTTTGTATTAATACTATTAAATAGGTCCCGCACCGTAGCCGAGTGGTTAAGGCAGTAAGCCTTGGGGCAGAGCTACGGAACTTGCGCTGCTTCGAGTCTCCATGGGGAAGAAATTTTCTCATGGTATTTCGGCCAGTATGGGACTGGTGCCCACCCAGCATCGTGAGGCATTTGGGTAGAAACAATAAGCAGCGGCTCCATTTTGAGAAAACCAGCTATAACGACTGGGGGACTCGACATGCTGACCATGTCACCCCCATCACTGGCTGATCATCTACCTCTGTGATGGACACATGTGGATGTGAGGCCAGCAGCCGAATGGTAGGCTAAGGGCCAGGAGAAATAACTATTAAATAGTTAATATAGTGAAATGGGTCGTGCTAATAAAATTCCAACCCAGCATTTCCCTTGACGGCTGACGAATAACAGGAAAAAAGTATCAGGTTTGTCGGTACCGGGTTTTTAACCCAGGACATTTCAAATACAAGTTTGAAACTATACTGTTTGAACCAAATCACTCGGTTATTTACCTTCAACTCTCTCATTTGAAGAACGGTAAACATAAGCCTAACTATAATTTTTGTAAAATTAGGTTGCTTCACAGGCAGACAGTTTTCCTTTAGCTGTATTAATCTAAATGAATGATAGAATAGTTAATTAAAATTGATTTTTCAAATGTTTTTTCAAAAATTTTTCATTTTTTTTTTTCAATTTTTAAAATTTGTTTCAAGATTTTTTCAATTTTTCTCTTCGATTTTATTAATGTTTTCAAATGTTTTCAATTTTTTTTTCAAAACTGTTGTAAATTGTATATGGTGTATATTTTAATGGGGTTTAAGATATTCCTTACTTTTAATAAACTGTCGGTCCGCGTGGACTCCTGGTTACTATGCTCCCCTCTAGGGGTCAATTTCACCAACAGAGGTAACTGTATTACGCCAGTTTTCCCCGTGTGTAATGCATAGCTTAAACTGGCGTAATACAGTTACCTCTGTTGGTGAAACCGACCCTAGGTAGGGAAATTAAACCGTGAGTTCGACTGATACATTTTCTTCTTCTTCTTCTTCTTCTTCTCCTCCACGGTTTAGGCTTATTTACTAGCCTGTTCCGGCTCCAAATTGCTGCTCTTTCCATCTTTTCCTTGGTCTTCTCAAACTTCTTCCTCGTGGTGAATAGTTGTATGCTGCTTTTGGTATTCTATTCTGTCATCCTTGCCAGGTGTTCTTTCCAGGTTATTCTGTATTTCTCTATTGTTGAGTTTAATTCCTCTACTTTTAGTTGTCTTATTTCTGTGTTATGTTTTTTGTTAATATTTTCAGAACGTAAATAAACATCAAATCCTGAACAATAGCTTTCTGTGATTAACGACTAAACATTATCCTAAATTATTGTAAATTTCATCATCATCTATTAGCAGTAGCGTTGAGCAAAGTTCATTGGACATTTCAGGTTCAGATTTTAATTTCGAAGCTAGTGACCTGAGACATTTAAGCTCGCCATTAAATATAATATCCATCCATAGTAATTCTGCCCGAGGGCAGGTATTTCACTGCAATCATAGCATTTTAATGCTAATGCTTTGCAGCTTTACTAGGGAATATACTATAGGTGTGCTAGCTTCCCCTTGCTTTCCACACCAGTGAAGGATGATGATGATTATTATTATTATGATGGCCAGATGATGTTCGGAGGCCGTTTGGGCCTCAAAGCTTCCTTACATTTGTCTTAAAGGTGAGGAAATAATTCGAAAAAAAACTCACCCAGGAAATTTGTCTCGGCCGGGAATCGAACCCGGGCAGCACGCTTCCTCGAGATCACAGCGGTGGACTAATTATAATATAACCAACTAAATTAACAAATTGAAACGTTTGCTGATTTAGATTAATATGTTATTCATATATTAATAATAGTTAAGTCTCTTAATGCGATGGGCAGGACATGTAGCACGAATGGGGAATGAAAGATATGCATGGAAGCTTCTTGTAGGAAAACCAGAGGGAAGACGCCCAGTTGGCAGACCAACGATGAGATGGGATAATAACATTATCTATGATTTGAGGGAAGTAGATTATACAGGGAATGATTGGAACCTTTAGCTCAGGATAGGGATGTATTGAGAGCTTATATCCGCGCGGGCATGAACTTACGGGTTCGATAGTGCAAGTAAGTTAGTTATTACTCGAAATTATGGAATCGTGATCCCATGTTTAAATGTGGTATGACTGTTTTATTTTTATACCAGTTTAGTTAGAAAACATTGCTTGTATTTTTTAGTGCTTCCCCTTGTAAATCTGCAGAAGAGGTACCGTTCAACTTGACTGTTAGTTAAAATGGGAACGAAGTAATTACACAGTTTCCGCCTGGAGTAGAGAAACTTTCAATAATACCGAGTAAAATATACTTGAAATTCTGTAATACCCCCTTAGTCATAATCATTATGCTCTTATAATAGATAGTATATAAGTAACTCTAAAATTTCCTATTAAGAGAATCCGCCCATAGGTTCTTTACACAGAATATTGAATTGGAGGAAAATAAATAACGAAGTGTAAGTTGTAAGGTTCAGTGGGCGAAGGTTAAATGTTAGAAAACAATTGCTTAGCTCACTTCAGATATAAGAGGTGTTGCAGGATCTTATCCACAATTCTATTTACAATCGATTATACAGATCCGATTTTTTTAAAGGAACACAAAATACTGTACTATCAAACACGTCGCTTATGAATTGTGCCCATTACACTGGTCAACATGATTTTTGTCTCATGAGTACCAATAGTTGTACTTAATGCAGGTTTTATCGTGTTTTCAAATATGTATTCGGAATTTCTCCACTATCCACGGTTTTTTATTTCAATTAATGGATTTAAATAATTATTTTTTTAATAAATCTAGATTTCTTCCCGAAAAATCTTGGCGCAGTGAGCGATGAGCACGGGGAACACTTTCTTCTGGAGATTTCAGCTATGGAAAATAGATATCAAGGCAAATGGAATCTTAAATGCTGGCCGATTATTGTTGGACTATCAAGAAGGATGCTCCACAGGCGAAATATAGCAGAAAATCGTCATTTCTTGCTTTCTAGGTGAGTCCGAATGTTCGAATAATGTGTAGTTACGAATGTAGAAAATATTACTGTTTGAAATTATAGATGCCTGTCTCTCGGAAATCTTGCTTGGTGGAGAAAAACCGATATCATATTTGAATTCAGGGGAAAAAATACTATCAGAATCACATATTTTTCTTTCTGAGACAGAAAAAGTTTATTTTTTGTTGCTCAGTGTTATTCAAGATATTAAAGGTTCGGATATTGATTAAAAACAATGTATTCTTTTAATAATCATGTTTGAACATCGTTGAGGTTAAAATTATTTCAATTATACATTGTTGTATCTTATAAAACAGTCGTCCTCAACTATAATAACTTCTGTTATAAACGTCACACTATTACAATTCAAAGCTTTTCGAAGACGTGCTTCATCCTCAGGAATTCTTATGGTACTGTTTTAAATTATTTGTATATTTTATACAGAGGGCTTTGATTGAAGCAGAAAATAAAAATTTGAAAAATGAGATCATACCCAACAACCAAAGACCTCTATATAAAATACACAAATAATTTAAAACAGTGTCATACGAATCCCTGAGGATGAAGCACGTCTTCGAAAGGTTTTGAATTTTAATAGTGTGACGTTTTAACAGATGTCATTATAGTTGAGGACGACTGTTTTATAAGATACAAAAAAAATTGTACTTGTACAGAAATTACGTGTTATTGATAGATATGTTCTGGCAGTTTAAATGTGTATTCAAACAGTCCCTCCTCTCCACATATATCGAGCATTACAAAATTATGTTTAATGTGGTGAAGCACAAAATTTATTCGGGCAATCAGCTGAGCTGAGCTAAGCTGAGCTGAGGTGGCAACTCAGGTTTCATTCCTCCAAAGAAAAAATGAAGATATTTGTTAGATTGACATACTAGACACTAAACAGGTAATTCGCCTCCAATCCAATGTTCCCCGACATAAACGATAAATTATCTTTCTGCATCATTGCTGAAGTGTACTGGGGCTCCATCATGCTGGAACTAGGGATTAATTACGTTGCATAACGAGCACCTTGACCGATGTATAGAACTCATAAACGAAGTTTTTGGGAGTGTTATTCCATTACTACATATAATCCTTTCTGTATGATCTATCGTTTCTAAAATTTGTTGGTGAGGTTTTGTAACACCTTGCATATTCATCTACAAAGAAATAAAGCAAGAGAAATGCGTGATTTTTTCGTGCTTTTACCTTATACATAACTAACTCATTAGTACTTTTAAACCCAAGCACATAAACTCTCCATAAACCCGTACCATGAACTAATGTTTTCCAATCATTCCCTGTGTGCTACACCTCCCTCAAATCATGGTTAATGTTATTACAGGAAATTCATGGGTCACATCACAGCCTTGCCCTCCGCGCCACGGGCTTCTCCGCAGGCACAATTATTATAATTGCGGATATGTGTAACAACGCATCACAAAGGTCATGGCTCCATAAAACAAACTCTATTGATTATCTTACCTTGAAGTAACTCCCAAACTTTTAAAAATTACAAAATAATAGTAAATAATTTTCAGATTTAAAATAAAGAACTTAAACATTTTATAAGTTCAATTTAATTAAATGCATTTCGTTTAATTAAAGTACTATATTAGCTTCATCTTTAATAACACGTATTAAAAATAATATTACAATAATTGTAATGAAATGTAATTAATGTACACTTCTCCCCAAAAAGAATGGGCCAACTCTAGCTCGTGCACATGTCTTAAGATTCATAGCGCGATTCACAAGAGAACATGTCTCCCTCTATTTCGAAAATGGCTTTTATTCCTGCCATCGTGTCCCCGTAGCACATACGGTTGAGTCATGGTCCAATACGTTATCAAGGGGAGTGCCTCGTGTTCGATCCTAGGTTGCACCGATTTTTTAAAAAATATTAATGCATGTTTATTTTAAATTTTCAGAGTTCCTGGACTATCTAATTTAATAGAAAAGCCGTGGAATAATTTATACCGAACTCCTATGGGTAGGCTGAACCTGGCCTTAAAAAACCAAACCATATATGGAAGTTTAAAGTTCTACTTCCTCACATAAAAAAACAGGCCATCAGCTTCTACTACAGCTCGAAGTCGATTCGGCATGGATCTGACGAGGTCGCGGAAGAATTCTCGATGAGGATTGTCGTCCTTTTTCCGTGCGAGATCTTACCAGGTATCGAGAACTTTATTCCACAACTCGTCTTTATTTTCAGGGGGTTGGCGGGCATACTTCTCAACTCATTCTTGGCCCTGCATACTGGACGCTTTCCCTCTAACTTTCCTAGAAATATTTTGCCTGCTGCTCCTTCATTCACTATTCGTGTCACATGTCCTGCCCATCGCAGTCTACGAGACTTAACAGTTCTTATTACATCTGGTTTCCCATAAAAAATAATGTAATTCACTATTATGTAGTTTTCTCTTTTGGTGCAAAAAGTTCCTAAATTCTCATTACATTATACCCGAGGAATTATAACAATATCTATATTTTTGCATGGAGAAAGAATAATTGTTTCGAATGCTGATATATCACATAAATCATTATAGTGTCTTTGGTCGGGACTAAATTTTCACCTTTTCTACTTTAAAATTGTATTGAAGGTATTTGATTTGCGCCAAGTACTCATAGAGATAAAAACGAAGCATTGTAGTAATATTCTCCACTAATTGAATGCAGGCTTTCACGGCCGGTAATCATAATTTTAAGAGATTCCGGGCTATGTGGCCGTGGTCCACGACTGGCGTTCCTACCAGATGTTTCTTCCTCAACTGCGGAGGGCATCCTCAGTGGCGAGTACTTCTAGGTATTGTTCCCTGGTCTGAGGCTCGACAGCTAGAAGTACTCGCCACTGAAGATGCCCTCCCCAGTTGAAGGAGAAACATCTGGTATGTCCACCAGTAATGGACCACGGCCACATAGTCATTATAATATTCTTCTCTTTTTACACGCTTAAACCTGTATCTATCTATGTAACGGAATCTTTCAACGCGATTTTCACCTACTTAAAAACATTGGATCGACTTAAATATTTGTATACTTGTAAAGGACCAATGACAATACAATAATTTCATATTTTTTTCTAAGATCCTGGCCAGGATCACGAGGACATAAAAAAATAAAGACCGGTTTAATAGGTTGCGGACATATTGACTTTTTTAGTCTATTTTTGTGGTAGCTCAGTTGGTAGAGTGGTGAACTGTAGTGATATATAATTTCAGTAATCCATAGGTCACTGGTTCAAATCCAGCCCGGAAGATTTTTTTAGAAGAGTATTACTTTTAGCTCATACTACAATAGTATCTAATTTAAAGATATTTACATTTTTAGAAAACCAAACTAAAAAATGAAAAATAATTTTAATTTCCAACATGCTTGGGATAAAATTAAAGTGGTCAACAAAAAATCTTCTCCAACACATCTAGAATAAAACTAGAGTTATCTACAAAAAAATATTTTACCATCAAAAGCGTGTGGTGCTCTATATCAATTAATATATTTGATAATAAACAGATATTGGGAAAAGTAAAGTTTCTAAGAAGGAAACGTAAAACCATAAAAAGCAGCCCACGCTTTTGATGGTAAAATTATTTTTTTTTGTAGATAACTCTAGTTTTATTCTAGACTTTTTGTTGGCCACTTTAATTTTATCCCAAGCATGTTAGAAATTAAAATTATTTTTCATTTTTTAGTTATGTTTTCTAAGAAAGAATGTTGTATTAGTTTTTTTAAACTATTATTTTTTATTGAATGAATTGTTAAATTTAAAGATAAAGTAGTAATTTTTAATCCGGTAAATAGATAATGAATGTTGAGAGATGAGCAGTTCCTCAATCAGTAGGTAGCCTGTATAAGCTGCAATATGCTTGTTGGAGTGAAAGTATATTTTCACATATATATGCAACAGCATGGATTATTGTAATTGAACTACTATTCCTCCCTAGGGAGGAAATGTTATATTTCTCTTCTGATTTCGAACTACTGCAATCTGCTGTTCGGTATCCTTGACTATTTAACTCATGCCCCAAACGGGAGTCAATGACCAATCACGTTTCAATGATTTCTGTTTTACACCCAATTACAGTCGTGTTTCACCAAATATTTATCAATGTTAAATTTACCATATTGAAGAAATCTCCTCCTTTTTAATATTCTGAACAGGTCTGACCATTATTTTGCAGTGACTGATCCTATAAGAAATACGGCTACCATATTGTATATATAGTGCATGGAGGTCAACACATAGCGCTTGCAGGATTTAATATAAAAATATTTGTAGCAATTGATTATACCACCAAAAAAAGAAACCACTGTTTGCACTTTCTTAAATGTATTTTTTTCCCAGTTAATAATGCAGAAAAATATAATTGTCATATTTACATCATACGACATCAGAAATGAATTAATATACAGTTTGATGTGTTTCATTTTTTCTCCACTATAGAGCATTCTTACAATATTGCGTTCCTTTGGCAATAAATAGTATGATCTGGTTGCAGTGATAAACAAAAGAAGCAGATGAAGCGTAACAATCGTTTCTCATTTGTTTTCAAACATCGCCGTTTACATTAAATATATAAATATTTTAAAATAGCTATAGTTAAATAATGATTTGTGAGTAAACAGCTTAATTCTATTCGTTAAATAGTCCTAACAAATGCCACTCTTGATTTCCAAATTCTCTAGATAAATTCACTCCTCACTTCGTGGGTCGTGAATTTATCGATAATTTGGAAATCACTCGTGGCATTACTTATGATAAATTAAAATAATTATTACCAATATAGCATCAAACTTAAATCTGAAAACAAACTATTTTACACAATATATATTTTTTTCGATATTTTAATTAATATTTTAACATTGAGCAACAATGCAAGCTCAATGACATGAAAAGAAAAATAAATGCCTGGACGGGGATTTGAACCCGGACCTCTGAATTGATACTTCAGTGCGCTGTCACTTACGCAATACAATTCATATATATATATATATATATATATATATATATATATATCCATCCATCCATTCATAGTAATTCTGCCCGAAGGCAGGTCCTTCACTGCACTTTCTCCCATGCTATGCTTGCAGCTTTACTAGGAATTGTAGGTGTGGTAGCTTCCCGTTGCTTTCCACACCGGTGAAGGGAGATGATGGTGGTGATAAGGATGATGATGATGATGGCCATATGATTTCGGGGACCGTTTGGGCCTTAACGTTTTTCTGACATTTGTCTTACAGGTGAGGAAAAACCCCGATAAAAACCTCACCCAGAAAAACTGCCCCGACCGGGTATCGAACCCGGGCCCGCTGCATGACAAGGCAGCACGCTACCTCGAGACCACAGCGGTGGACATTATAATATATATATATAATATGAAGAAAATAAATGTTTGTGAGATGATTGCTTGGATAGCTTAAGTGGCAGCGCACTGAAGTATCAATTCAGAGGTCCGGGTTTAAATCCCCATCTAAGCATTTATTTTTCTTTTTGTCATTCATATATATATAAGAGCTACATGAAAGAGTTAAATTAAATACAATTCCTTTAGAAAATTGGATAGAATATTTTCAAAACTAATGGCAGCACAAAAAAGAAACGAAATTTTAAATCTCCCAACTTCTAACAATTATTACATAGATGTTTTTACATTAGAAGAATTAGAACTCGTCCACTGCAAAAATAACAAAACACCAAGTAAAAATGGTATTAACCTGGAATTAAGTATGGCAGCTCTGCCTTTAATGAAAAATTTCCAATTTTTTAAAATACAATTTATATTGAGGGCCCTCTACCAAATAGCTGGCAAGAAGCTGTTGCAATCCCATTACACAAAAAAGTAGATGTAAATAACTGTGATAATTTCAGAGGAACTGTGTTCTAACTATAAAGGTATAAGCGTTTTACCTTCAACAGCTAGGATTTTTAGTTAAATTATAAATTTTAAACTTAAAGAGATAAAAATAACTTAAGAGAAGAACAATGTACATTCCGGAGTGGAAGATCATGTATTGATAATATTTTCTGTATTTAGACAATTACAAGAGAAAATCGTAGCAAAAAATAAAGAACTACATATGACCTTCATTGATTTACAGATGGCATATCATAGTGTACCTCGACAATTGTTATGGACGGCAATGAGAAATCTGAATATCTGTGATAAATTGATTAATATTGTTAGGAGGATCTATAGTAATACGAAAGCTAAAGTAAAAATACAGAATACTTTAACAGAGGAATTCATAGTGAATAAAGGCCTTAAGTAGGGATGCAGTTTATCACCAATTCTTTTCAACATTTATTTAGACCAGGTTCTTAACTTGTGGTATAAAAAATGTTCTGAAATGGGTATTCCTATAGGAGGAAAAGTACTGCATTCAATGTTGTTTGCAGATGATCAAGTTATTTTTGCAGGGGATGAAGATGATATGAAATATATGATAAATAAACTAATGGAAGAATATAAAAAATGGGGACTGAATATAAATTTACAGAAAACAGAATATATGTGTTTGGGAAATGATGTGGATGACCTCATACTTGAAACAGTGAAAATAAAAACGTGTGAATTTTTTTAAATATCTTGGGTCAATAATTACAAGTTTAGGTACCTGTGAGGGAGATGTATAGACTAAAATTGCAATGGCAAAAAATGCAACTAAGACATTACATGGAATAATTTGAAATAAAAATATTACAAAGGAAACTAAAATGAAAATTTATAAGAGCATAATACAGAATATTTTGTCATATGGAAGTGAAACTTGGTCTTTGACGGAATTGCAAAAGAATAAAATTAGAACAGTTGAATTTGATTATTTTAGAAGAAGCCTCCAAAAACAAGACAGGATAAAATAAGAAATGAATTCCTTTGGAGAGAAATGAATGTCACCACATCTGTTGTTAAGAGAATTGAAAATCAAACGCTTAAGTGGTATGGTCATGTACAAAGAATGGAAAATGAAAGATGGCCAAAAAATATATACCAATGGTCACCCCCTGGAAGAAATAAACGTGGCAGACCAAGATGGAAATGGAAAAACTACGTCAGAACTATAATGGATGATCGGAATTTGGAAGAGGGAGATTGGAATGGTAGATATAAATGGAAACTGAAGACGGCAAACCTATAAGTGTGGGAAAGCCGAAGAAGAAGAAGGTAATGAGGGCCCTCCACCAAAAAGCTAGCAAGAAGCTGTTGTAATCCCAATACACAAAAAAGTAGATGTAAATAACTGTCATAATTTCAGAGGAATAAGCCTTATGGACTCACGCTACAAAATATACACCAAGTTAGTTAAATCAAAATTAACTAATTATTATGACAATTCATTAGATGAAGCGCAAAATGTATTCCGAAAAGGAAGATCCTATACAGATGGATACTTCACTATTAAAATTCTAATAGAAAAATTGAAACACACATGGCGTTTATTGACTTGAAGAAGGCATTTGACAAAGTAAATAGAAACTAATTTTTAGAAATATGATGGAATCCCAGTCCAACTGATAAAAGCTATATATGATATTTATAAGGATATTTACATCCAAGTTAAGATTGAAAATAAAATCTCTGATGCAGACCAATTAATCAAGGAGTTAGACAAGGATGTGGTCTTTCACTAATGCTCTTCATAATATACATGAACTCAATTATTAAAGAATGGAAACTACAACCACATGGCAGAATGCCACTTAATATATTATATAATTTAGACACCCTATTATTTGCAGATGACATTGTGTTTATAGCGAATTCAGAAGATAACCCACAACGTTCAGTCCACTCTTTTCACCAAATTGCAATAAACTACAACATGGAAATCTCAACAGAAAAATCTAAAGTCATGGCTTTCCTAGGAAAAGACCCAGTTGGCAGTAAAATTGTTATTAATAGTTAAATATTAGGACAAACTAACACAATTAACTATTACGGATACCAAGTTACATACGAAGAGGAAAAGATTTTAGTTACAAAATTATAAAATTTAACAGAGTAAGAGGAATTATGAATAATATTTTCAAGCCAAACACAGTACAGCAACACACACGAACTAGAATTTATAAAACACTGGCCAGACCCATATTATGTTACGGCAGTGAGGCCTGGATAATTCGCAGTGTAGATAAACAAAGACTAACTGCGGCAGAAATGAAATTTATGGGACGTACTGCAGGTTACTCAAGAACAGACCATAAAAGGAATTCTGAGATTCTCAGAGAATTTCAAACAGAATCAATCATGGAATACGTACAAAAATACAGAAACAATTGGAAATCTCACGTAAGAAGAATGAGCAGAACAAGAATACCACATCAAATCTTAAATTGTCAACCACCAGGCAAGAGATCTTTGGGCAGACCCTTCAAACGTTGGATTGAGACCGTAACAGACCACTAGGTCTATCACATGAAATGAAGAAGAAGAAGAAGAAGAAGAAGAAGAAGAAGAAGAAGAAGAAGAAAAGAAGAAGAAAAAGTATATATATATATATATATATATATATATAAAGTTTATCTTGAGAATGAGGTTGCATATAAGTAGAGTCCAAAATAATTGTTTACATAAACCTTATTCTGTAATTATTTAAAAATGTTGTTTAATTAAAATTATATACAGTCGCCTCCGTTAATATCCAGGTCTTCAGTTAAACGTTTTACGCTATGTTTTATTTATGTAATTTATTTACTTACTTACTTACTCACTGGCACTATCGAACGCGTAGATTCATGGCCGCGCGGACATAAGCTCTCCATACATCCCTATCCTGAGCTAATGCTTTCCAATCATTCCCTGTATAATCTACTTCCCTCAAATCGTAGTTAATGTTATTCTCCCACCTCATCCTTGGTCTACCAAGTGGACGTTTTCCCTCTAGCTTTCCTACAAGAAGCTTCCATGCACGTCTTTCATTCCACATACGTGCAACATGTCCTGCCCATTGCAGTCTACGAGACTTAACTGTTCTTATTATATCTGGCTTCCTATAAAGACCATGTAGTTCATTGTTATGTAGTCTTCTCCACTCACCTGTCTGTTCATCTATCTTTGGTCCAAAAATTGTCCTAAGTACTTTATTCTCAAATACTTGTAATCTCCTTTCCCCTCTTAAAGTAAGAGTCCATGTTTCGTACCCATATAATATAACTGGTAGAATAATAGTTTTATATATTTTCAGTTTAACGTAATTTATTTATTTATTTTACCTGATAGAGTTTAGATCGTAGGGTCTTCTCTTCCACTTCACCAGGGTTAAATTATACATACAAAAAAATTATGATTAATAATACATAATAGATTTAGACTACACAATATAAAGTTAACAAGGAAAGAAAGAAAATAATAATAATAATAATAATAATAATAATAATAATAATAATAATAACGAAATACTGCAATTAGATTAAATAAATGGCTTGGTAAAGAAACTTTAAAATACAAAGGTTGTATATTACATCGTCTAAGGAAATATGAAGTGAGTTTCTTTTTAAACTTTTGAGTCGGGCAGTCCTTGATATACGAGGGGGAGGGAATTCCAGATTCGGGTGGCTGAAACAATGAAGGATGAGGAATAGTGAGATGTTCAATGTAGAGGAACAGCTAGAGTCAAATTTTCTCTCGATTTTTTTTTAATGTGTGATTGAAATAAACATATATTTAATCTCAAAACAAAATAACTAAAAACGGTGTACGTTACAACGATATTGATCTGTGTTGCATAACTATTGTATATAATGTTTATTTTTAAAAAGTTTGGATGAAGATAGAAATAAGAAAGAGCTACAAATGATATTATTAAAGCCAATAATTGCATTTATCGTTTTAAGCAAGTTAATACTACATTTCTGAAAATTTTAATCTAAAAATATATGTTAATCAAATGCTAGAATGTCTAGGTCACGTGAAAATAATTATCCAGTGTTCATGGTGAGTCACAAGTGGTTATTAAAATTATTTGAAAATATTTTGGGTCAATATACTAACGAATAATTGGGTAATTAAACAATTAGGTTGGTCAACATGTCTAGCATGCTAGATGCGTGATGTGCGTTATTGACGTTAAATGGCATGCGTACACGTGCAAATAAAACAAAGATGTTGTTACTGATCTTCTGACAACAAAATTGTTACGTTGGTCATCATATCTATCTTCTTATTGGTCTCTCTGGCTTCATAGCATGTAATTATAATAGAGATGGAATTCATGGACTGAAAATTTTGTGGGAAATTTAAATAAATCGTGAAAAACAGGCGTGATATTTGTTTCATAATCTGAAGTCATTAGTGTTATTTTCAACGTAAAAATATTATACTCTCTTTTTTTCATAGAAATCTGAATGATAACTCGGAGGTAAACGAATGCCGGTAGTAGGCCTACATTAAACTGCGAATATCCATTATTGTTATTGTGTATCATTCTAAGATTACGAGTATTTGAGAATAAAGTTCATAGGAACATTTTTGGGCCAAAAAGAGATGAACAGACAAGTGAATGGAGAAAACTACAGGGAGCCAGAACAGTTAGGTCTCGTATACTGAGATGGGCAAGGCATGTGGCACGTATTGGGGATGAAATAGTTCGTATTCTGTGTGCGTTAAACATTTTTGGTCACTCATGGGCATTTGAAATAATATCGTGTTGGAAGTTTAGAATAACACACTAACTAACTCACTAGCTCTATCGAACCGGTAGGTTCATGGCCGCGCAGACATAAGCTCTCCATTCATTCCTATCCGAAGGTAAACTTTTCCACTCATTTCGAATATAATCTACTTCCCTCCAATCATGGATAATGTTATTCTCCCACCTCATTCTTCGTCTACCTATTGGACGTTTTCCTTTCGGTTTTCCTACAACAATCATCTATGTACCTCTTCCATCCCCATACATGCCACATGTCCTGCCCATCGCAGTCTACGATACTTAACCGTTATTATATCTGGCTACCTATACATATCATATAGCTCACTATTAAGTAGTTTTCTACATTCACCTACCTGTTCTTCTCCTTTTTGCCCATTTTTTCTAATATCGCTTACCTTAATTAATAGAACATAATCTTATTTCAACCTCAACCTACCATTACACCTGACACAAGTACAGATGCTTTTTACGAAACTAAGATTAATTGTGTCAACCGCTGTGGTCTCGGGGTAGCGTGCTGCCTTGTCACGCAGCGGGCCCGGGTTCGATCCCCGGTCGGGACAGTTTTTCTGGCGAGGTTTTTATCGGGGTTTTTCCTCACCTGTAAGACAAATGTCAGGAAAACTTTAAGGCCCAAACGGTCCCCGAAATCATATGGCCAACACAATCATCATCATTCATATTCATCTTAGTTTAGGGACTCTCCTGGCGCACCATTATCATCACCCATCCTTCCGCCTTCCAGGCACCCCAACCTCAGAAGTGGGTTACAAGTACGCCATGCCAGGAGAGAAACCAGGAATGTCGAAAGACAAACCTGGGGCATTTGAAAAAAAATATTAATTGTGAAAGTTTTATTTTTAAATTCCAGAAATTTTGATTGTGTACTGAGGAAAAACTAAAAAAAGTCCCAATTGCATTGGCCAGCATAGAGATTTGAACTCGGAATTTTCCGAATATAAGTCTAAAATATTTACGGAACGTGGAAGAACTCATGCTTAAAATAAGCCATCTGAGCAAAAAAGTTAGCTTCTCATGTTAACCTTGAATTACCACCTGAGTTGTTAAAGATCATCTTTATATAAATTACTACCAACCTACGAGATTCAATAGGCTACCGCCTGAGACAACTATTTTGTTGATCAGAATGCGTGGTTGTATCTAACACGCAGAATTTATTACCAGGAAAGCTGGAAAGGTCACTTTTTTCAGGTGTTATGTTTATTAGATTTATGGAACACGGACACTGCTATAAATTTAATTAAACCCATCTCGGTGACGTAAAAAAAATTATGGATGTTCTACGCACGACAATAAAATTCAAGGTCACTTATTTCACGCTGTAATAATAACACATAATTTTCTACACTACATAATTTGAAGGATCTTCATATCCGTTTCTTTTTATTAATTTTTATTTCAACATTCTATACAAGACTCCATAACCTACTCTTTAATCAGATAAGTTTGATTGAAAACTGGGATCAAGTAACAGAAAATTAGACAACATTCACTTGTTCTTTCAATTATCTTGTAGAAGATTTCCGAGTTGTTGGCCGTGGTCTTGAGGCTTGTAGTTCCCCAAGAGACTGCGTCCGGCATCCTCAAGGGTTGTCTTGAGACTGCCAATTTTCTCGACTAGGGCGTGTAGGCAAACAGTTTTCAGACACTTTTGAAATCCAGAATGGGTTGAAGCAAGGAGATGCACTATTTTGTACTAGAACATGCCATCAAATCTTTAGAGAATGAGGAAGGCTTACAACTCAATGGTATTAATAAGCTGTTAGTTTATGCTGATGATGTAGTACTACTGGCCGATAGCGAGGAGATACTAAAGGCCAACACGCACACACTATTGAGTAACACTAAGAAATTAGGACTGGAAGTAAATATCAGTAAAACTAAATATATGGTCACACGTTGAAATTCAGTATATAATGGAAATGGACAGCTAATGACAAATGAGGGACATTTTGAGGAAGTGGCTGAATTCAAATACCTAGGAACAATAATCACAAATAGGAATGAGATGCTCCCCTCAGGGGTCCTCATCTAGGGGATATGTGGATGGCGACCACAAGGTGCCCAAGCTGAGCAAAACATTTCTTCCACTTACTTGTGTTTTGCACTCTTTTAACTTTACTATCTAACCTCTCTTGGTTAACTCTTGTTTTTCTCGACTCCGACGCTATTAGGGCATCCGAGGGCTAGGGAGTCTTTCCTTTCTTCCATTTCTTCTTTTCTTCTCCAGAAAAGCCTGACCAGAGGCTATAAGATGGCAGCCCCATCACTGGTCTTGCCTTCCTTTGACCAGCAACCAATCGAAGGGACTATTATTATGCTTTCAAGTCTTATACGAGAATTTCCCGGAAGGATCAAAACGCTGGAGGGAAAATTTTCTATAGGATCGTAACAGGCCTTGGCCTAATACTTGGAAGGAAGAAGAAGAAGAGGAATGAGATGCACAAAGAAGTTAAACATAGGCTCAATTCTGGAAATGCATGATATTATGCATTACAGAGACTCTTGATGTCCCAACTCCTTTCAAAAAACGTTAAACTGAAAATATATAAAACTATTATTCTACCAGTTATATTATATGGGTGCGAAACATGGACTCTTACTTCAAAGGAGGAAAGGAGATTACGAGTATTTGAGAATAAAGTTCTTAGGAAAATTTTTGGACCAAAGAGAGATGAACAGACAGGCGAATGGAGAAGACTACATAACAATGAACTACATGGTCTTTATAGGAAGCCAGATATAATAAGAACAGTTAAGTGTCGTAGACTGCGATGGGCAGGACATGTTGCGCGTATGGGGAATGAAAGACGTGCATGGAAACTTCTTGTAGGAAAGCCAGAAGGAAAACGCCCAGTTGGTAGACCAAGAATGAGGTGGGAGAACAACATTAACTATGATTTGAGGAAGTACATTATACAGGGAGTGGTTGGAAAACATTAGCTCAGGATAGGGATATATGGAGAGCTTATGTCCATGCGGTTATGAACCTACGGGTTCGATAGTGCCAGTGAGTAAGTAAGTACCTGCTCTATTTATACAAAATTGCCAGTCTCAAGACAACCCTTGAGGATGCCGGACGCAGTCTCAGGCGAAACGTTGGGGAACTAAAGCCTCAAGACCACAGCCAACAGCCCGGAAATCTTCTACAAGATCATCATAGTAACTCCCGCCGTGAAAGCCTATGACAATATATGTTCTTTCAATGTTTGCTTTTATCTTTTTTAAGGTTAACATAAAGTATTACCCGTTTAAGGAGTAAGCGCAGTTGTTGACTGAGGGCACTGCAGTCGTGTTTATGCAGGAATAGAACACGTGACACTGCTATCTACGAATGCAGGGGGGAATGGGACGTGGGACGCTGACAGCGTACACTGCCTTATATGACGTCACGTGTAGCTACAAAACAGAGCTTCCTAATTCTTCCGCCTGCAGAGATATTTTGAATGACTAATATATCCGCACCTATTCTTCAAGGGACAAATATGAATACCGATCTCTGGAGTAACAAGGAGAAAATCCTCAACGGTCAGCAGAGCGGAAGAGGTACCCCTTCTGTTGGGGTTAATATAGCAGACAGCTTGTTATCGAATCGTAGATGGCAGCACCATCAGATATCATACTAAAATAAAACTTTTTCGCGATAGTGCGTTTTGTAGTACTTACAGCAATGACGACCATAATTGAAAATTCAACTTCCTACATTTCGGGGTTGCCAACCTAAATAACTATACTGTAATAAAATAACTATACTGCAATATTACATATCACAAGCACACGTATGAGAAGTAAAACCACTGTCCGCCATGTTTACTACATACAATGTATATACAAAAAAAATCCAAAAGGTAGTGTTAATATACATTATACGAAACAAATCACTGCATTTTAAATTAACTGAACTTTATTTGAAACAATATAAAACAGTAAATAAGTAGGCCTATTTCCGCCATTTTAAAACTAATTGGTCTCACGGCCTCCTGTTATTTTATCACTAATAAACATTGCCCACACTGTTAACATTAGTCAATTGTTTATAATGAACGCAAATATTTCCAACAAATATGTTATTATTTTACTATTATTATTATTTTGAAAACACTATCACGCAAAAAAAAATAATGTACAACGCACGATTGTGAAGTGTTTTACAGAATCTCGGAAATTAAAAACCTGGCTATCGCTTGGTTTTTTAAACATTTTCCTCGATTCTGTAAAAACCACTTCCCAACCTCGCATCTTAATATACTATTAACGAAGCTCAGTGTATATGATTCCACTCCACAGGACTATAAATCTTAAAATTAACTGTAATAATAATAATAATAATAACAATAATAATAATAACAATAATAAATAATAATAATAATAATAATAATAATAATACAGCTTACCTGCGAACAAAATGCAGTGCTAATACATTCTTGCCTTGACTGTAGATCTCTCACTACCCAAACCGGCCTCCCCCTATTTTCCTCTTTTTCAACCAATTAGCGTCAATATCCTCATCATTGGGGCACGCCGTAGCGTAGTGGTTAAGGCACTGAGCTACAAGCCGGAGGGTCGAGGGTTCAAGTCCCGTTGGGGTCAGGATTTTTAAACTGACCCAAACCCTCTGGCGGCACTATGGCCCTGGGGTCGACTCAGCCTCTAACGGAAATAAGTACCAGACGCTTGTTCTGGGGGTAAAGGCGGCCGTCACGCAGGGCTGACAACCCGGCTGACATGAAGTGCTGATTGTCTAGAAAAAGTGGGAGCCTTAACCTCCTACTACCCCAAGGGCCTCCTGAGGCCTGTTGTGGGATCACTTTACTTTACTTATCCTCATCATTAGAATTGAAGCTGGTATCACTAGCAAAATAATGTTTGTAAAAAAAACAATAATATTGATAATGTAATTTAACTCCTCTCAAGTTCATAATTTAGTCACGTGATTCCCAGCACAAAGTGACTGAAACGGGAGCATTACGTCATAGAATTCTATAGCCCGTCCGCAGCATAACTGCATTTTGTTCTCAGCCAAACTACAATAATAATAATAATAATAATAATAATAATAATAATAATAATAATAATAATAATTGTATTTATCTATTTAAAAGGCGAAGTTTGGACCATAATATATTTTCTTTCACTCAATCACTAAAAAAAAGTTCCTATTAGATACAGAAAATGGGAGATCACAACACAGAAAAAAAAAGTGTAAGCAATCAATTCTACTTTTTTTTTCTAATACCACCAGGTTATCTTTTACGACATTTCTGTTTTTTTTCTCTCTTGGCATTGGATTAATTGTAACCCATTTCTGAAGTTGGGGCGCCTAGAAGGCGAAGTTACGTTACTCCGATGATATGATGGGTGATAAATGATAATGAAGTGCTAGGAGAATTGTTAACCTAAACTTAACCTAAATTCCAGACCATGGACAACCACAGGAATAATTTCCTTTAAGGAAAAATAAATTAAAATTAATATAATTAATATTATTAGAGATAGAAATTATCAGCGAACATATATTAACCTGTTGAGTGACCAATAACCTAAGAGTAAATTGAGATTTAGTTTAAAGGACTGGCCCAAATATCTTGGGTAAGAAGTTCCACAAGTGTACATGGGTTAGAATAGTTGTAAGTACTGTGATGTGGCATGTCAATTAGCAGATTGCGCTGCGATTGTGTACTCAAATTGTAATTAGAGGATAGGAAATGAAAGCGACAAGACGAGTAACTTGGTGTAGAGATGTGTAATTTTGAATAGAGTTTTGTGATGTATCACTATAATTAAGACATGTTTATATATGCTAGACTGAGGTAACAAAATTATAGTGACTATTTAACTCGTGCTCCAAATGGGAGTCAATGACCAATCACGTTTGAATTAATTTTGTTTTCAACCAATGACAGTCGTGTTTCATTCATTCTTTATCGAATTCTCTTTACCACCTTTGTGATAAAGAAAGCTGACTCTCCAACAAAGCCGAGAGGATATACTGTACAAAATGGCAGACGCAAGATATGGCTGCGCTATAAATGACGATAGGATAGGCGAAATAATCCAGCAATCGAAGCCTCAAAACACTCAGAGTAATAAAAAAAAGTAAAGTATTCCCCACTACAGGCCTCAGGAGGCCCTTGGGGTAGTGGGAGGTTAAGGCTCCCACTTTTTCTTGACAATCGGCACTTGATGTCAGCCGGGTTGTCAGCCCTGCGTGACGGCCGCCTTTACCCCCAGAACAAGCGTCTGGTACTCATTTACGTTAGAGGCTGAGTCGACCCCAGGGCCATAGTGCCGCCAGAAGGTTTGGGTCAGTTTAAAAATCCTGACCACACCGGGACTTGAACCCTCGACCTTCCGGCTTGTAGCTCAGTGCCTTAACCACTACGCTGCGGCGTGCCCCACTCAGAGTAATAGGAAATATATTTCAATAGTTTTGTTTTTAAATAATGATTTTACTGAGATGTTTACTTAAAAAAATTAATTAATAACCTATAATGTTGGTTATCAAGCCTAAGGGAAACTCCTTCAACCTGCATATATCGGACAGGACGAGCCAAGCAATCAAAGCAATGCACGAAATAAAAGACATAACCAAGATGTCCATGGAAGCAGCAATAAAACTCTTCCACACCAAGATTGTACCCATAGCCACATACGGTCTTCAACTGATATGGGATCATCTGGACACCAACAGCTTTAGACTCCTGGAAAAAGTGAAATCCATGTATTTGAAAAAGGCAGCGGGTCTGTTAAAGTTCGCACCCTCGCGCACGGTCTATGAACTGACAAAGGAGCTATTTCTCATAGAAGAGCTCCGATTGAAACTATTCCTGCCATCTACAGCGAGCTATAATACTGTACTAAGAGAGCAGCAGCTGAAAAAAGAATCCATTTGGACCGATTTCTACAACACCGATGCCATGATCTCAGAAGACTGGAAGAAGCCGAACTACGACACGTAGTGACCCGGCTAGCAGTACACGGTTTCCATCACAGACTGTGCAAAACGAAACAGTTTCATGACCCGGGACCAGAATGCGTGTGCGAGCGATACGGCATGTTATGCGAGAGATACCATGTGCAAAAGTGCAAAAACAGAGAGCAATCTCTGACAGTATTCTGTATGGACAGATAAACTAATATAGATTAACTAATCTTTGCACATTGTGCGCTATACATTATTATTAATAATGTTGGTTATAATACACATTTTTTCTCCACTTGGGTGCGTTTTTACAATATTGAGATCCTATTTGAAGAGTCCCCACCCCAGATGGCAGTAAATAATATTATATGTTCAAGTTTCACCGGATAAACAGATGAAATATAACCATAGGCCTACATTTCTGATTTGTATACAAACATCGCCGTTTACATTATATATATATATATATATATATATATATATATATTAAAATAATTATATTTAAATAATGATTTTTGAGTAAACAGCTTAAATTTATTCGTTAAATAGTCCTAACAAATTGCACTTCTGATTTCCAAATCCTCTAGATAAATTCACTCCTCACTTCGTGAGTCGTGAATTTAACGATGATTTATAAATCACTTATGATAATACTTACTTACTTACTTACTACTACTGGCACTATCGAACCCGTAGGTTCATGGCCGCGCGGACATAAGCTTTTGAAAATGTAAAATTGTCATTTTATTTGTTCCATTATTACCAAAAAATACGGTTTACGTCGGCAATACCATTTTTAATTAATTATTTTAAAACATTCGAAGTTTCTACATAATTCCAGAAAGATTTTATCTGTATATTGTCCAATATCATCTCGTTTAATTTATTTTGTAAAACTTAAATATTAACATGTATTTTCATTTACATATTTACACGCACAGACACAGATACACACACACACAACACACACACACACAAACACACATTTGTCTATCTTCGGGAAACTTTTATTATAATTGTTTATCATCTTTTAATTCTGAACCACACATGCAAGATAGCAAAAAATATGTTCCCAACAAGACTATTTATGCTATAAATAACCAAGTTTGTCCTTTTATTGGACAGTTAATTTTAATTTTTCAGTAATCCAGTAAGTATTTCCATAATATTAATTTTTCTTTTCCTTTTTATTTGTTATTTACTTATTTTTAGGTATTTGTTTCGTCGTTCTGTTATTTACACGTTTCAAGATGAAAATCAAAATATACAATATTGTAACACTACCCAAATAGTCCAAGATCCGGCTGGAAGATTATTACGTTCATCGAGTGTGTGAACAATTTTTTTTTTATAAAATTGTGAATTACTGAATACAATTTTTGCCGAGTTGCCTATTAAATTCGGTTGCCAGTATGTTTAATTAAAATATTATTTATTTATTTATTTATTCCAAATAATTTGATTCATTTGCTATTAACATAAATTATAATCCAGTTCGCAGAAATCGATGTATAGAGCAGATAGGTTTACTACGCCCATGTTCATGGTAAAATGACTAGAAATTAAGTTAATATTGACTATTTAACTCATGCCCCAAATGGGAGTTAATGGCCAATCACATTTCAATGATTTTTTATTTATAACCAATCTCAGTCGTGTTTCGCCTCGAATTTATCAACGAAAGTTTATCATATTAAAGAGAGCATCTCCTTTTTAACATTCTCAATAGGTCATAGCATTATTTTGCAGTGACTGACCCTCTCAGAAACACGGCTACCAGATTGTATATATAGTGGAGGAATGTCAACAAGTAGCTCATGCGGGAGATAATATAAAAACATTTGTAACAATTGATTATACCACAAAAAAACACTCTTTGCACTTTCTTAAACGAATTATATTCCAGGAAATGACGTTGTATAAAAATATAATTGACATATTTACATCATAGGACATGAGAAATTAATTAATACCTACAATGTTGGTTATAAATTTCTCCACTAGGGTGCATTCTTACAATATTGCGATCCTTTGGCAATAAATAATATGATTTGGTTCCAGTGATGAACAAAAGAAGCAAATGAAGCGTACCAATCGTTTCTCATTTGTTTTTAAACATCGCCGTTTACATTAAATATATAAATATTTTAAAATAACTATAGTTAAATAATGATTTGTTAGTAAACAGCTTAATTTTATTCTTTAAATAGTCCTAACAAATGCCACTCTTGATTTACAAATTATCTAGATAAATTCACGACTCACTTCGTGAGTCGTGAATTTATCGATAATTTGGAGATCACTTGTGGTTTACTTATGATTAATAATTATATAATACATATTGAGTATTGTAAAGTAAATTACGTGACAGAATTCTAGATATAAAAAATCAGAAAAGTAGGGGAAAAAGGGAATTATGGACAGAATGGAACTAAAGATCACAAGAAAAAATTTTAAAAATTTGCCCCCATTCTCAATTTCAGGCAACATCTCACTTTGTTTTTCATAAAGTTCTGATTTATCCTACCAATAAAAGACCAGCACTAAAAATAAGTAGGAAATTTAATAGTTGTTAAAATTGCTACTTAACTCTCAAACTACAACTCCTGCGCACTTTTTCTAATGGAATGTATTGCCTTTTTTCTTCAAAAGTAAGGAAATACATCCTATGCACTTACAGAAAAGTATATATGAGGGGTCCATTACTTGCATAAAAAATAATAATAAAATAATAATAATAATAATAATAATAATAATAATAATAATAATGATTTATTTTAGCTGGCAGAGTTAAGGCCATAAGGCCTTCTCTTCCACTCAACCAGCGAATAGTAAAATTATACAAAAATTACGTACATATTACAATTTTAAGATATTAAAATACAGACTAAACAAAATACAATGATGATGGATCTAATACTAGCTAATGCTAACAAAAACATAGAATATAATAAAATTAAAATGATATAAAATAATAGTAAGTAGCTTCCTACATGATTATTAATAGAATGCTCTATATAGTTATGTAGTTTAATGTTTTCATTGTGTCGAACTTAAGATATCAGTTAATTTGGATTTAAATAATGATAGCGATTGACAGTCCCTGACATGACTGGGAAGTGAGTTCCATGCTCTAGCCATAGATATTGTGTAAGATTCAGAGTACAGACAGGTCCTGTGTTGTGGTATCAAAAGTAAAGAAGAGTCTTGTGATCTTGTTCCTAAATTGTGATGAGCCGATAAATGTTGAAAACGTGTTGTTAAATAAGTTGGTAAATATGTGTGCAGAATTTGGAATAGTAAGGTATGTGAATGTAAAGTTCTTCTGTCATTTAGGCGTAGCCATGATAAGGCCTGAAATGAAGGAGACACGTGGTCATAACGACGGAGATTGAATATAAATCGAATGCATGCATTATGAGCACGCTGTAGTCTGTCAGATAGATCAGTTGTCAGATTAGTTAGTAATATGTCGCAGTAGTCAAAGTGTGGCATTATAAGAGTCTGTACAAGTATTTGTTTTAATTTTGTAGGAAGGAAGTTTTTAAAACTATTTAGGGAGTGAAGAATTGAGAACACTTTCTTGCAGGTATTATTCACCTGGATTTTCCAGTCTAGGTGTTGGTCCATATAGATACCCAGATTTTTTACTACTGAGCTGTAGGAGATATTTTTGTCATTTAGGAGAATGGTAGGGATATTTTCGTAATTTATAATGCTTTGAATTCGCCGATGTCCTATAATTATGCACTGTGTCTTGTCAGTATTTAGATTAAGAGAAGGGGGTCCATAATTTCCAAGTAATTTGAACACTAGTTTATTTAATTTTCAATATATTGAAACAATAACAGAAAACTAGTAAGTATATATATACATATATTTATTTATTTATTTATTTATTTATTTGAATAGATATAGAAGGTAGTAAATAGATGTTGACTGGCGCTTGTAACGGCCCGGCGGGTGGAAGGAGAATTACAGAGATGAGATCGTCATCGCTGTCATCCCGCCGCTCTCTATCGTTAGAATGTAGTACTTCCGTAAGCAAAGAAGTGTCGCCATCTCCTAGTGCAGTCTGCAAACATAGAGCCAGCATCAGCTGAAATAGCAACAATACTAGATTATTGAGACTTAGCTTGGTTTCCTAGGTTTAACTTAATAAACAATAAAGCAATGGGAAGCTACCACACCTATAATTCCCTAGTAAAGCTGCATAGCATTGCATGAGAATGCTGTGATTGCAGTGAAAGGCCGGCCTCTGGCAGAATTACTATGGATACAATTAAATTAAGGGTCAATGGGCGCCTGCAGGAGGGTGCAAGGGGGCGCACTTGTAACCCCCTGTCGGGAAAGAAAGTACACACACAAAATTTAAGAAATTTTTTTTATGAAGTCACTGTTGGAATAAAAATTAGGCGGCTCCGTGGCGCAAGCGGTTAGACACTCGTTTCTCGTCGCTGGAGTTCCGAGATCGAGTTTCGGTCACTCCATGTGAGTTGCATGGGGGACGAGCAGGTAGGGCAGATTTTTCTCGGGATTTCTACCATTTACCCCTGTCACAAATTTAATTCCACTATTTCTCCATTCTCATTCATTTCGTTCCATTTCATTCATCCGCCCCTGTGACGGCGCGTCACCAGTGGTCAGCCGGCACCCTTGTCGTTCACAGACCTCTATAAGCGCTTCATCTCATCACACTCTTCGACCCGACCCTGAGTTGGACACGAGTTGAAGATATCTCACTTACCAGTGGGCCGAAGAAATGCTCACCACCTGTTATTTTTTTAATAGCAGGTCGCACGGCTTTTCACTTTGACTTTAACTAGGTATATTGTGTAATTCCGTGCACATTTCAGTAATTTCTTATCATTAGCTTTCTTCTGTTTCATTAAAACAATTGGATAATTAAAACAATTTATGTATCCTATAGGACACATTGCGAATTTAAGGGTTAATATGACAATTTATATGAAATAAATTATGTCAAATAGAACATAAGGCTAACATGAATTTTAAAACTTCTAAAATTTATCTTACATCTAGTTTTCAAAATCAACACATTAATTTTTAATGACCGAATAATCATTGTACGTTATACTGTATACATTATCTAACTGTTGTTATAAGCCCATGTTTTCCCTTTACAGAGATTTAGGCGCTCTCCCCCTACAGGGAACAATTTGAACCATACTAATTTAGTTACACTTGTTTTCGTATAGATGTCATTTCAGTGGTCCGTGGTCAGCGTTCCGCCTCATACTGGCATCTAGGAAACCAAGGTAGTACTAGGACGGGAAAATTTAGTAAATTTTGCTTAGAGGCCTTTTCATTCAGGCTTCAGGATTTTTTACGAGCCAGAAAATCTTCGGACTCGGGACCCACGGTTTAAAGTCCCCCTCGGAGGACTTGCTCCTTGGATTTTTCCGTCCTAAAAAACCCATCGACCCCGGCCGAGTTTTAACCGCATGGGCAGTTACAATAACATTATAAATTTGATCATCTCCAATAAGAGATCCTGGTTGATTTAATTCTGCTCGGATTAGCATACTTAATGATGTCCCTACTATTCCCGCCCAAGCTCCGAAAATGAAGTAAAGGGTTCCACTGGACCCTCGGGACCAGTGGCAAGGAGCATAACCACTAGTCCACCGCGGCAATATATAAAAATGTTTGTTTGTTTGTTTGTTTGTTTGTTTGTTCGTACTTTATGCGCGGCCATACCGTTGATCCGATTGTGATGGGGCATTTTTCAAAATGTTCAGGAGATTCCCAGGATGAACATAGGCTATAAGAGAGTTGTGATACTCAACTCCTACACCCTTAGAAATTGCCCTTTGAAGTGGAAAACGTGAAAAAAGTTGCTCTTTGGACGCTTAAATGGCTTAGGCTATGCTGCCTAAATCATAACAAATACACAAAATTAATGTATACGGAATTGAGTACCTAAAAATGCTCTACAAAAAAGTCCATGACAGCATATGTTTATTTCTTACGGATAACTCACAATAATCATTTTTATCTTTCATTGACACCAAGAAGACCGTGACAAGTTCGTAGATTCCTGTGCAACCATAGCAGCACATGGCGGGTATTCTTTTACGGATAACTCACAATAACGAATTTTGTCTTTTAGCTCATTTATGCCAAGAAGATGGAGATGAGTAGATTCCCAGGAAACACCGAGTAATCAGCACAGGGAATCTTAAAATAATTACGATATATATTTATAATTATTTGTCATTGTACTTATTCAACTAATCATAAGAAGTGCATTAATTTATGCCTTTCAGCTCATTTTTGCCTAGAAGCTCGGGATGAGTAGATTCCCGAACAACGCCGGGTAAACAGCACGGAGTATCTAAAAGTAATTATGATATAAATGTTTCGTCCTACTTATTTAACTAAACATAAAGCACATTAATTCACGTATTTCAGCTCATTTATGTAAGAAGATCGGGATAAGTAGATTCCCGAGCAACGTCGGGTAATCAGCACGGGGAGTCTAAAACAGATTACTATATATTTTTTCCTCTCAATTGTTCAACTAAACATAAAAACTCGTTAATTTTTGTCTTTCAGTTGATTTATGCCATGAAGGTCAGGATAAGTAGATTCCCGGACAACGACGGATAATCAGCACGAGGTATCTAAAAATAATTGCGATATAAATTTATAATTATTTCTCCCTACACTTATTCAACTCAACATAAAAACACATTAATTTTCATTTATTTAGGCATAGCAGCGCACGCCAGGTGTTAGCTAGGGTTTTTGTTTCACGTGTTAAATATTTCGAAATTAATTACTTTATCTGTTGAAAAATTACATTTCTTAGCATTTTGTATTCTATCATTTATGTCTTCCTGGATATTATTATGTTTATACAGTCCCTTTACACAGGAGTCAGTTATTGAAGTAATGTCAGTTTTACTGTTTGGGACTTGCTGATGGTTAGTGTCAATTCTAACAAAACCATCACAGTCTTATTCAATTTCGGATTTCAAATCTCAAGGAGATTATCCTAACCTTAAATTGGCCAAACAATAATTTATCCTGCCACTTATTTAAATGTTCCGGACCTCAAAGAAAACAAGTTCATATAATAAGTTAATATTGTATATTATTATATAATTTGATGCAATTTTAATTTCTACTCATTTGTTTTTCTATTGTTTTATATACAAAATAGTATACTACGAATCGAGGTTGGGAAATGGTTTTTACAGAATCGAGGAAATGTTTAAAAACAAAGCGATATTTAATTTCCGAGATTCTGTAAAACACTTCACAAATGTGCGTTGTACATTATTTTTTGCGCGATGGCGTTTTCGAAATAATAAATAATATTAACATAATAACATCTTTGTAGGAAATATTTGCGTTCATTGTAAACAATTGACTAACGTTAACAGTGTGGGCAATGTTTATTAGTTGAAACAACAGGATGCCTTGAGAACAATTATTGATAAAATGGCCGCAAGTACCGTATTTGTTGTTTTATATTGTTTCAAATAAATTTCAGTTCATTTAAAATGCAGTGATTTGTTTCATATAATGTATATTAACACTACCTTTTGGATATTTTTTTGTATATGCACTTTACTTAGTAAAGTGGCTTCACTTCCCGCACGTGGGTGTAAATGTAATATTACAGTACTGTTATTTAGGTTGGCAATCCCGAAATGTTGGCAGTTGAACTTTCAATCATGGTCGCCACTGCTGTAAGTACGGCAAAACGCACTAGCGCGCAAAAACGAATGTATGTCTGTCTTTTATAGACTTCTAAACCGTTCAACCGATCTTCGTGAACATTTGTATATACAGGTTTTCAGATGCGGTGAGTGTTTAGCCGTTGCCTATTATCTTCCAAAATCATTAGGTGTAAGAGGTAACCTGAAACAAACTTTAAATATCGCTCTAGCAATCGCAATTTTAGACGTATCACTACAAAACTCAGAATATCCTATTAGAATAAACCGAAGAATGTATTAACCAAAACTCAGGGAATTCCGATAATTAGACGAACCTAAAATTTGAAGTTAAAAATTTACTCCAGCAACCGCCAAGTTTGGTTCGTCGCAGTGTACACCATATTAATTAACCCGCATTATTTAATTTATTTAGGCGTAGCAGCGCACGCCGGGTATTAGCTAGTCTAATATATAAACGTGAATGTTTGTTTGTTTGTTTGTTTGTACTTTATGGGCGGCCATACCGTAGATCAGACTGTGATGGGCTTTTTGAAAAATGTTCAGGAGATTCCCGGGATGAACACAGACTATAAGATAGTTGTGATTACTCAACTCCTTCACCATTAAAAATCGCCCTTTGTAGCGGAGAACGTGAAAAAAGTAGCTCTTTGGGTGCTTAAATTGCTTACGCTACCGAAACCATAAGAAATACATAAATTTAATGTACACAGAATTGAATATCTCAAAAAGCTCTACAAAAAATTCCGCGACAGCGTACGTTTATCTCTTACGGATAACTCACAATAACCATTGTTGTCTTTTATTGATACCAAGAAGATCGAGACAAGTGGTAAGATTCCTGTGCATGCATAGCAGCACATGGCGGGTATTCTTTAATGGATAACTCACAATAACGAATTTTGTCTTTTAGCTCATTTATCCCAAGGAGACCGAGGTAAGTAGATTTCCGGGCAACACCGGGTAATCAACACGGGCAATCTTATAATAATTACATTTATAATTATTTTATTATTAATTATTTTTCATTTTACTTATTCGACTAATCATAAGAAGTACATTAATTTTTGTCTTTCAGCTCATTTATGCCAAGAAGATTGGGATGAGTAGATTCCCGGACAACGCCGGGTAAACAGCACGAGGTATGTAAAAATAATTACGATATACATTATTCCTTCCACTTATTTAACTGAACATAAAACACATTAATTTTCGTATTTCAGCTCATTTATGTCAAGAAGATCGGGATAAGTAGATTCCCGGGCAACGCCGGGTAATCAGCACGGGGTTTCTAAAAATATGAATTTATATTTTTTTTCGTTTTACTTTTCAACTAAACATAAAAGCACATTAATTTTCATTTATTTAGACGTAGCAGCACACGCCGGGTATTAGCTAGTGCTTCATAAAATTTTCATTGTTTTGAAAATAATCGATTTTATTATATGATAAATTGTATGAGATAGTTATATTTCTATGAATAAAAATATTGTAAGAAGTTTAAAAAAGAATATTCTAAAATTTATTTAGTTGGGAGGGAAATATTCTTAGGAATAATTTTAAACCAAAGAAAGACTGAGACAGGTGAATGGAGAATACTAAAAACAGTCGGCATTTTTATCGTTCTGGAAAATCAGATTTAATAAAAACAGTTAAGTATCGTATACTGTGATGAGCAGGACATGTGGCACGAATGGGTAATGACAGTGATGCATGGAAACTCCTTGTAGGATACCAAAGGAAAAGCGCTCAGTACGTAGGTCAATAATGAGATTGGAGAATAACATTAAATTGTAGAGTGATGATTGGAAATATTATCCCAGGATAGGGATCTTTGAATAAGTTTTGTCCGCTCGGCCATAAACCTCAGAGTTCAATAGTGCCAGTGAGATTTAGTTAGTAAGTTAACAAGGTAGTTAGTCAGGACTATTTAACTCATGCCCCAAATGGGAGTCAATGACCAATCATATTTCAATGTTTTTTTACAACCAATCACAGTCGTGTTTTGCCTAAAATTTACCAACTAAAATTTATCATAATGAAGAAAGCACCTCCTTTTTAACATTCTGAATAGGTCATAGCATTATTTTGCAGTGACTGACTCTCCAAGAAATACGGCTACATATTGTATATATAGTGCATGAATGTCAACACGTAGTGCATGCGGGAGTTAATATAAAAACATTTGTAGTAATTTATTATACCACCAAAAAAAATTGCACTTTCTTAAATGTATTTTTGCCCAGGTAATAACATTCCAGAAAAATATAATTGTCATAGGACATCAGAAATGAATTAATATACAGTTTGATGTGTTTCATTTTTCTCCGCTAGAGAGCATTCTTACAATATTGCGTTCCTTTGGCAATAAATAGTATGATCTGGTTGCAGTGATAAACAAAATAAGCAGATGAAGCGTACCTATCGTTTCTCATTTGTTTTCAAACATCGCCGTTTACATTAAATATATAAATGTTTTAAAATAACTATAGTTAAATAATGATTTGTGAGTAAACAGCCAAATTTTATTCGTTAAATAGTCCTAACAAATGCCACTCTTGATTTCCAAATTCTCTAGATAAATTGGAAATCACTCGTGGCATTACTTATGTTAAATTTCGGACCGACCTTAGGGAACTGGATATTGAATGTGTGGACTGGTTTCAGTTGGCTTGAAGACAGCGACCAGTGGAATAATGTGTGATTGAATATATGGATTCAACCCGTATAATAAAATAAGTCAAAATGTACCTTCTTAGGTCAGAGCCGTCGGCCTCTACTTTTAAAATGTGTATTAATTTTTGTCTGAAGGCCTTTCAGAATATCCATTCCATCTTCAGCAGGTCTCTCTTCGCTGCGTTACTTATTGTGGTGGTTGATGGTGCTGGTCCTAATGTAGTGTTGTACGTGACTGACCAGCACCGAGAACATCAAGTAAGACCTGCTGAAGATGAAATAGAGATTCTGAAAGGCCTTTAGATAAAAAAGCATACATATATTATAAGTTGAAGATGACGGCTCAGACATAAGAAGGTACATTTTAACTTACTTTATTTTATGACTATCCACCTCAACGGTTTTAAGTTAATTTTATTAGTATTTATTCAACCCATATATTCAATTATGGGGTAATCTAATAGTTTTATCTATAATCTAGGTCTATAGATTATTATGCTGACAATATGTTGCAATATTGATAATAAAGAACCAAATTAATCTTTGTAGCAGATAAATTGTTATCAGCGAACCCTCGAAAGGGGAGATATTGAGGACGGACTGAATTCAAATACCTAGCGACAATAATCACAAATAGGAATGAGATGCACAAAGACATTAAACCTAGGCTCAATTCTGGAATAGCGTGCTATTATGCATTACAGAGACTCTTCTCGTCCCAACTCACTTAAAAAAACGTAAAAATGAAAATATATAAAAATATTATTCTACCAGTTATATTATATGGCTGCGAAACATGGACACTTACTTTAAGGGAGGAAAGGAGATTACGAGTGTTTGAGAATAAAGTTCTTAGGAAAATGTTTGGACCAAAGAGAGATGAACAGACAGGTGAATGGAGAAGACTATATAAAAGTGAACTACAAGGTCTTTATAGGAAGCCAGATATAATAAGAACAGTTTAGTCTCGTAGACTGCGTTGGGCAGGACATGTGGCACGAATGGGGAATGAAAGACGTGCATGGAAGCTTCTTGTAGGAAAACCAGAAGGAAAACGCCCAGTTGGTAGACCAAGAATGAGGTGAGATAATAACTTTAACTATGATTTGAAGGAAGTGGATTATGCAGGGAATGATCGGAAAATATTAGCTTAGGATGGGGATGTATGGAGAGCTTATATCCGCGCGGTCATGAGCCTATTGGTTCGATAGTGCCAGTTAGTTAGTTTAGCAGATAAATTGTTATAGAAATGAAATATAATTAAAAAAGTAAACTCTATATGTCAAAATAACAGTTTCAGTTATACTGATAACTGGTATTGCGCATTTTTGCACGTAGAAGACAAAAAAATATTATAGATTAGATTATATTAGATTTATTTAGCCTGGTAGAGTTAAGGCCATATGGCCTTCTCTTCCACTCACCAGGACAAACATATATTACATCAGAATATAACAATCACAATTAACTCTAATATTAAATACTAAATAAAAATTTGATCAAACAGATATATATTATATTACGATCTATATTGCAACCAGTTAATGTTAGTTAAAATTAAGACTAAAACTAATAATAAAGTGTATACAAGCAAGACATATTAACTTGTCCCTGTCTAATATTTATAAAAATAAACAAAGAAAAATAATGAGATATAGAAAACTAATTTTACGTTTGAACAATATTTAAAACGAAACAAAAGAAAATATTTGTTAATCTTAATATTATTTTCATAGATAATTAAATTTAATAATGGTTAAAAAATACTATCAGTGAGGTGTATAAGTTAGTTTTTTATTAAATAATTATTTAATTTGTTTTTGAAGGATGTTATAGTTTGACAGTCTCTGACATAGGGGAGAAGGGAATTCCATGTTTTGGCAAGTGAGACCGTAAAAGATAATGGATAATATACAGTGTGATGAGGAGGGATATAAAGGACAATGTTCTGATGGGATCGAGTGTCAAGATTATGTGTGTCGGATAGTCTGATGAAGCGGATAAATAATTAGGCGATGATGTGTGAAGAATTTTATAGAGAAGGGATAGGGAATGTGCAGTTCTACGATCTCTTAGACGAAGTCACGATAATTGTTCCAGGGACGGTGTAACATGGTCAAATTTGCGAATACCACAAATAAAACGTTCGCAAGAATTATGAACACGTTGAAGTCTTTGAGTGTAAATAATATTTAAGTCTGTAAAAAGAGTGTCACAATAATCAAAATTGGGCATTGCAAGTGTTTCTACTAATATTTTCCTAAGAGCGAATGGCAGACAATTTCTTACGCGATTTAATGAATGTATTATTGAGAAGACTGTTTATCATGTATGGTTTATTTGTGTATTCCAATTTAAATTGTCAATAAATACTCCTAGAATTTTTACTGTCTCACTATAAGGGATTTGAACTCCATTTAGTGACACATGCGAGTGTGTGTTTAAGGTTAATTGTATATAATAGTCTCTGGTGACACATAATGATTGATTGTGACTTTCTAGGATTTAATTGCAGTCCATATTTAACTGCCCAAGTCATTAGTGAGTCAAGATCCTCGTTAATTTTGGCAACAGCGTCATTTAGAGAATATTTTTGTCTGTGTGGATGTAGATTTGCATGTCGTCTGCAAATAAATTATGTTTGCAATGCTTTAGGGAGTTAGATATGTCATTTATGTAGATTGAAAAAAGTAAAGGTCCAAGAACCGAACCCTGTGGAACCCCAGCTTTACAGAAGGACCAAGAAGAACATAATGCATGATTTCCTACAACAGATTGCTGGTGCTCATGGAGGTAGGAATTGAGCCATTGTGTGACACTATCAGAGAGTAAGAGGTTTTTAAGTTCATGCAACGTCCAAGTTTACCGTGTCTAATGCTTTACTAAAGTCCAGTAATGTAAGAATGGTAATTTTTCGATTTTTCAGCAGCTTCGCGTACGTCTTCGCAAATATTTAGATTCCCTAATGTGTCCATCGCTGTGGTCTCGAGACAGCGTGCTGTCTTGTCACACCCGGGGTTGGATCTCCGGTCGGGACAAGTTTCCTGGGAGAGGTTTTTTCGGGGTGTTTCCTCACCTGTATGATACATTTCTGGAAACTTTAAGGCCCAAATGATCCCCGGACACCATCTGGCCATCATTATCATCGATATAATATTACCTTAAGTTTCGTTTAAGGCCTCTCCTAGCATATCATTACCATTATCAACCATCCATCATATATCATCGGGGCAGCATAACCCCGCCCTCCAGGCGCCCCAACCTCAGAAGTGGGTTACAAGTACGCCATACCAGGAGAGAACACACGAAATGAAATGACAACCTGCGGCATGTGGAAAAATAAATATTCTCTTATATGGATAATAAAGTCATGAGAGTGGGCCTACCGTACATTTCAGTTTATTCGTATGTTTTCATATCTAATATATAAAAATCAATGTTTGTGTGTTTGTTGGTTTGTTTGTTCGTATTCTATGCGCGGCCATACCGTTGATCCGATTTTGATGGGTTTTTTTGCAAAATGTTCAGGAGATTCCCGGGATGAACATAGGCTATAAGATAATTGTGATATTCAACCCCTTCACCCTTAAAAATCACCCTATGTAGTGAAAAACATAATATAACGTCCCTATTTTGATGCTTAAATGGCTTACACTGCCTAAACCATAACAAATACACAAAAGTAATGTACACACAATTGATTAACTCACAATAACCATTTTTGTTTTTCATTGATAACAAGAAGATTGGGATAAGTAGTTTCCCGGGCAAGCGTGCTCTGCCATACCGTCCATACGATTGAGATGGGGCTTTTTGAAAAATGTTCAGGTGATTCCGAAGATGGACATATGCTATAAGAGAGTTGTAATACTCAACCCCTTCATCCCTAAAAATCGCCCTTTGTAGTGAAAAACGTGAAATAAAGTCCCTGTTTTGACGCAAATGGCTTACGCTGCCTGAACCATAACAAATACACCAAATTAATGTACACAGAATTGAACATCTCAAAAAACTCTACTAAAAAGTCCGCGACAGCTTATGTTTATCTTCTAAGGGTAACTCACAATAACCAATTTTGTATTTCATTTATGACAAGAAGATCGGGATAAGCAGATTCCCGGGCAAGTATAACAGAGCACGTCTGGTGTTAAAAACACATTAACATTTATTTAGGAGTAGCAGCGCACGCCGGGTATTAGCTAGTGTCTTTATAAAATCAAATAACGTTCTTGAGATTTGATTCCTCTATTCATTTTTCCCACGAGTAAAACTTTCCAATTTATTAACAAATATAATATAATTGTCCTCAAAGATAAAGATCTCCTTTCATATAGCAATGTAAATAGTCAGTGGCATGCATTACAACGGACTATTTAACTCATGTCGCAAATGGTAGTCAATGACCAATCACGTTTCAATGAATTCTGTTTTACACCAATGACAGTCCTGTTTCACCTCGCTCTTTATCGATTTACCTTTATCAGCTACTGCTTTTGTGATAAAGAAAGCTCCTCCTTTTTAATATTCTGAACAGGTTAGACCATTATTTTTCTCCAACAAATACATTGAATATAGCAAATAATGAATAGATTCAGTGATTTTACTGAGTTGTTTATTCAAAATATAAATGATTAACCTATAATGTTCATTATAATAGTTTGATGTGTTTCATTATTTCTGCACTAGAGTGCATTCTTACAATATTGCGATCCTATTTGGCAATAATAATATGATCGAGTTGCAGTGAATATACATAACCTCACATTTCTAATTTTTCAAACATCGCCGTTTACATTAACTATATAAATATTTTAAAACACCGGTAACTATATTCAAATAATTATTTTTTAGTAAAGAGCTTAATTTTATTCGTTAGACAGTCCTAACAAATGCCACGAGTGAGTCATGAATTTATCTAGAGAATTTGGAAATCAGTTATGATAAATATATAACTGAATAAAACTGGCACAATGTAGTCATATGGGTACCTGATCATGTCTCCTTCAATTTTTCAACAATGAATTAAAAAAAAGGCGCTCAGCCATTCATTCAGTTGTTACAATAAATCATTAACAATGCGAGGTAGGGAAGTGGTTTTTACAGAAGCGAGGACATTATTAAAAACCTTGCTCTCGCTCGGTTTTTAATTTCCGGGATTCTGTAAAACACTTCACAATGTGCGTTGTACATTATTTTTTGCACGATGGTGTTTTCAAAAAAATAAATAATAGTAAAATAATAACAATTTTGTTGGAAATATTTTCGTTCATTATAAACAACTGACTAACGTTAACTGTCCGTCTAATGTTTATGCGGTAAATGCCGAAAATAATTTAGTTGAGATTACAGGAGGCAGTGACAACAATCATGCACAAAATGGCGGCAAGTACGAATTTATCGTTTTACATTGTTTCAA
This sequence comes from Diploptera punctata, assembly GCA_030220185.1. Lineage (NCBI taxonomy): Eukaryota > Metazoa > Arthropoda > Insecta > Blattodea > Blaberidae > Diploptera > Diploptera punctata. Next base: position 614,384 of record JASPKZ010010652.1, on the reverse strand, counting down.
ATAGTGTTCAGTTCATTTAAAACGCAGTGGTTTGTTTCGTACCTTTTGGATATATTTTTGTATATACATTGTACGTAATATACATAAAAAGTAGTAGTTTTACTTCCCGCATTAGGTAGCGAATTTGTAAATTACAGTATAGTTATTTAGTTATTTACAGGTTGGCAACCCCGAAATTTACTAAATTGATCACCCCTCAGGGGTCCTCATCTAGGGGATATGTGGATGGCGACCACAAGGTGCCCAAGCTGTGCAAAACATTTCTTCCACTTACTTGTGTTTTGCACTCTTTTAACTTTACTATCTAACCTTTCTTGGTTAACTCTTGTTTTTTCGACCCCGACGCTATTAGGGCATCTGGGGGCTAGGGAGTCTTTCCTTTTTTCCATTTCTTCTTTCCTTTATTTTCTTTTCTTCTCCAGAAAAGCCTGACCAGAGGCTATAGGATGGCAGCCCCATCACTGGTCTTGCCTTCCTTTGGCCAGCAACCAATCGAAGGGACTATTATTATGCTTTCAAGTCTTATACGAGAATTTCCCATAAGGGAAAATTTTCTATAGGATCGTAACAGGCCTCAGCCTAATACTTGGAAGGAAGAAGAAGAAGAACTTTCAATCATGGTCGCCATTGTTGTAAATACGACGACCGTACTATCGTGCAAAACAGTTTTTTTTTTTTAATTCGATGCCCCAGGTTGTCATTTCGACATTTCTGGTATTTTTTCTGGCATTGGCGTAGTTGTAACCCACTTATAAAGTTGGAGCGCCTGGATGACGGGGTTTCCCTGCCCCGATGATATGATGAGTGTTGCGCCAGGAGAGTCCTTAATCATAAACTTAATCTAAGGCGAATGTGAATGATGATGATGATGATGATGATGATGATGATTAAGATGACCATGTGTTGTTCAGGGACCGTTTGGATTTTAACGTTTCCTGACACTTGTCTTACAGGTGAGGAAAAAACCAAAAAAAAAAAATCGCCCAGGAAACTTGTTCGCGACCAGGGATCGAAACCGTGCCCGCTGCATATCAAAGCTACACGCTATCTCGAGACCACAGCGGTGAACTGGCTGTGAAAAGTAACTATTTTAACAGTTACATTTGTTTTGTTTGGCTGAAATATTTCTATCATATAAATTTCCAAACCAAGACGATCTTTTCAATTATTGGCCAATCAAATTCCTTATAATAAAAATAGATGTTCAGTTTATGTTCAACTTACCCTTTAAGCAATATGCTATTTATCTAACAGTAAAATGAACAATTTCAATTTACAATATTTATATATTTTATTTATATATCATATCAAATATAAGGGGATATCTGTTATGAGCTGTGCTTGTATCGTTCAGAAAAATGGGAAGCATTTCATATAGATTCTGGGTACAATAAAGACAAACATAGGTTTTGTTTATGATGATCTTGTAGAAGATTTCCGGACTGTTGGCCATGGTCTTGAGGCTTATAGTTCCCCGAAGTTTCGCCAGAGACTGCGTCCGGCATCCTCAAGGGTTGTCATGAGACTGGCAATTTTGCAGAGAACATGTCGCGGATAAATGTATAAATAGGGCAGGTAGTCGACAAAATTGCCAGTCTCAAGGCAACCCTTGAGGATGCCGGACGCAGTCTTTGGCGAAACGTCGGGGAACTACAAGCCTCAAGACCACGGCCAACAGCCCGGAAATCTTCTACAAGATCATCATAATAACTCCGGCCGTGAAAGCCTAACTCAATATAATAGGTTTTGTTTATTGATACAACTATAGTTGAATTAATTATGAAGGAATGAATAGCCTTATTTTCAATTTCTGCTATTGACGTTGAATGAAATTGTTTTCGTAACATATTTAATGAAACACAGAATATGTACTAAACATAGATTTTTTTTATGTTCAACATTGAATACATTATTTTAAAAGAGTTGTACATAGTTACATATAAATAATAATTTAGTTATTACAATTTATTATTCAATTTATAATTCTTATTTTTCGTAGACAGGAAAAAAACTGATTTCTTAAACGTTTATTTTACTACAACCAACATCTTTTTTCTGAATAACTTGGCTACGTTTGCGTTGCTATTTAACCATTAATCTACTGATTGCATAAGTCATTCGCCTCAGAAGACGAAGTACACTCGCTTAACTCAGCTGTTAATATATTTTGCAATATTTTGTACGTCCGTTGGCAGGGTAATGTTTTGTTAACATTTATGAATACTAGAGGAATCTGTTTTCGCCTTCACCCTTATTGTCATCTCCAGTACTGTTATGTTTTGTTCGTTTTGAATGTCTGAAAATCGACAATATAATTTACGGGAAGTTAAATCCGGTTTCTGGGGAAATGCATTGAACATTTAAACCTGAAGTGAATGGGTTAAGTTAGTTTTGTGAATGTTTTCAATTTTGTTTCTACAAACATCTTACATTGTGATATTATTATAGAAAATATATTCTGTAAAACATTATATAAAAAACTTAATATGACATGTTCAGAAATAAGGTATACTTTTTTTTGGATCTAATGTAATTCCCTTATATAGATAAATAAAATTTAAGTTCTTTACTATCTTGATATATGTTACTCAAAAGAAAAATTGAATTAAAATAACTTGAGATGCACAAATTAAATTTTATCTGACTTAATTTCCTGAGGTATTTTAAAATTAACCAAAATTAATACTTATAAAATATTAAACAGCATTATTCAAATTCAGTAATCCATAAAGTATCGTTAACTTGTTAAATTAGAGAGTAAAACTTTGTCAATTATATACAGTATCATAATACATTTTAGAAAATACAAGCTCCATAAGACATATTTTACATTAGTATATAACCCTTGGAAATGTATTTATTGTTCCATATTTAATAGTCGTCAGTACGTTCTCTTATGAAATTACATTTTTCTTGGAATGCCATAAGACGTATACGGTCGGTTGTACAAAACGATTTCTTCAGACGAATATTTACTGTCTTTATTTGAAATAGGGTTGATACTAGTTTGAAGATTCTCGTTGTCTGTGTTCTTATGAACTCCTACATGTAGATTGTTGAACGTATTCCAGTTGGAATAGCGTCATGACTACGTTCACCATGTTTTCAGATGGTTTCATCGGGAGCACCATTATTAAGTTCTTTTATGGGAAGATAAGTAACTGAAGCTGGTGAAATTTCACTACCGTCCTGAGGGATCAAAGAACTCGAATAACCAGGGTAAATATTTTCAGATTGTGGATGTAAATAAATTCCACTCGATTGTTCACTGCCTGAAATAGAACTTCCGATGGTGGACGCAAAGTTGTCATTTTGTATTTCTGTAGTGAGTTGGTATTGAAAAATGGGTGAAATAATATAATCAGTAGCTTCGTGTACTGAAGAAGACGAGCGCTCTATATTGGATATATAATTACCTGATTGAATTTCTATCGGGGGATAGTATGATGAAGTAGATGAAAACTGCTCGCCCACTTGTCCGTGTTCTGATGTCAAAGAAGAGTTTTGAATATTAGAATCAATATTACCAGATTGCTCTTTCGCCGGAAAGTCGTATGGCACATTTGGCGAAAACAAAATACTGCGATTTGCTCTGGTGGTCAAAAAATAGAGGAGTGTCTATTGACAGATTGTATTTCTACTTGCGGAGGATAAGGGAAAGATGATGATTGAATTTGTCCCTGTTCAAATGAAGACACAGAGCTGGCAGTATTTTCTGACTGTGGCTCTACTAAAGGAACAGATGGTGAAAACTGCCAGCGATTTATTCTTGCGTTGTTGCAGAAGCAGTATTAGAGCTCTGCGCAGTTGTAGGAAAAGCATAATTGGTTGCAGTATTGATAAATAGTGGACGATTCAGTTCTTGAGAAGATGTCAAAGAACTTGTCGCTGAAGTAGTTGAAATTTGAACATCGCCTTTATTATTTTGGTTACCATAATCAAAATTATCGATACTGGAGCCATCGCTGCCATTAGACGAATCAAATTGTGGAGCATATATTGGAACTGCTCGAGTGGAATAAGGATTTACTGACTCTTGACCAAAAGGAACTGGGCCATGCGGATGATCGATTACTACAGCATATCCTGATTTAAGTATTGATGCACTAACAACATTCTTCACTTCTTGGGGCAGAGAATAAAATGGAATGATATAAACAGAAGAGGGGTGGAATATTTTCTGGGTATTACCACTCTGTACGTCAACTGGTGGAGCGTAAAATGGTATTGGGTTAACTGAAGGATTATTTTCGTTCTGATCAGAAGAAGAATCGACTACTATGTTATGTTGTCCATCTGAAGATGACGTTAGTTCTTGGGAAAAAGGTTTTGGGGTATTGTTAATTGGACGTACTGGTGCAGTTATAGCAGGTGTTGGAATTAGTCCTATTATGGGCAATTTTCCAGTGTTTTCTTGAGCACTTAAGAATGATTCATTATCTACGTTGTAATTCTGGGCGAGAGTATTAAATTCAGATAGAGTTTCAGATGGCTGTGAACCAGGAACACCATATTCAGAAGCAGGTATTTGGAATGTTGTGCTTCTATCACTTCCAGAGATGTCTGCTGGAGAGTAGAATGGCTCAGATTTGCTGTACAGACCTAAACAAAAAAAAAAGTCAATTAAGAGAAAAAAACAAATCCTATATTAGTTGCAGGTAGTAAAACAAATATATAATTGACCCGTTGGTTAACAGCATACCATTGCTTTTGAAGTTCATGTGTTCAAACCCAGACAGGGTCGATGGAATTATTTGGAGCGTTACAATTCTGAGTATAGCTGTCTTTACAAGTTGAGTAAATCGTTCCCGTGTCATACATTTACGGCACGTAAAATAAACCCAAACTTGAAATAAAATCCTTTGATCAACATTTCTCGACCCTTGCGCGTCCGAATAGAATTGCGACACTTGAGTTGTTAAATAACGTCATGAAATAAACTCCTACTGCCACTTCTCCTAATAGCCTATACTATACTCCATGGTGTGATAGGCCTAGAATACTCGGTCTACCAGCCGGCTGCTGGCCTCATATCTATATGCGTGAATCATAGAGGTAGATGATCACACACCTAGTATAGGGAAGACATGTAGTCAATATGTCGGATCCCCCCGTCAGTATAACTGATTTTCTCAACCTGGAGCCGCTACTTATTGTACCTACCCAAATTCCTCACGATCCTGGGTGGACACCGGTCCCAAACTGGCCAAAATTCATGAGATGATATCTTTCCCCATGGGGAAACCAGAGCAAAACCTCTAAATCTGCGCCTAGGCATCTTTGCCTTAACCATTCGGCTATGGCACGGGACATTCAAATACTACGAAGAAAATTCCACAGATTGAATACTAAAGAAAGCTTTAAAATATTCTGTTTAAAATGGTAATTTATTAAAATAAATAAGATCAGATGTAAATGAACGTTATACTTTCATGATTGTCATGAAGAAATGTAAGCTCGATATCAATTTCGAGTTTTCTTCACTCGATCTTTACCGAACTAGTCATATTCTCCAATCAGCTTATTTTAAGTGAGTATCGTTACTAGTATCATAGGTTATTGTATCATTTAATTTGTATTCAAAAGTATTGATACATAAAGTCTTTCAAAATAAATTTCTTCTCACTATCAAAATATTAAGAAGTTATCACAAGGAAAAAATTCAATTTTCCTTTTTGATTTTAACGTCGCTCACAATCTTGTTTGTTATTAAAGGGCACAAAGAAAGAACATAAGTCACTTTTTTGTCGAAATTGGGTTTGAAGTATCATTACATTCTCACACTTCTTTTAGAAATTTAAAACAGTGAAAGAAACAGTTCAGTCGTGGATTTATTTACTTTCAAAGTTTAGCATAGGTATGTTGTATAATTAAAATGAGTTTTGTACATTTCATAACTAACTAACTCAATAACACTACCGAACCCGTTGATTCATGGGCGTGCTACATAAGCTCTCCATACATCCCTATCCTGAGCTAATGTTTTCCAATCATTCCCTGTATAATCTACTTCCCTCAAATCATAGTTAATGTTATTCTCCCACCTCATTCTCCATCTACCAACTGGGCGTTTTCCCTCTGGTTTTCCTACAAAAAGCTTCCATACACATATTTCATTCCCCATTCGTGCCACATATCCTGTACATTGTATTCTACGAGACTTAACCGTGCTTATTATATCTGTCTTCCTATAAAGACCATGCAGTTCACTGTTATGTGGTCTTCTCCATTCACCTGTCTGTTCATCTCTCTCTTTGGTCCAAAATTTTCCTAAGAACTTCATTCTCAAATACTCGTATTCTCCTTTCCTCCCTTAAAGTAAGAGTCCATGTTTCATATCCATATAGCTAGTGGAATAACAGTTTCACACATTTTCAGTTTATCGAAAAGGAGTAGGGATGTCAAGAGTCCCTGTAATGCATAACAACACGTATTTCCAGAATTGAGTCTATGTTTAATATCTTTGTGCATCTCATTCCTATTTGTGATTATTGTTCCTAGATATTTGAATTCAGCCACTTCCTCAAAATTTCCCTCATTTGTCATTCGCTGTCCATTTCCATTATAATATATTTCTATGTTTGACCATATATTTAGTTTTATTGATATTTACTTCCAGTCCCAATTTCTTAGTGTTACTCCATAGTGTGTGCGTGTTGATATTTCATGGAAAAGTTAATTACCCGTTTTCTCCCTTACCCTTATATTTAATTTAATAAAATCAAACAAGATAGAGAAAATAAATTGACTTCAATGTAAGTTGATGTAGTAAATATAGAATCTGAATAACAAGACTCTAATCTTTACATATATAATTATTTCTGTACGTGTGTATGTCACTGAACTCAACCTAAACGACTGGATCGATTTTTATTACTTTTTTGTGTGTGTGATTGGGTCCCTCTATTGTTTAGAATCACAATTGGACCCTCTAAAATAATTAGGTGTAGGAGTTCACCTGAAGTGAAAATTTAAAAATCGATCTAGCGGTCACATTTTTTATTTTTTGTAACTAAACTCAATATATCGTATTGAAATGAACTCAGGTAGAAATTATCCAAAAATGAGCGAACTCCGACGATTAGAAGTGGACTTTATTTGAAACCCGTAATTATAAGGTGCCTTAACGACTGGATCGATTTTGATTAAATATTGTGTGTGTGCACGTGCGCTTGCGCGCGCGTGATTGCGTGTGTGCGTGCGTGTGTGTGTGTGCGTGATTGCGTGTGTGCGTGTGCGTGTGCGTGTGTGCGTGTGCGTGTGTGTGCGTGCGTTCGTGTATGTGCGTGCGTTCGTGTGTGTGCGTGCGTTCGTGTGTGTGTGTGTGTGCATGTGTGTGTGTGCGTGTGCGTGTCCCTGGATGGTTATGATTCAGAATTGGACTCGGTACATGGCGCTGCGATCAGGTTATAGGATTTTTTTTATATCAGATGTGTTGTCATTTATAATGGCTTTTCGGGACAAAATTCCAGTCAGAGCAAAAATAGTGATCAATAATGAAATAATAGAACAGATAGCACACTTTAACCATCTTGGTTCAGATATAACATATAGCTATGATTGGGATATACATAATAAATTAAACCGATATCAAATGATGTGTGGTACCATAAGAAGAATCCTCCGAAAGACTCAAAGAGAAACTCAGCTCAGGTTTTATAAAATTATGGCTGTTCCTGTTCTTTTATATGTTTCTGAATCTTAGGTACTTACAAAAAAGATATCTCACATATTCAAGCCACTGAAATGAAATTTTTAAGATCCGTAAAAGGATGTACACACATGGATAGGTTACACATTGAATCAATAAGAAATGAACTGGAGATATTTTCAACAGACGATAAACTAGAAGAGCACAAATACGAATGGAAAGAATATTTAGACAGAATGGACAATACAAGATTACCCAAAAATATCAACACCTACAAACCACATGGAAAAGATCTTTGGGACGGCCAAGGAAACGATGGACTTGAGACCGGGAAAGGTCACGTTGATCTAATCCTGGAAAGGAAGAAGAAGAAGAAGAATGTGTTGTCATTTGCATTATCGACACCTATGTGACGTCATCATGCATGCTTAACAGACAGATGTGAGGAGTTTTCTTGCGAACTTATTTAATACGTCTTCATTAGCGATTTTTAAGGTAAAATAAGACTTACATTTTTATCGTCTGGCTATTGCACTAGAATTGAACGTTTCCGACAGGACAACGTCTGCCGGGACCGCTAGTATCAGTTTTTTTTGTGGAATGAAGGCGAAGTTGTAGAATTCGAAACGAACCTCTCAATGTATTTGATAATGGTTGACGATAGTTTAGGCCTAAATGTTTTGTTATGGTGGCCCCTTGCACCGACCATTAGTTTATAAGATTTTGTTTAATAATAAAGGATTGTCGACTCGTACGCGCCGTAGCCGAGCGGTTAAGGTAGGAAGCCTTGGCGCAGAGCTACGGGACTTGCGCTGGTTCGAGTCTCCATGGGGGGAAGAAATTTTCTCATGGTATTTCGGCCAGTATGGGACCGGTGCCCACCCAGCATCGTGAGGCAATTGGGTAGCTACAATAAGTAGCGGCTCCAGGTTGAGGAACCAGCTATAACGGCTGGGGGACTCGACATGCTAACCACATGTCACCCCTACACTGGCCGTTGATCATCTACCTCTGTGATTGACACATGTGGATGTGAAGGGCCAGCAGCCGGCTGGTAAAAGGGCAACCGCTGAAAAGTGGAAAGACCCTCAATCGGAATTGTCGACTCGTATATGGATTTCTTTTCACCATCAACTACTTCAGCATAAAGTATGGAAGCAAATTTAAGTAACATATTTTAAATACTAATTTATAAGTCTATAATCAAATGTGGTATAGGCCTATGTTATATGCTATGGGTTTTAAATATAGAGTTCACTCTAATAATATCATACAGTTTATGTAGAGTATTATTCATACACCATATTATAATAATGGGGATGGTATTGGCCTATTTTTCACATAGTACATGGAAGACATGAAATGGAAAAAATATTATAATTTGTAATGGAAAAATATTATAATTTGTAATTATAATTTCCCCAGGCAATTTTACCATGAATTAAATTAAAATATAAAACTAACTAACTCACTGGCACTATCAAACACATAAGTTCATTACAGCGCTCTCCATACATCCCTCTCCTGAGCTTTTTTCCAATCATCCACTGTATAATCTATTTCCTTCAAATCATGGTTAATATAATTCTCCCACCTCATTCTTGGTCTACCAACAGGGCAATTCCCTCTAGTTTTCCTACATTTTTTCTATTGTCACCAAGTTGTCTTTATTGGCATTTCTGGCTTTCTCCCCTGGCATTTTCCAACTGCTTAGGTTGGAGCACCTGGAAGGCGGAGTTACGTAACCCCGATGATATTCTATTCTATAGTGTTCTGCCCTAGGGCAGGTCTTTCATTTAAACCATAGCATTTCCATGCTATGCTTTGCAGCTTTACTAAGGGAATTATAGGTGTAATAGCATCCCGTTGCTTTCCACACCGGTGAAATGATAAAGATGATAATTATAATAATGATAATGATAATCGATGACTTTCGGGGAATGCTGGGTCTTAATTTTCCTGAAATTTATCTTACATGTGAGGAAAAAACCCGAAAAAACCTCACCCAGGAGCCTGTCGCGACCGGGAATCGAACCCGGCCCGCTGCTGACAAAGTAGCACGCTATTTCGAGATCACACCGATGATATAATGGGTGATAAATGGTAATGAAGTGCCAAAAGAGTCCTTAACCTAAATTGCAGACCATTGGCGACCACAGAATTAATTCCCTTTAAGGAAAAATTCCTGTAGTCTGACGAGAATCGAATCCGGTACCTCGTGAATTGTAGTTAGAATCGCTGGCCACTAGCTCATGAGGTTGCTCTCCTACATAAATTAAAATACGCATAATAAAATAAAGAAGGTATTAATATTTAGCAAGGATAATTGATAACACTGTAGCTGCTTATAAGGCACATATTTTATCTCGCAAATACCTGCAAGTTCTCCGGATTTAATGTTCCTGAAGGCAGTTAGCACTCCTTCAACTGCGGCAGCCCCGCCGAACACAGGTACCGCAAGACTGTAAGTTGTTACCATGAGGAGGTTTTTTTTTTTTTTTGACGAAGAATCACCTTTGCACTTCAACACCAGTAGGAGCCATAGCAATATCTGTGGATACATCAAATATATTATGTAACAAAGAGAGAGAAGAAAGTTCTCCTGTCGGAAGTGACAAATGCGATTATTGTTCTAAATTCAAAAGCAAATATTGCATGTCTCTATACTAACTTATACGTTCAATATATAAGTACAGAATAAACTATTTTAAAATTCTTGATAAATCATCGTTGAGTTCGTCTTCTAATATATAAGAATGTTTGTTTGTTCGTTCGTACTTTATGCGCGGCCATACCTTTGATCCGATTGTGATGGGTTTTTTTTTTTAAAAATGCTTAGGAGATAACCGGGATGAACATAATCTATAAGAGAGTTGTGATACTTAACTCCTACACCCTTAACAATCGCCCTTTATAGTGGAAAACGTGAAAAAAGTACATCTTTGGACGCTTAAATGGCTTACGCTGCCTAAACCATAACAAATACACAAAATTAATGTACACAGAATTGAATATCTCAAAAATCTCTACAAAAAATTCAGCGATAGAATGTGTTTATCTCTTACGAATAACTCACAATAACCATTGTTGTTTTTCATTGATGCCAAGAAGATCGATACAAGTACGTAGATTCCTGTGCAACTCACAATAACGAATTTTGTCTTTTACTTCATTTATTTATTTTTAATTAGGAAATGTGCACTCAGTTGAGCATTAGGGACAGCACATACACACAGACACAAAGTGGAGATTTTTTAAAATCCCCACCCAGCCGGGAATCGAACCCGGGTCGCCGCAGTGGAAGGGACTCTACCGACTACACCACAACGACGGAATTTAACTCATTTATGCCAAGAAGATCGAGATAAGTAGATCCCGAGCAACACCGGGTAATCAACACGGGGAATCTTAAAATAATTACGATATACATTTCTAAATATTTTTCATTCTTACTTATTCAACTAATCATAAGAAATACATTGGTTTTTCTCTTTCAGCTCATTTATGCCAAGAAGATCGGAATGAGTAGATTCCCGAACAACGCCGCGTAAACAGCACGGGATATCTAAAAATGATTACATATAAATTGTTCCCTCTACTTATTTAACTAAACATTAAACATACTAATTTTCGTATTTCAGCTCATTTATGTCAAGAAGATAGAGATAAGTAGATTCCCGAGCAACGCCGGGTAATCAGCACGGGGTATCTAAAAATAGAAATTTATAATTATTTTCCTTCTACTTATTCAACTAAACATAAAAACACATTAATTTTCATTTATTAGGCGTAGCAGCGCACGCCGGGTATTAGTTAGTTATTTATAATATTAAAAATCTTGAAATTCGTTTCTGATATTTCAGTCATCCTCAGTTAAATTAATTTTCAGTTTAAAAACTTCGTAATTCATGTCATATTTTGGCCCTTTCAGAAACACGTATCATCATCAGGATGTAAAATGGTACTTATTTTCACTTAAAATTGATACATTCATTATTGTTTGCAAATGATCAAATAATTTTGGCAGGGGATGAAGATATGATATATATGATAAATAAATTAATGGAAGAATATGCAAAATGGGGACTCAATATAAATTTACAGAAAACAGAAGATATGTGTTTGGAAAAGGATGTGGATGACCTCATACTCGAAACAGGGAAAATAAAAAAAAAGTGAAATTTTTAAATATCTTGCGTCAATAATTACAAGTTTAGGTACTGTACATGTGAAAGACATGTACAAACTAAATTTCAATAGCAAAATATGCAACTAAGACAATACATGGGATAATTTGGAACAAACATATTACAAATGAAACTAAAATGAAAGTTTATAAGAGCAGAATACAGAATATTTTGTCATGTGGAAGTGAAACTTTGTCTTTGACGGAATTACAAAATAATAAAATTAGAACAGATGAATTGTATTATCTTAGAATGAGCCTTCAAAAAACAGGACGGGATAAAATAAGAAATTAATTCCTTTGGAGAGAAATGAATGTCACATCTGTTGTTAAGAGGATTGAAAATCAAACTCTTAAATAGTATGGCCATGTATAGAGAATGGAAGATGAAGGATGGCCAAAAATATAAACCAATGATCACCCCCTGGAAGAAATAAACGTGGCAGACCAAGATGGAAATAAAAATCTTACGTCAGAACTATAATGGATGATAGGAATTTGGAAGAAGGAGATTGGAATAATAGAAATAAATGGAAACTGAAGATGGCAAACCTATGAGTGGGGGAAAGCCGAAAAGAAGAAGAAAATTGATTTAGTTGAGGACTACTGAAATATCAGATATGAATTTCACCTTTTATTATAGTTCATTTATATATATATATATATATATATATGTCTAATGCCACCAAGTTGTCTTTTATGACATTTCCGGCTTTCTCCCCTGGCATTGGCGGAATTGTAATCATTTTCTCTTTTAGGTTGGGGCACCTGGAAAGTGGTGTTACGTTACCCCGATGATATGATGGGTGATAAATGATAATGGAGCACCAGGAGAGTTCTTAACCTAAACTTAACTTAAATTCCCGACCAAGGGCAACCACAAGATTAATTCCCTTTAAGGAAATATTCCTACGGTTTCACCTGGAATCGAACGGGACCTCATGAACTGTAGTCAGAAACTCTGACATCTAGCCCATGAGGCTGGTCTTTTATAAATATGTACAGTGTAACACAATATAATAATTCTGACAGAAATTTGTGTGTTAAATTATGCACAATAATTTGTCAAATATTCTCTCAAAAGTTTAAGCAAGCTCCATTTATTAGCTTGTTAGATAGGAACTCGCTCTGAGCTGTAATTTAACACGAATTTTAAAGGCACTCCCAAATCTCTTTAAATGTGTTTATATTCATGTTAATTTTGGCCGATTATACTGTTATGTTCAGTCAAGTGTATATCTATTTTATATACTATATTCGGCAAAATCGCTATCAAATAATGAATGTGAATATTATCTTATCACTCGTGTAAGTTACAGAGATGAGTGTGTTTTTATTTTATATTTAGTATAAAGGTTTCGATTATCGTCACAATGAAATTATGACTATGAGTATGAGAACACACAGAGATAAAATGGCGGAATTCACTGTACGGCAGAAAGAGAAATTTTAAAACATCGTTTCCTAACCTTTTGGTTCCCGAACCCCTAAATATTTCAAGAGATTAGCCAAAACTTAAGATTAGGTTTCCTTCATTTGTGTGTCATTGTGATAATGATAATAATAATAATAATAATAATAATAATAATAATAATAATAATAATAATAATAATAATAATAATAATAATAGTTATATTTGTTACTGTTATTGTTATTATTGTTGTTATTATTGTTATTATTGTTGTTATTATTGTTGTTATTATTGTTGTTATCGTTGTTGTTATTATTGTTGTTATTATTGTTGTTATCGTTGTTGTTATCGTTGTTGGCATTATCGTTGTCGTTATTGACGTCGTCGTAGTTTTTTTGGTCGTCGTAGTTTTTTTCGTCGTCGTAGTTTTTTGGTCGTCGTAGTTTTTTTGGTCGTCGTAGTTTTTGCCGTCGTCGTAGTTTTTGCCGTCGTCGTAGTTTTTGCCGTCGTCGTAGTTTTTGTCGTCGTCGTAGATTTTGTCGTCGTCGTAGATTTTGTCGTCGCCGTAGTTTTTGTCGTGGTCGTCGATTTTGTCGTGGTCGTCGATTTTGTCGTGGTCGTCGATTTTGTCGTGGTCGTCGATTTTGTCGTGGTCGTCGATTTTGTCGTGGTCGTCGATTTTGTCGTGGTCGTCGATTTTGTCGTGGTCGTCGATTTTGTCGTGGTCGTCGATTTTGTCGTGGTCGTCGATTTTGTCGTGGTCGTCGATTTTGTCGTGGTCGTCGATTTTGTCGTGGTCGTCGATTTTGTCGTGGTCGTCGATTTTGTCGTGGTCGTCGATTTTGTCGTGGTCGTCGATTTTGTCGTGGTCGTCGATTTTGTCGTGGTCGTCGATTTTGTCGTGGTCGTCGATTTTGTCGTGGTCGTCGATTTTGTCGTGGTCGTCGATTTTGTCGTGGTCGTCGATTTTGCGTAGTCGTCGATTTTGTCGTGGTCGTCGATTTTGTCGTGGTCGTCGATTTTGTCGTGGTCGTCGATTTTGTCGTGGTCGTCGATTTTGTCGTGGTCGTCGATTTTGTCGTGGTCGTCGATTTTGTCGTGGTCGTCGATTTTGTCGTGGTCGTCGATTTTGTCGTGGTCGTCGATTTTGTCGTGGTCGTCGATTTTGGTCGTGGTCGTCGATTTTGTCGTGGTCGTCGATTTTGTCGTGGTCGTCGATTTTGTCGTGGTCGTCGATTTTGTCGTGGTCGTCGATTTTGTCGTGGTCGTCGATTTTGTCGTGGTCGTCGATTTTGTCGTGGTCGTCGATTTTGTCGTGGTCGTCGATTTGTCGTGGTCGTCGATTTTGTCGTGGTCGTCGATTTTGTCGTGGTCGTCGATTTTGTCGTGGTCGTCGATTTTGTCGTGGTCGTCGATTTTGTCGTGGTCGTCGATTTTGTCGTGGTCGTCGATTTGTCGTGGTCGTCGATTTTGTCGTGGTCGTCGATTTTGTCGTGGTCGTCGATTTTGTCGTGGTCGTCGATTTTGTCGTGGTCGTCGATTTTGTCGGTGGTCGTCGATTTTGTCGTGGTCGTCGATTTTGTCGTGGTCGTCGATTTTGTCGTGGTCGTCGATTTTGTCGTGGTCGTCGATTTTGTCGTGGTCGTCGATTTTGTCGTGGTCGTCGATTTTGACGTGGTCGTCGATTTTGACGTGGTCGTCGATTTTGTCGTGGTCGTCGATTTGTCGTGGTCGTCGATTTTGTCGTGGTCGTCGATTTTGTCGTGGTCGTCGATTTTGTCGTGGTCGTCGATTTTGTCGTGGTCGTCGATTTTGTCGTGGTCGTCGATTTTGTCGTGGTCGTCGATTTTGTCGTGGTCGTCGATTTTGCTGGTGGTCGGTCGTCGATTTTGTCGTGGTCGTCGATTTTGTCGTGGTCGTCGATTTGTCGTAGTCGTCGATTTTGTCGTGGTCGTCGATTTTGTCGTAGTCGTCGATTTTGTCGTAGTCGTCGATTTTGTCGTAGTCGTCGATTTTGTCGTAGTCGTCTGTTATTATTATTGTTGTTGTTATTATTGTTGTTATTATTGTTGTTATTATTGTTGTTGTTATTGTTGTTGTTATTGTTGTTGTTGTTATTGTTGTTGTTGTTATTGTTGTTGTTATTGTTGTTGTTGTTATTGTTGTTGTTGTTATTGTTGTGTTATTATTTGTTGTTGTTATTATGTTGTTGTGTATTCTTGTTGTTGTTATTATTAATATAATATTAGTTATATTAGTATTATCTATTATTATTATTATTATTATTATTTTATTATTAATATTATTATTTGATTAATATTATTATTATTAATATTATTATTAATTATATATTATTATGATTTAAAATATTATGATTATTATTATTATTATTAATATTATTATTATTATTATTAATATTATTATTAATATTATTATTAATATTATTATTATGATTATTATTATTATTATTATTATTATTATTATTATTATTATTATTATTATTATTATTATTATTTCCTTGGAATTCAATTTTATGTGTGCCTATTATATAGGCATATGTATATTTAAAAGTCAGTGGTTCATCCAATTCAAATCGTTGTAGAAGAAGGGGTTCGCGAGGCGAAAAGGTTGTTAACCGCTGTTTTAGACAATATTCAATGTTTAATTGTAATATGTGTTGTTGAGACAACCAGATCCACACATATGGAGATCTGCTGAAAGTTGGTGATGTTTCCTAACATAAAATTTCAGTCCAGTTATTCTGTTACTACTGGCATAGGAAATATTCATATTTCTTATTGCTAGTAAATTCTACCGGACACACTTCTCATGTAATGTGTGTTCAATCATTTTTGTTTTATATCTATCAAAAGCTCTCATATGGATGAATCCATATAATATTTGTAAGCATTTTAACGCATATTTCACTTAAGATGCCCATAAAAAGTATAAATCGTGATATTTAGGATAATATAGGCTACTAAATATATGGTTATATCTGATTTCATAACTACAGTAAAATATCCTTAATCACGGGTCCGTTTCCATTATTCGCGTAAAAATTGCGCCGCAGTTTCTGTATTCGCGGCTTATTTACGGAACATATCCCCCGCGAATGAGGAGACTTTACTGTATATAAAGCGATACTTAGAGATGCAACTCACCAAACATTTGAAGATCGTGTTGCACATAATATGTTTACAAATCAAATAGCGAAGTTGTTGTTATAACAACGGTACTTGTCAACCCTTATTGAGGGTGAAAGTGTTTTATAAGTGTTGTTGAAAACAACTTTCGTAAGACACAAACATACAAGCTAATCAATTACAGGCTTTATGTCGAACAAATACCAACTTTAGACACGATGTTGTGCCTTAACGTTAAGTAATATATTAATCTAGCCAATATCCGGCGTGCGCTGCTACGCCTAAATAAATTAAATGTGAATAACAAAGAACATGCCATAAAATTTGAGAAACACAAGTTTTGTCCAAAACACAACATTACTACACCAGACTTCACAGAGAGGCTATTGAAATTTACAAACACAAAAATTCATTTAACAAAAAGAAGAAACTATGAAGATTAATAAAATTTGGATTCCGGCATGATATAACACGAGAATAAAACCCATGACCTACGTCAGTGATAACCTATCAGAAAAATAGCTCCAAAGTAACGGACCGTGTAGAAAACATCTCTGCACAATACTCAACTATAAATAAGGACACGATTTCCAACACACAGCCAGTCTGCAGCCGACATTTGAAGAGTTAACAAGTCGAAGAACACGCAGAATCTCCTGAGGATGTCTACCGCAGTAGTAGACGAAACGTCGAGTTTTAATAAAACCAGACCACGGCCATTTAGCCCGAAAGACATAAAATGCATGAATCAAAATACCTGCCGTGTTTAATTGAATAAGTAAAAATAAAAATAATTATAAATTTAAATCGCAATTAATTTTAGATACCCGTGCTGATCATCAGGCGTTGCCCGGGAATCTACTTATCTTCATCTTATTGGCGTAAATGAGCTGAAAGAGAATAATGATTGTGAGTTATCCATAAAAGAATATCCGTTGTGCGCTTGCTACGTTTGCCCGAGAATCTAGTCCTCACGATCTTCTTGGCATCAATGAGCTGAAATATAAAACTGTTTGAGTTATCTGTTAAAGATAAACATGTGCTGTCGCGGACTGTTTTGTAGATTTTTTTTAGATATTTAATTCTGTGTACATTAATTTGCTGTATATGTTATGGTTTAAGCAGCGTAAGCCATTTAATCGTCCACAAAGTAAAGAAAAAACACCTTTTCCACTAAACGTGCGATTTTTAAGGGTGAAAGTATTGAGTATTACTTCTCTCTTATAGCCTAAAACTTTCCCGGGAAACTCCTGAACTTTTTGCAAAAAGCCTCATCACAATCGGATGAATGGTGTAGTAATGTGTAAAGGACAGACAGACATACATTCGTTTTTATATGTATAGTAGCTAATACCCGGTGTACGCTGCAATGCCTAAATAAATTATGCCTTTTTACGTTTAGTTGAATAATTAAAAGGAATAATAATTATAAATTTATATAATTATTTTTTTAGATACCCCGTGCTGAATCTACGTATTTGGCATTAATGAGCTGAAAGACAAAATTCGTTATTTCGAGTTATCCGTGCTGCTGCTCTGCTTGCCCGGGATTCTACTTAATGCCGATCTTCTTGGAACCAATGAAAGACAAAAATGGTTATTGTTGCTTATCCCTAAAAGATAAACATATGCTGTCGCGGGTTTTTTTGTAGAGTGTTTTGAGATATTCAATTCTGTGTGCATTAATTTGGTGTATTTGTTACGGTTTAGGCAGCGTAAGCCATTTAAGCGTACAAAAAGCCACTTTTATTTTACTTTTCACTACAAAGGGCAATTTTTAAGGGTGAAGGGCTTGAGCATTAAAATTCTCTTGTATCCTATAACCTTCCCGGGAAAATCCTGAACAATTTTCAAAAAGCCCCATCACAACCGCAGTCGGCAGTGAACGCTTGTCCGGCAATCTACTTACTCCATTCTTCTTGGCATCAATGAAAGACAAAAATGGCTATTGTGAGTTATACTTAAAAGATAAATAAACATATGCTGTTGTGGACCTTTTTGTAGAGTTGATTGAGATATTCATTTCTGTGTAAATTAATTTTGTGTATATGTTGTGGTTTAGGCAGCGTAAGTCATTTAATTGTCAAAAAAGGATTTTTTCACGTTATTTACTATAAAGGGTGATTTTAAGAGTGTAGGAGTTGAGTAGCATAACTCTCTTATAGCCTATGTTCATCCCGGGAATCTCCTGAACATTTTTCAAAAAGCCCCATCACAATCGGATCAACGGTTCGGCCGCGCATAAAGTACAAACAAACAAACATTAATTTTTATGTATTAGATAGATAACAGAATAGCATTACAAATTAAATTTACAAAATAAAAAACATTTCTAATACAAAACTCCATGGCTACAGGCCTAGAAGTTCCTTGGCCTACCAGCGGTTATTGGCCTCACATCTACTTGTCATTTAAATCATCTAGCCAGTAAAGGGGTGAAATTTAGTCAGCATATCTAATCCCCAGGAGTTACAGCTGTTTTTTTTTTTTTCCACCTGATACCGCTACTTATTGTACACTACCCTATAATTCACAATGCTGGGTGGATATCGGTCCCGAAATTCCATGATATTTAGAATTTAATATATTGTGCCACAAATGCTTCTCAATAATCAAATAAACGTTGCGAGGCCAGTTATTCAAAACTGCCCGAATTGATATAAATCTTAAAATATATTACTATAAGGTTTTAGTAAATGTAAGTAATACTTACTTGTCTATTTTACTTCTATTAAGTATTCTCACTTTTTCGCTATAAAATAATCCACAACTAAACTATGGGAACATGTGCATATAATCTCCTAGCTCATACGGTATGTGTTCATTCTTGGACATATTTAAAATGTGCTATCACATTTCCACGTGACCAATGTTCTGCACTCTTATCCTCTTCCTCCCAAATCTATCTTTTCAGTTCCAGTCTTGCAATTATTTTTTTTTATTATTATTCAATGTTTTCTTTATGACCCTCAACCATGTCTACCTCTCTAATCCCTTCTTCCCGCTGTAATAAAATCCAAACCTCTTGTAGGTAAACTTTTGTCGTCCATTCGTTTTACATTCCATTACAGTTACTGTACTTTACAAAATCTGTAATTGAAATGTCTTTATTCATATGTTGCCCAATCACTTAATTTCTTTAATACACAAGTGATCTTCTTGGTGATAAAATATTAAAATATATATGCAGTCAATATGCCCATTTCACCAATTAATGTTTTAAAATGGTCAACAAGTTTCTACAGCCAAGCTGTCATTCTCAAGACCAGATATTGACAGTCAATATCTGGTCTTGAGAATGACAGCTTGGCTGTAGAAACTTGTTGACCATTTTAAAACATTAATTGGTGAAATCGGCATATTGACTGCATATATATTTTAATACTTAATTTCTTATTATGGCTAATTAAGAATATATGGCTGAGCGGCATAAGAAATCCATTTCCATGTTAACAATTTAGCTCGCAAGTTTTTAGTTTTGATGTGTTCGATCCACATGTAGTATATATTTTAGTTTCTTTAAAAATATACTTATTCCGTAATTTACCATACAGCATTGCTGTTGCTGATCTTCCTTTGTTCACTGTATGTTTAATATAATCTTGCATAGAATGTTTATTAATTTTGACGATTAAGTACTGTATTCAAATTTACTGCACATTTTATTTTTCCTTTTCCATCTTGCAAAATTAAATCTCATGTGTTTTCACCGCGTTCCATGAAGATTTTTTCAAAATTAATTTTTAAACCTCATTTATCATACTCTTCAATCAATTTTCTAAATATATATTCTGCATCATAATTTACATGATCTATTAATGCTTGGTCATCCGCAAACAGCAATGTATGCATGTTTTCTTCGCCAATAGGTAGACCCATTCCAGAGAATTTTTCTCTTTCGCATTTCCACGGATTTTTATAAATATTATTTTGAATTTCTTCTTCTTCCTTTCAGGATTAGGTCAATGCGACCTGTTCCGGTCTGACGTCCATCGTTTCCTTGGCCGTCCCAAAGATATTTTTCCATTCGGTTTCTACGTGTTGATCGTTTTGGGTAATTTTGCATTGTCCATTCTGTCTAAATTTTCTTACCATCGGTGTTTGTACTCTTCTAGTTTTTCGAGTATTGAAAATATCTCCAGTTTATTTCTTATTGATTCATTATGTAATCTATCCATGCGTGTATACATCCTTTTACGGAAATTACAATTTTCATTTCAGTAGCTTGAATGTGTGCCGACATTGTAAAGAAAGAAAGCTAGCAAAAATGAAATGGTTACACGAGCCAAATGAGGTAAATTTAGAGCAATTGGGTAGTGTTAGACGGGAAACCACCAAGTTACTAAAGAGTAAGAAGAGGGAATATTTGAGAGAGAAGATTAATGATCTTGAAATGAACGCAAAAAATAGGAACATTAGAGAATTATATCAGGGAATTAGTATAGAGAAGAAAGGATTTCAGGCTAGAACAAACATAATTCGGAATGAAAATGGGGATATGATTGCAGATTCTAAGAGTATATTAAATAGATGGAAAAGTTACTTTAATCAGCTATTAAATGTACATACAGAACAAGACATTGAGGAGGATAAGTTACAGACAGCAGAAATGCTAGTCGCAGAGCCAAGTGCATTAGAGGTTGAAATGGCAATTGAAAAATTGAAGATATATAAAGCATCAGGTTCAGATGAGATCCCAGCAGAACTGATAAAATCAGGGGGAGAAAAATTGATGGACAAGATACGCTGGTTGCTTAGTATGATTTGGGAAAAAGAAGCTCTTCCAGAAAAATGGAAGGAATCAATTATCGTACCAATTTATAAGAAAGGAGATAAAACTGATTGCAACAACTACAGGGCCATCTCATTACTTTCAACTTCGTACAAAATTCTAACAAATATATTAGTAAGCAGACTTACTCCCTATATTGATGACATTCTAGGAGATCATCAATGTGCATTTAGAAGAAACAGGTCTACAACAGATCAGATTTTTAGTATAAGATAGATTTTAGAAAAGAAATGGGAATATAATGGTACTTTACATCAACTATATGTAGACTTCAAAAAAGCATACGATTCATTTAAGAGGGAGAAGTTATATAGTATCCTGCTGGAGTTCGGAATTCCTAAAAAGTTAGTTAGACTTATACGAATGTGTCTAAATGGCTCAAAGAGTAGGGTGCGTGTAGGCAAACAGTTTTCGGACACTTTTGAAATCCAGAATGGGTTGAAACAAGGAGATGCACTATCTCCTCTACTATTTAATTTTGTACTAGAGCATGCCATTAAATCTTTAGAGAATGAGGAAGGTTTACAACTGAATGGTATTAATAAGCTGTAAGTTTATGCTGATGATGTAGATAGAACTACTGGCCGATAGCGAGGAGATACTAAAGGCCAACACGCACACACTATTGAGTAACACTAAGAAATTAGGACTGGAAGTAAATATCAGTAAAACAAAATATATGGCCACACGTAGAAATTCAGTATATAATGGAAATGGACAGCTAATGACAAATGAGGGATATTTTGAGGAAGTGGCTGAATTCAAATACCTAGGAACAATAATCACAAATAAGAATGAGATGCACAAAGAAATTAAACATAGGCTCAATTCTGGAAATGCATGCTATTGTGCATTGCAGAGACTTTTGATGTCCCAACTCCTTTCAAAAAACGTTAAGCTGAAAATATATAAAACTATTATTCTACCAGTTATATTATATGGGTGCGAAACATGGACTCTTACTTTAAGGGAGGAAAGGAGATTACGAGTATTTGAGAATAAAGTTCTTAGGAAAATTTTTGGACCAAAGAGAGATGAACAGACAGGTGAATGGAGAAGACTACATAACAATGAACTTCATGGTCTTTATAGGAAGCCAGATATAATAAGAACAGTTAAGTCTCGTAGACTGCGACGGGCAGGACATGTTGCGCGTATGGGGAATGAAAGATGTGCATGGAAACTTTTTAGGAAAGCCAGAAGGAAAACGCCCAGTTGGTAGACCAAGAATGAGGTGGGAGAACAACATTAACTATGATTTGAGGGAAGTAGATTATACAGGGAATGATTGGAAAGCATCGACTCAGGATAGGGATGTATGGAGAGCTTATGTCCGCGCGGCCATGAACCTACGGGTTTGATAGTGCCAGTGAGTAAGTAAGTAGCTTGAATGTGTGAGATATATATTTTTTTTAAGTACCCAAGATTCAGATCCATATAAAAGGACAGGAACAGCCATAATTTTATAAAACCAGAGCTGAGTTTCTCTTCGAGTTTTTTTTTGAGGGTTCTTCTTATGGTGCCACACATCATTTGATATCGGGATATTTTGAATAACGTGGGAGAATACTACATCCTTCTCGCAGACCAAGGACGACCAAAATATCATCTGAAAAGTTATTACTATTTTTACTTTTGATGTTGCGCTCTTAAACATATTTTGTATTGGCCTTACTAAAATCCTGTTAATTTTTCCATCTTCTCACACATGCCGCAATTTGCACAATTGTAGACTATCTTATTTTTTAAATCAGCGAATATACAATGAAACTGATTTCCTAATTCTTCTGTTTTTTCTATTAACTGTTTGATCACAAATACACGATCAGCTGTTGATCTTCCTACTCTATATCCTGCTTGTTCCTCCTTTTCTCTATTGTGATATTCGTCTTCTAGATTTTTTTAGTATCCTTCCTTACAAACGGTTTAATGAATTTAGGGTCAGTTTCACCAACAGAGGTAACTGTATTACACCAGTTTTCTCCATATATAATACATAGCTAAAACTGGCGTAATACAGTTACCTCTGTTGGTGAAATCGACCCTTAAAGCTGTAATTCCTCTGTAATTCTTACGTTCATCTCTTGTTTACTTTTTATAAATTACTGATACAAATTCCTGCTTCCATTCAAGTGGTACCATTTTACCTTATTATTCTTCTTCACTTCACGGGCTAGGCACATTGCCTGTTCCGCCTCACAGTTGTTCTGTTCAACTTTTCAATGCCCTTCCTACATTCCTTGAACCTCTTATCTTGTAGTTTAATGCAATTTTGGTAATTGTGTGACATTCATTCTTTCTACATGTCTAAACCATGTATCCCTATATTATTTCATTGTATCAACCATTTCACTATTTAAGCATGTGGTTTTGTTCCACATTTAAATAATTCTGCATTTACCCTATCTTCACCAAAAGATTTTCCATTTTTTTAATAGTATTGGTATTTCTAAAGTAACCAAATCTAAATTGATCATACTCCCATTCTCTTGAGTGATTGTGTCTGTTATCTGTAGAAAATTAGAACACCTCTCCGTTAAATATCGTTTTAATACTGTGTTGATCATTCTGCTTAGTTATATTAATATACCTTCCAAATTTCCTTATTTTAATTGATCATATATTATTTTTATCTAATATATAAAAATTGTTTGTTTGTTTGTTTGTTCGTATTTTATGCGCTGACATACCGTTCATCCGGTTGTGATGGGTTTTTTGCAAAATGTTAAAGAGATTCCCGGGATGAACATAGGCTATAAGAGAGTTGTGATACTCAACTCTTACACCCTTAAAAACCACCCTTTGTGGTGAAAAACGTGATAAAAGTCTATTTTTTATGCTTAAATGGCCTACGCTGCCTAAACCATAACAAATTCACAAAATTAATGTATACGGAATTGAATATCTCAAAACACTCTACAAAAAAGTCCTCGACAGCATATGTTTATCTTTTACGGATAACTCACAATAGCCATTTTTCAAGATAGATTCCCGGGCAAGCGTGCATTGCCATACCGTTCATCCGATTGTGATGGAGCTTTTTTGCAAAATGTTCAGGATTTTCCCTGAAATGTTATAGGCTATAAGAGAGTTTTAATGCTCAAGCCCTTCTCCCTTAAAAATCACCTTTTACGGTGAAAAACGTGAAAAAGTAGCTTTTTGCCTTACGCTGGCTGAACCATGACAAAGACACAAAATTGATGTACATAGAATTGAATATCTCAAAAAACGATACAAAAAATTCCGCGACAGCATATGTTTATCTTTTATGAATAACTCACAATAACCATTTTTGTCTTTCATTAATGCCAAGAAGATCGGGATAAGTTGATTCCCGGGCAAGCATAGCAGCGCATGAGGGATGTTTGTGTAAAGATTCTTAAAGTTAAACGGTATTATTGCTTTTTTATATTTATAATTTGGTTTGCTAGATCATACGAGTTTTCTTTACTATATTTAGTATTATTTTGTTTATTTAAATTCTTTGGCAATCAGTTTAGAATTTTGTTACTAGGTGTACTCATAAATTGATTGCACTTACAGGTATGTTTTGTTTATGTATATTTGGTAAGGCTTCCATTGTAGTTGCAGTAGGGATATTTTTTATTTCTTGTTTGATTTAGTCTGTTGTACATATTGTCTTGTCTTGAGTGATTGTGTTGCATTTTTTCAAAGTTATTTTATCTCTCTTTGAAAACTTATTTGTAGGGACTTTCAATTTATTATTTTAATTTCTTGAATAAATTGTTTCAATTCCTTCTGGATTTTTTTTTACGTGTTGAGACTTGAAAGTAGTTTTGAAGTTCCTTAGGACAGGTTACTGGCCCGACGCTAAGTAGTCCAGTGGTAGGGCTGCTACCTTTTAGTCTCTGGACAGACATTAGGATACTGCATTTACTCAGTACCCGATGGAACGGTTATACCGCCGTGATGGTGTTTCTCTTGAGGCCGAAACAGATCAACAAATGACCTAAATTCGTGAATGTACTATGATGATGATGATGAATAAATTGTTTTGTTAATGTGCTCGTCTTTGTTTATTATAATAATGGATTTACCTTTATCAGCTTTAATATGTGTTAAATGTTGTTTTAAGTTTGATCTGTAGTATTTTAAGATTTTTTTAGATTTTTTAGAGTATGGTTTTTTATTTTGTTTAAGGATATTAACTTTATTTATGGTATCTTTCATATCCTGGACAGTGTCGTATTTTCCATGTATTCTATCATCTATGTTGAGTTGGTTTATGGATATATCACTTTCATCAACCATATGTTTTTTTTTATTGGTTTTAGGAAATTTATGTTGTATCTTACCTCAAGTAATTTATTTCCTTCTGCATCCAGATTTATTTTATCTATGATATTCCACTATACTCTTTTTTGTTAGTGTGTTTGTCTACTTTTTCATGTTATTAATTATGAGTGTGTTTAGTTTCTTATGTAGATAGAGTTACATATTTTTTTTTATAATTTCATTAATTTTGTTATTTATTTTATATTCCATTAGGGTCCAGTAATTTCCAAATATTTTTGCAGATTTTCAGGTTAGATTATATAATTTAATTGTTGTTTTCTTCCATGATTTTTTTTTATCCCATGACTTCCATATTTTTGCTTTCCTTTTATTATTTTTTTATTTCTTATCTGTGTAGCTTTGGTTGTTGATTTTGATTCTGGTATATTTGTATATTACAATGATTTAAGTATTCTCTATTAGAAATATACAACTGTCTTCTTTAACATACGTTTTAGGTTAAGATCTATAAAAGTTGTCTTCGCCTGAGTGACTATTGAGTCAGTATGATCAACACAGTATTAAAACAAAATAATTTTTTATTTAATCAGGAGTTTTCACTCAAGAGAACTGTATACCAATGACTATTCCTAATTCTGGAATCATATACGATATTTGTTTATAAAATTTGGAAAACAATCACTTTGAAAAATTAAAAGAATAGTTCAACATAAAACTATCAGCAAAATATATTGACGCCCTCTTAATAGTTTACGATAAAAAATCCAATATATTTTTTTTTAATAGAATTCAATAAAATGATTTTAAAATAGAATTTACATAAGAAACCGAAATCAATAACTCAATGAACTATCTGGATACAACAAAAAAAATAGCAATATTTCAGACATCGTCTTATACAGAAAACCCACTATTAATACAGTTGCTATGCACAAAATAATCCAGATACCCCCAGCAATAAAAAGCAGTGCCTTTATTATAGCCTTATTTTAGAATGTGAAATTTCTGCTAAACCTAGCAAACAACAATAAGAAAATAAACTATATACACATTTAGCTTCCAAAAACGGAGTCGGTGATGAAATGATTAATACACTAGTGAAAGAGCAAAAAAACAAATATAACCCAACTAAACAGGAAAACTGATAAAAATAATAATTACTTAATCTTAATGTATACAGGCTTGAAACACAAAACTGGCAAAAGAAATACATAAAATGTAAGGATTCTACGCTTAATCGACAATAATTAAATATTATAATTTTAAACAAAATAAAGGAAGCAGACATATATAAAAACAAAAGAGTATACTAATTAAAATGTCGCAGTTTTTAAATATATTATATTGGCAGAAAACCTAGAAATTTTAATACAAGATTTAACGATCATTTCAAGGATTTTAAATGTAATTAGGGTAAATCAACTTTTGCCAAACATTTGTATATCATACATATTTTCTAATCTTAATCGAAACTTTAAGTTGTGTGGATCTAAATATCTCGCCTCTTCGATGTAATTAGTAAAAGTAATATTTCATATGCGCAACTTCTTGTGCATTTCATGGGAAAATCAGAACTAAATATACAATTAATCTATGCATGTGACAGAAGTACTATGCTATTTACTTTGCCAATATGATATTCATTCATAGTGTTCTGCTCAAAAGCAGGTCATTCACTGCAAACTTAGCATTCTCCACTCTTTCTTTAACTCAGATTTCTTTTTTGTATCTGCATACAAACCATTTATTGTAATATTGTCTATCATCTGATGTCTTTTTCTGCTTCTAACTTACTTTCCGTTGACCATTCTAGGGCATCCTTCAGCAGGCAGTTTGCAGCTTTACTACAGATATATAGGTGTGGTAGCTTCCCGTTTCTTTCCGCACCCACTCCCTCTTTGCATCTTAAAATCTTAAAAAATTTTAAGAAGGTACCGAGGGGGGCCCAACTTGGTGGTGAGAAGAGTGGATTTGGCTAAGTTAGACCCTCCGGACTTCACCGAAATTCACCCCAGAGGTTAAATATCAGTTCCATCAGGGTTTTTGACCAGATCAAAGATCCGGAAATCTCAATTAGCCTCTGTCCCCCCAATATGATATAAAAATAAATAAATAGTAAAACTAGGATATAATTATTTAGGTAAAATATTTCCTTATCCACATAATGTACTCAAAATTAAAACTATAACGGTAAAAATTAACAAAGTTTATTAAATAAAACAATATAAGATATTACAATGTTATTACATAAATACAATTGACTATTATTTCAATATAAATATTCAATATGAATTTAATGCATTATTTATATCCAATTAATGGAATCTCGCTGAAATATAATTGCTACCCAAACTTAACTGATAGGAATTACGAATACATCGTTTTATCTGTACATCTCTCTACATAATTATGTTTTCTATTAATGCCCATTGCAATCATGTTCACACTAATTGCAGTATTTAACAATATTTTAAACTAAAATATAACTCTCAGTTTGGGTGTTGAATTACTGATGCTACATAACAAAAATTCTCAAAAACATTTCATATTTCTATATTTTTAACATTATAATAATGCATATAAAAATATCTTCAAATTTATTTATATTTTGTTTTGAAATATATATATATATATATATATATATATATATATATAATTTTATTAATAAGATATTTTTATATTTCTCTTTTCGCGGTTTTAATTTTGAAAATGTGAAGTATCAATAAAAATTTACTTATTTGTGAAAATATATTTCTATAGGCCTACAATTCATAAAAAATATATACGAATCTGATTAAAAAATGGTAATAAGACAAGTTCTATAAATCGAAGTAATTGGAATGGAACCTTAAAATTCCGGTTCATTTTATCCAATTGATAATCTTGTATTCAAAATGGACGCTTAATACCAGGGTAAGAGTAAGGATTTGATGGAAATCCTCCAAACTGCGAATAAGGATACGAGTAGTAAGGATCATAGTTAGGAGAATAGTAAGGATGATTGTAAGGATAATAGGATGATGGTATTCCTGAGGGCTCTGCTCCTTGAAGATATCCCAATATGTCGTTTTTAATTTTGTGGAAGTAGGGCCCGAAAGTACGCCCTTCTTGAGTTCCTCCAAGAGTAGTCTGAAGTAGTAAAACAACCAACAATATTGCTGCGGACCTCATCTGTAAATTAAGTTTTAATTACATTTTTACATACATGTAGTCGATAATAAAATGTTCGGGCTTTTCATGCCTTCATAACGAATTTCACAACTTTTTAGGCGAGTTCGGCGTGATCTAACTCTTGAATAAACTCAACGTTTCGCCTTTTTTTAACTTCTAATTTTCAGCAGGATTTTGCGAGAGGTGTTCCTGATTATTTATGTAATTGTGGCAGTCAAACATATAATTCTATTTTGAGAGTTAGACAACAGCCGACTTCCTGAATAAAATTATGGATATAAGAACAATTATTCATTAATTTTATACATGAACATTTAATTTTTTTTTAAATTATTTTTAGTTCAATTTATCTCAGTTTTTATAGCATTCATAAGTTCAGGAGGGGAACAAATATATCTGGGCCATGATTACTTAATAGCATAGATATACTGCTCCCATGTGTAAAATACACTACAATAAGCCATCAACTATTTCAAACATCCATTCTGACGTATGTTTAGAAACTCCTGAAAGGATTAGTAGATTTAATTTATCAGTCCTGTTTTCCCAATCTCAATTTTTAAAAAAATTACAAAAGATTTTATTACCAAGAAATTTTTCCCATTCCATTCCATATTTCCCATTATGGTTATGCCAAATACATAATTTTCCTAATATTTCGAGTTCCAGTATATTTCATTTCCAAGAATGTTTTTCTTCCAATGTAATTTTTTCAATCAATACCTAATAGTACCCGAAATGTTATAGGCCCTCATTATCCCAGTTTTTACATATTTGTGAACGAATTTCATAAAGGACAGTCGGACGTTGAATCTATGATAAATCTGTTGGAAATATGTCAAATAATTAAAATAAGACAAATGGAAATTTAACATAGTTTCAAATTTTGAAGAATATAATGGAGACAAAAATTTTGACGTAAGTTAGAGCTATTCGTCAATCTGAATTTATGTATTTACAACAATACTTAAGAAAATTGCAAGGTCGTTGGGAATGTAATGCTTTGCAAAATTTGTAATTGTGGGTTTTATATCTGTGGGAACTTAGAGTGTTAGGTCAAATTGCTCTGTGAATAATGGATTGGAAAAAATGTCTCCCAACGCCATGAAATAATCTAAATCTTAAACTAAGTCGCATGCTCGGTCGGTATTGTGCTTATTTTATCGATTCGTATAATGATTATGTAATTATCTAATTTTGAGAAAATAATTTTCAACCAAAAGTTTCTGATTTAGTATCTTAGGTAATTAAATGTGTATAAAATAAAGTGTAACTTACCATTGTATAGCTGTGAATCTGGATGTTGTATCAATGCTGTAACAAGCAAAATGTTCGTATTTATAATGTCCTGCAGTACCTTTTTCTTACTTCGTACTTTCATTATCTTTAGTTTAATCTCCCTCTGTTACGCAGTGAAACAATTCACACACTCCGTTTCGAAAGACGTATTTACTCAAAGTTATGAATCATTTTCAGGTTTACCCCAAAATGTGATTAATAAGTAAAAACATTTAAAACATCGTAAACACAGTCAGTTTTTGATCGTGAGGAAACTAGTCTGACAGCAAGTTCATTGGAATTCCCAGTTAATTCTGTTAGTTATTTCATCTTCTGTTCTTGTAGTCAGCTTCCCCTGGGTACAGAGCGACATGTTCCAAACTCGATTCCCGGCTTAGTCAAGCAGAACTATCTGAGTTTCCCTTCATCCCGCTGTGAGTTATTATACTTGTATGAAAACAATTAAAACACGTAGTATCATTATGCATTAACCTTTTAATTAAGTAATTCGTCATATTACATTGGCAAGACGATTATTTTTCTCTTGACCATTTATGCTGCTACTTACGCAATGGACAATACAGGGTTAGTCTGATAGTAATGCATTACTGACTCACTGGCACTATCGAACCCGTAGGTTCATGGCCGCGCGGACAAAAGCTCTCCATACATACCTATCCTGAGCTAATCCTTTCCAATCATTCCCTGTATAATCTACTTCCCTCAAATCATAGTTAATGTTGTTCTCCCACCTCATTCTTGGTCTACCAACTGGGCGTTTTCCTTCTGGCTTTCCTACAAGAAGTTTCCATGCACGTCTTTCATTCTCCATACGCGCAACATGTCCTGTCCATCGCAGTCTACGAGACTTAACTGTTATTATATCTGGCTTCCTATAAAGACCATGTAGTTCATTGTTATGTAGTCTTCTCCATTCACCTGTCTGTTCATCTCTCTTTGGTCCAAAAATTTTCCTAAGAACTTTATTCTCAAATACTCGTAATCTCCTTTCCTCCCTTAAAGTAAGAGTCGATGTTTCGCACCCATATAATACGAGTATAACTGGTAGAATAATAGTTTTATATATTTTCAGCTTAACGTTTTTTGAAAGGAGTTGGGACATCAAAAGTCTCTGTAATGCATAATAGCACGCATTTCCAGAATTGAGCCTATGTTTAATTTCTTTGTGCATCTCATTCCTATTTGTGATTATTGTTCCTAGGTATTTGAATTCAGCCACTTCCCCAAAATTTCCTTCATTTGTCATTAGCTGTCCATTTCCATTATATAATGAATTTCTACTTGTGACCATATATCTAGTTTTATTGATATTTACTTCCAGTCCTACTCAACAGTGTGTGCCTATTGTCCTTTAGTATCTCCTCGCTATCGGCCAACAATACTACATCATCGGCATAAACTAACAGCTTATTAATACCATTCAGCTGTAAGCCTTCCTCATTCTCTAAAGATTTAATGGCATGCTCTAGTACAAAATTAAATAGTAGATGAGATAGTGCATCTCCTTGCTTCAACACCCATTCTGGATTTCAAAAGTGTCCGAAAACTGTTTGCCTACACGCACCCTACTCTTTGTGCTATTTAGACACATTCGTATAAGTCTAACTAACTTTTTAGGAATTCCGAACTCCAGCAGGATACCATATGACTTCTCCCTCTTAATTGAATCATATTCTTTTTTGAAGTCTACATATAGTTGATGTACAGTACCATTATATTCCCATTTCTTTTCTTTAAAATCTGTGTTATACTAAAAATCTGATCTGTTGTAGACCTGTTTCTTCTAAATGCACATTGATGATCTTCCTAGAATGTCATCAATATAGGGAGTAAGTCTGTTTACTAATATATTTGTTAGAATTTTGTACGAAGTTGAAAGTAGTAGTAGTAGTAGTAGTAGTAGTAGGACTTTATTAGACAAAAAGTAAGATATTTACAATATTATTTACAAATATGGGTGGCACGGGCTGTAATCCGTACGTGCTGTTGACAGTCCGAGACAATAAAGTAATAATTGGTACTAGTGTGAAGGAAAATAAGCAACAAAAAAAAGCAATAACATTACAATTGCATAAAGAAAACGCAATAATATTACAATTAAATAACACAATAGCATTATACACTAAAAAAATAATAACATTACAATTACATAAAGAAAACACAGTAATATTACAATTAAATAATAACAAAATAGCATTATACATTAATTAATTTATATATAATTATTAAAAATTAATGTTATTGCATTTTGATAACATATATTTATTCATGAATGAGTGTTGTTCTTATTTTCCGCGTTTTGTCCAGAAATTTACCCAAGTTAATCCAATTTTCTGGATTTACCAATAACTCGTAGCATGCCAATCTTTCCCGATTTGAATTTAGAAATCTTTCCGGTAATAACTGACGTCTCCAATATTCTAAATCATTACATTTTCCTAATATATGTATCTCATCTTCAACGTTCCCGCACATTGGACATATTCGCATATCGTGATCGTCGCTAATGTAATGAGATGCCCCTGTAGTTGTTGCAATCAGTTTTATCTCCTTTCTTACAAATTGGTACGATAATTGATTCCTTCCATTCATCTGGAAGAGCTTCTTTTTCCCAAATCATACTAAGCAACCAGCGTATCTTGTCCATCAATTTTTCTCCCCCTGATTTTATCAGTTCTGCTGGGATTTCATCTGAACCTGATGCTTTATACATCTTCAATTTTTCAATTGCCATTTCAACCTCTAATGCACTTGGCTCTGCGACTAGCATTTCTGCTGTCTGTAAATTATCCTCCTCAATGTCCTGTTCTGTATGTACATTTAATAGCTGATTAAAGTAACTTTTCCATCTATTTAATACACTCCTGGAATCTGCAATCATATCCCCATTTTCATTCCGAATCATGTTTGTTCTAACCTAAAACCCTTTCTTCTCTATACTAATTCCCTGATATAATTCTCTAATGTTCCTATTTTTTGCATGCATTTCAAGATCGTTAATCTTCTCTCTCAAATGTTCCCTCTTTTTACTCTTTAGTAACTTGGTGGTTTCCCGTCTAATACTACCCAATTGCTCTAAATTTACCTCATTTGGCTCGTGTAACCATTTAATTTTTGCTAGTTTTCTTTTCTTTACAATGTCGGCACATTCCTCATCAAACCATTTCTTGTTTTGCCTCTTTTTTAAACAATCAATGCTTTCTGATGCTGACAATTTAATAGTATCTCTTATAGCCTCCCATTCTTTATTTATATCAGTTTCTTCTTCATTTGCCACATTGTCATCTGAAGATTCCAGTACTTCGAATCTATTAGCAATTTTGATTTGGTATTCTTGCCGCATTTCATCATCTTTCAAGTTTTTTAATTCAAATTTTACAGAATCATCTTTAGCGTTTGTTCCTCTCATAAGCGATAGCCGTTGTCTGATTTTCACTCTGACCAGATGATGATCCGAATAGCAATCTGTCCCTCTAACTGATCTAACATCGATGATGCTACTGTGCCAGCGTTTATCCACTAATACATGATCTATCTGGTTCCGAGTTTCGCCATCTGGGGACATCCAGGTGTATTTATGAATATCCTTATGCTCAAATGAGATTCTTTGATGCGGCAAATGTGACTAATCTAACCCCGTTGTCGTTACTATCTTCATGAAGACTGAATTTGTCTATTGTTGGTTTGAATATATCTTCCCGCCCAACTTTTGCATTAAAATCTCCTAAGATATGATATCGTGAAAGGCTATCAAATAAGCATTCTTATTCGTCATAGAACTCATCCTTGATCTTGTCATCTTTATCTTCTGTGGGAGCATGTATATTTACAATTATAAAATCATGTCGTTTACCCTTTAGAATTATGTATGATACCCTATCACTAACAAACTTAATATCTCGGATAGCGGATAGGATCCTCCTTCTGACTAAAAAAACCCGTTTCCAAATGCAGGTCTTTCTGTACCCCCGTAGTAAATGCAAAGCTTCCTGATTCCTGACTACCGTGTCCTGGGCACCTAATTTCCTGTAAAGCGACTATATCCAAGGGCGATTTATCTAATTCCCGTGTTAATATCTCTAGTGCCCCGCTATTGTACAAAAGTCCTAACATTCCATGTTCCTAGGAACATGTCCCTGTGTTTGAGCCTTTGGCATGGGTTCCCTGAAGTAGTTCCCAACCGGAGAACCGATTGGAGGACTATTTGACCTCCGGAAAATTTTACCCCAGTTGAACCCATGTCGGCATTTCTTGACGGTTGTATATTTACGGTGAAAGATCGTCACTCTTTCGCCCAAGGTACTTTTTTCGTCTTGCTTATCACCTTCGACCATTCCGGCATGGGTAACCCTATCGGCAGCAGTGCTACCGTCGGCATAGCTCTCAGGATCATTTTAGCACGCAAGCCACTCCACCACGACAAGGTAAAGATACCATGGAGGGAAACGTTGGTGTAATTCGTCATATTACATTGATAAGACGATTATTTTTCTCGTGATAATTTATGCTGCTATTTACGTAATGCACAAAATACGGTTAGACTGAAAGTAGTGCATTAGTATCACTAATTGATACTATAAATTTTAATTTAGTGCTTTAATGTAATTTATATTCATACGGAATTTAAATAGTTGCAAAATTGGACTTTAAACGCTGAGAATGAAAAATCAAAGCTTCGAAATATGAGTCTTCGCACATTGTATTATTAGCGATAAAACACTATGCTTTCTTTCGCCTAAACTTTCGGAGATTAAAGATCCCCAGACTAAACATATAATTACGAAATTGACTAAGACCTAATTTTTCTCGGTTGCTAACCCAATCTCTAGATGTACAGTATACGCATTCAAACTTCTGGATTGAATCTGGTATTTATCAATAATAAGATTAATAGAATTTTCAGTTAGTTGAATATATATTATAAATTCAATAAATGTTAAAAAGTTATAATTGTAAAATTATAACAGATATCTCAGTTTTCTCAACAAAAACTTAGTTAATAAAAGTATATAGCAGGCCTTTCAGAACCTGATCCATCTTTACTTGTTTTCAGGGTATTGTTAAATGCAGTTATACATAATCTACTGTACTGTACTTAAATAAACGCAGATCTCGTGTATCAGACAAATGAATTACAAATAACGTCAAATAATTTGTGTGAGAATTAACCAATTTACTGACTTTCTGTGCATTATTTCGTACAAATGAGAGTGAAACATGTTAAAAGAACCGAAATATTAAATCTGTGGTTAATTTTCGTTGACTGCGATGGGCCGGACATATGGCACGAATGGGAAATGAAAGAGGTGCATGGATGCTTGTTGAAGGAAAACTAGAAGGAAATGCCCAATTTATAGAAAAAGAATGAAGTGGGAGAATAATATTAAGCAAATCTAAGGTGAGTAGATTATGCAGGGGATGGTTGGAAAACATTAGCTCAGGACAGAGATGCGTAGAAAGATTATGCCTGAACCTACGGGTTCGATAGTTCCTGTGAGTTAGTTAGTTGTATACTTTATATTCATTACTTTCCTTAATTTTTAGATCTATATTCATATCATCATAAAAAAGTTTAAAGTTGAAAACAGACCTTTGACAATATTGATGCCTATGCGGGAACTCTCATTATACTCCTTTTGAGTGTTTTCAGTGTGTACTGGTTTATTGCGAAATACATTCTGAATGTTTAAACCATGACTCAGACAGATATATTAGTATTTTTCCATTATAATTGTTTGTCTCCAAAATGATCTACTATTACAATTTCATGACTTCCGCTTATCGAGCCATTAAAGACCCCACTTAACATAATGTTTCTGGATTTTCCAATTTCGGTCAAATCATTGCTGTATGTCTCACAAAAATTAATTTTCTCCTCGATTTTTACACGTACTCGTATTATAGTGAATTTCCTTCTATACGAATATGTTAATTTGAATAATGTTTTCATTAACAGCTTCTCATTTAGTTGTCCATTTCTAGTATTTCTTCGCAACCAAATTTGGAATTCCTCTTTTTGCCCTCTGGTCCACTGATATCCTGCTGTAAAAGTGCATATAATGTCTCTATATTTTGAATTACATTCCTTCCTTTTATTTTTCGTTAATGTGATGTTTAGATGAAACCTCTGTAGGGCGTCAAATATTTGTCTAATTTTATTTCATATTCCCTTAATATTCCAAATCCCTATATCCATGCTCTGTTTCCGTAGCATCTGTTCATCTACTTAAGTTATATACATATCCTCAACTCGTGTCCAACTCAGGGTCAGGTCAAGGGATGAGATGAGATGAGCCGAGCCCCTATATATATATTATATATATTACTATAGAGGATAGAGGGAAGAGAGAGAGAGAGAGAGAGAGGAGAGAGAGAGAGAGAGAGAGAGAGAATAGGGAGAAGAGAGGGGAGAGAGAGAGAGGGGAAGCGGAGAGAGGATGGGGGGAGGGGAGAGAGCGAAAGGAGAGAGAGAGAGAGAGAGAGAGGAGAGGAGAGGAGGGAGAGAGAGAGAGAGGTCTGTGAATAATTAAGAAGGGTGCCTGCCGACCACGCCTGACGCACAATCACAGGGGCAGATGAATGAAATGAAACGAAATGGATGAGTATGTGAGTATGGAGGAATTATGGAATGAAATTGTGGTAGTGGAAAATGGGAGGAACCACGAGAAAAACCTGCCCGAGCACCGTTTCGTTCACAACAGAACCCACATGGAGTGACCGAGCCTCGATCCCGGGATCCCAGCGGTGAGAGGCGAGCGTCTAACCTCTTGCGCCACGAAGCTGCCGTTTATCTTTTTGTAATACCATTAATTAATTTTGCTATTTTATTCATAAGTTGGAGAAAATGACATCCGATTTGTGAATATTACAATGTATTGTACTATAAATTCTCAGCCTTTTCATAAAATCTTCCAACACTGAAATAAGACCTAAAATGAAATAAATAACTTTATGTCTATAAATATTATTGGGGTTAAAAGTATTGTGTGTTAAATCATAGATAACATGGTAATTAAATGTGGGTAGGCAGTGTTTTCATTTAAGAGTGTTCCTTAATATCACAGGTATTTGACACCACAATTCAAAAATGAGTGCGGAAGCGCCGACAAATTTTACACGGAGATTTCTTATTTCAGAATTTAGGTTCTTCCGAAAATATATGGCACGTGATCCACGCTTTAACTTCTTTTCTGTATGCATTCTCAGAATTTTTACTCCCTGAAAAAAAATACATCTACCCGGCTAGATTAGACCTGCGAACCTAGAACAGAGGCAAGCACGGTAGGGACTATCGATTTAAAAATTATTTATAATTTATTTTCAAGATTTTAAAAAATGCAAATAATGAAATAAAAAATGTTAATATGCTGTTTAACATAACCTTAATAATAATGGTTATGCAGTTATACAATGTCTATAAATAAGTAATTGTTTACATATGCCGAGTAAACGTATGACGTGATGGTCTAGTACAGAGGTTCCCAACCTTTTTCGACTCGCGAATTCCTTCCGCATCGATCTGAGTTGGGTGAACCAATGACTTTGAAATCTAAGTTACATATTGTAGACGTGCATAAAATTTAATTCCAAGCAAAATATTTAATAACTTTAAATTAACTTAACCCTTAACAGTTAAAAATTTAAAGTTACTCTAGTTACGGTTTAAAAGTTACAGAACGTGTAGGTCTAGTTGTTGCGAAATCAAATGCATTCCTAAAGTTGTTACACAACTATAAATCAGGCATTCGCGGTAAATATTAATTTATTGTGGAAATAATGTGATAAATTTCCGTGTTACACATATGCAACAAGAAACATTATAGAGTTAATTTAATTTAAAAATAATACTAATAATCATCATCCGGTATCATGGCATCTGCCGCCGTCTTCCGGAAACCAAACGCCATTCCGCTCTGTCCATTCATCTTCCTATAATCCTCTGATATTCATAGCTGCTTGTACCCCTTCTATCCAAGTTTTCTTCGGTCTTCCTCCTTTCTATTGGGATCCACTCCATAACAATTTTATGCAATAATAA
This sequence comes from Diploptera punctata, assembly GCA_030220185.1. Taxonomy (NCBI): domain Eukaryota; kingdom Metazoa; phylum Arthropoda; class Insecta; order Blattodea; family Blaberidae; genus Diploptera; species Diploptera punctata. Next base: position 576,433 of record JASPKZ010010652.1, on the reverse strand, counting down.
TAATAATAATAATAATAATTTATTATTATTATTATCATCATCATTATTATTATTATTATTATTATTATTATTATTATTATTATTATTATTATTATTATTATTATTATTATTATTATTATTATTATTATTATTATTATTAAAAACTACAGATATAAAGGAAACAATAATAGACCTAACCTCCAAACCCGCCGTAACGGTAAAGTTTTTGCGAACCCCTGTAAATATTTGGAGAACCCCCTAGCGGTTCGCGAACCACAGTTGGGAAACGATGGTCTAGTGGTAACGTTCCTTGCCGTTAGTCCCGAGAATCTCGGATTCAAATCCTGGATTGAAGATATTTTTAGGATGGAAAAATCCATTGTCATGTCCTCCGGGAAAGACTTAAAGTACTAATATTGAATTAAATAGTATATTACGATGCGAGGTTAGGAAATGGTTTTTACAGAAACGAGGAAAATGTTTAAAAACCAAGCGATAGCGAGGTTTTTAATTCCCGAGATTCTGTAAAACACTTCACAAACGTGCGTTGTACATGCACGATGGTGTTTTCAAAATAATAAATAATAGTAAAATAACATATTTGATTGAAATATTTGCTTTCTTTATAAACAATTGACTAATGTTAACAGTGTGGGCAATGCTTATTATGAAACTACAGGAAGCCGTGACACCAATCAGGGTTAAAGTGGCGGCAAGTGCATATTTTTTTTTTATATTGTTTCGATCGGCCGCGGTGGACTAGTGGTTATGCTCCTTTCCTCTGGTCCGGAAGGGCCGCGGGTTCAAACCCGGCCGGGGTCGATGGATTTTTTAGAATGGAAAAATCCAAGAAGCAAGTCCTCCGGGACGGACTTTAAGCCGTGGGTCCCGAGTCTGAAGATTTTCAGGCTCGTAAAATATCCTTAAGCTTGAATGAAAAGGCCTCTAAGCAAAATTTACCGAATTTTCCCTAGTACTACCTTGCTTTCCTAGATGTCAGTATGAGGCGGAACGCTGACCACGGACCACTCCAATGACATCTACACGAAAACAAGTTTAACTAAATTAGTATGGTTCAAATTCTTCCTTGTAGGGGGAAAGCGCCTAAATCTCTGTTAAGGGAAACATGGGCTTACAAGATACAAGAAGATATATTGTTTCCAATAAAGTTCAGTTCACTTAAAATGCAGTGATTAGTTTCGTATATTGTATATTAACACTACATTTTGGATATTTTTGTACACATGGTATGTAGTATACATAGAGGGCAGTGGTTTTACTTTGCACACGCAGTTTGTAATATGCAATATTACAATATAGTTATTTTATTACAGTATAGTTATTTAAACAAAACAAGAAGAGAGATTAGATTGAAGTTTCATAAAACATTGGCAGTTCCTGTATTACTTTATGGGAGTGAAACTTGGATAATGACCAAAAAATTACAAAGTAGAATACAAAGTGTAGAAATGAATTTCCTTAGAAGAACAAAAGGCTACACAAGAATGGATCGGTTAAAGAATGAAGATATAGGAACATAGTTAATTATATATCCATTAAATGATAAAATCAAAGGATATAGAGAAAAATGGTTTAGACATGTAGAAAGTATGAACGTAACAAGATTACCAAAAGCAGCATTTAACTCAAGACAAGAGGTTCAAGGAATGTAGGAAGGCCAGTGAAAAGATGGACAGAACAACTGTGAGGTGGAACAGGCATTTTGCCTAGCCCGTGAAGTGAACAAGAAGAAGAAGAGATTTAGATTTGCAACCCCGAAATCTAGGAAGATCAACTTTCAATAAGGGTCGCCATTGCTATAAGTATGACAAAAGCACTATCGCGCAAAAAAAACAAAAGTTAATATAATGGAGTATTTGAGAATAAAAAGTTCTTAGGAAAATATTTTGATCAAAGAGAGATGAACAGACAGGTGAATGGAGGAGACTGCTTAACAGTGAATTACATGGTCTTTATAGGAAGCCATATATAATGAGAACAGTTAAATCTCGCAGACTGCGATGGGCAGGACATGTGGCACGAATGGGGAATGAAAGACGTGCATGGAAGCTTCTTGTAGGAAAACCAAAGGGAAATCGCCCAGTTGGTAGACAAAGAATGAGGTGGGAGAATAACATTAACTATAATTTGAGGGAAGTAGATTATACAGGGATGATTGGAAAACATTGACTCAGGATAGGGATGTATGGAGAGCTTATGTCCGCGCGGCCATGAACTTACGGGTTCGATATTGCCAGTGAGTTAGTTTTAATGTTTAATATAGAGCAATTCCATATGTGATTGACATTTACAATACACTTTTGCTGCAAAATATAGGGTATCCAGTATAAAACCGGACACTCTGCGGTTGGCAGAGTGAAATGCGGACGAGGAGAGAGCGCAGCCTGACGGGTGAAACCCCGTGAGGCGTGTCCGGTTTTATATTGGAAGCCCTGTACTTATATAAATATTACAATTGATTGAAATTAGGGGTGTTATTTACGTGATATGATAGGGGAAAAGTGTGTGATTAAGACTGTACATAAATATACAACTTCTGAGGAAAAATGTTATTTATTATCTATCATAGTATGTGTGACTGACTGACATGAATGTCAACTCATCATGGGGCTTAACAGCACCATTCTCTGAAGTGTCATTCCTAATTATATTTTCCAAATACCGTTTGGAGGACACATTTTAAGTTACATTCTAAATTAAAAAACGAAATCTTAATCACAATTAACAGCGGAGTTATGACCTAATATGTGATGCGTGACTGACTGACTTTATTCTGTGGCTGACTGACATATCTGAATTTCATTTAGAATTTCAAATGCAAATATTACACAAATGTAACAAAATTCTATGAAACTAGACAAACAGCTTCGGTAACAGAGATTAATAAAGAACTACAAATACTTTATCAATTCTACGAAAAATATTAAATTTAATTTTGCCGTAAAATAAATATTAATTTAAATCGGTAATGCAATTAAATTAACTCGCTAACCATATACCATTTTAAATTATATAAAATAACAAATATATTAAATGCATAATAACAAAGGGCTTTCTCTATAATTAAATGTACCTACTATAATTGTGTGTGTATGTGTGTATGTGTGTATATGTGTGCGTGTGTGTAGTAGCTGATTACAATTTTTACCTGATACAATATTTAATATTTCTGATTTCTAGATTTTCCATTGAAATAAAAAATACTAACATCGAATTAACAATGTCTTCCAGAACGTATAACTAACTTACTGGCACTATCGAACCCGTAGGTTCATGGCCGTGCGGACATAAGCTCTCCATACGTCCCTATTCTGAGCTAATGTTTTCCAATCATCACCTGTATAATCCACTTTCCTCAAATCATAGTTAGTGTTATTATCCCACCTCATTTTTGGTCTACCAACTGGGCGTTTTCCCTTTAGCTTTCCTACAAGAAGCTTCCATATACGTCTTTTATTCCCCGTTCGTGTCACATGTCCTCCCCATCGCAATGTACGAGACTTAACTGTTCTTATTATATCTGGCTTCATATAAAGATCATGTAGTTCACTATTATGGAGTCTTCTCCATTCACATATGTTTGTTAATCTCTCTTTGGTGCAATAATTTTCCAAAGAACTTTATTCTCTAATACTCGTAATCTCCTTTCCTCCCTTAAAGTAAGAGGCCATGTTTCGCATCCATATAATATAACTGGGAGAATAATAGTTTTATATATTTTCAGTTTAACGTTTTTTGAAAGAAGTTAGAACGTCAGGAGTCTCTGTGTTGCATAATAGCACGCAATTCCTGAATTATGAGTATGTTTAATTTCTTTGTTCATGCGCATTCTTAATATGTTAGTTATTTACCAGTGTGCATGTACTTTCAAAACATATCACATGAGTAAGCTCTCCAATTACTCACGCAGTGAATTATAGTTTATTGTTGTTATTAATCTTATACACATCAAAATTCTGGTGACTCACTTCATAACATTGATGTATCAGATAGTTATTGTTCCACTTCCATTAATAAACATTATGTTTCCTCTCTCTCACACACGAAGTCCCACGGCGTAACTGAATAGTTTTAGTCACGATGCCTTAATAGAGAGCACTGGTTCGAGTCCCCATGAGAGAAGAAATTTTCTCATGGAATTTCGGACACCATGGGACTGTTTCCGCCCAGAATCATGAAGAATTTGGGCAGCTACAATATTTAGCGGCTGCAGCCGAGAAAACCAGTCATAACGGGTGTTGTATCCGACATGCCGACATGCTAGATGATTGGCCACCTATGTGTATTTGAATATGGGATCAGTAGCTGGCTCGTAGGCCGAGTACTTTCTAGGCCTGTCGCGCCATTTATTTTTTTAAACACACGAACTTTAGCATTTATTGCGCTGATTGTTTGTTTGGCATTTGTGCATAATCTATAAAATACGGGTCTGAGGCTTTCACATTATGAACGCAATGAGTCCGTGATAGCTGCAAGGTGTTAAAATTGTTTGTCTAGAAATTTCTTTCCTTCTTCTACATAATTTTGTGACTCTCCTGAACAATTATTTGGTTGGTTTTACAGCTCACATTATAGAATTCTGCACCATTTTCATCTCCTCTTCCTATTTTCCATACATCCGTGCCATATTTTTTTTGGCCGCCAGTCGCGTCGTACCCTTTCCTTAGTACGGTTCAAAGAAGTTCCATTTTATGTCAAAGTCCAAATATTCAAGTAAGCAGTGTCACATTGCTAAATGCATAGGCCTATTTCTATTTAAATTATCTGCTGCTATAACTGAAATTTTTTATCACTTAAAGTTTTGGAAAAAGTACCAATAGTTCAGAAAACGCTTTTCTTAAGCAAACATCTATAGCACACTTGCCATGTGTCACATAATCTAACACTAGAACAAAGTATTTCTTCTGAACTTCTGTCACCTCCCATCTAAACTATGCAACAGTAATTAATATTGAGATATGCTTATTGTTCCTATGAACTGCCTGGATCTCATTTTCTTCTTTGTGGGTATAATTTTCTGAGAAATAAACAGGTGTGGCTGCTCCATATACTGCAACCTATTCCCGAAAGTATTAACATGCTTCTGCTGACTACCTTTTAGCTCAAATTGACACAGAAGAAGGGCCAGTAATTATTTTATGGAACAGCTGAGCCGAACTGTCTACCAGATTTCGTAAACCATATTTATGTTAATCCTCAGCGGAGAGCAGAAAGCGACTGACTGTGCCCTGCGTATTAGCAATATAAATGAGAGTACAAAAAGTCAGTCAGTCACGGGACACAAGCGGGAAAAATAGTTACTTTACAAGAAAATGTCATCAAAGCATTTCTGTTAGTTGTGTACCGATAACGTAGAATCCGAGAGGAAATTTTAATCCATCAATTATTATGTTGCGTACAGTAATTTTTGTACGTTTTCTGTGACTGATCATAACTTATGGTTAACAATTATAGGACACATTTAAGGTATATAGAACATTCGAAAGCAATTAATATTATTACATTTGCGACTAAGGGGGACCAAAGTAAGGTTTAACAAAAGGAGTTTGTGAAATAATACGAATTAATACGACCAAATCATTAAACAACAAATTGTTAAAAATTTGCGTGTTTTTACAGGTTTGGAATATGACAAGTTGTACCACTAATATGTATTAAAATAATACACATTTGAAACATTATCTTATAGAATCTGGACATTTGATCTTTAAAGATATATATTACATCAACAAAATTATTACTGTGTCAATTTTAAAATTTTCACCTCGGTATGACATTTTCATGGAATCGCTCTATAACTTTTGCGCGATAATACGTTTTGCCGTACTTAGAGCAGTGGCGACCATGATTGAAAGTTCAGCTTCCTATATTTCGGGGTTGCCGACCTAAATAACTATACTGTAACCTAAATAACTATACTGTAACAGTGGAGTCACCAGGAGATAAGCACCTGGATGTACTAAAGTCTCACACTGCGGGGCTTGAGGATTCAAGCCCTAGCCGGTGTCACAACGGCTGCAGGATGCGTCCCTGGAAGTAAAACAGGGGAACGGTCGGTGGATCTGCGACAGCCCGTGGATCAACTGTGGGGTTGTCAGGAATGAGCGACCTGACGTAGGCCTACTATGTAGCTCAGCAATTTCCCTGAAGTTTGCAATTCCAACACCTTCTCCCTGAGGTGTAGGTTTAAGGCCGAGAACTTGAACGTGGACGCGAATAGATAGGGAGAACAAGATACTGGGACTTGAGAGTATGGTCTTTGACCGAGGTATCCCAAGGAGTGGAGGCATGGACCCAGATTACGTATTACAAAACGCGTTTGGGAAGTAAAACCACTGCCCTATATGTATACTACATAGGCTACACTGTATATACAAAGAATATCCGAGAGGTAGTGTTAATATATATTATACGAAACAAATTACTGCATTTTAAATGAACTGAACTTTACTTGAAACATATCATCATCCGGTATCATGGCAGCTGCCGCCGTTTTACGGAAACCAAACGCCATTCTTCTCTGACCATCCATTGATTTTCCTCCAATCCTCTGATATTCATAGCTGCTTGCACCCCTTCTATCCAAGTTTTCTTCGGTCTTCCTCTCTTCCTTTCTATTGGAACCCATTCCATAACATAACATTCTTTTGACATGGCCATTCCACCGTAATCTTTTCTTTTCTATAATGTCTATGATGTCCGGCTCCTCTTGTACACCCAAAATGTATTGTTTTATATTGTTTCATGTTTCATGTCATGAAAAACCAAACATGAAACAATATAAAACAATAAATACGTACTTGCCGCCATTTTATCACTAATTGGTCTCACGGCCTGCTGTAGTTTCAACGTTAGTCAATTGCTTATAATGAACGCAATTATTTCCAACAAATATGTTATTATTTTACTATTATTTATTATTCTAAAAACACAATCACGCAAAAAAATAATGTACAACGCACGTTTGTGAGCTTTTTACAGAATCTCGGTAATTAAAAATCTCGCTATCGCTCGGTTTTTAAACATTTTCCTCGATTCTGTAAAAACAACTTCCTAACCTCGCATTATAATATACTATTAAACAATAATGATTATTCAGTTATATAATTTCTTAATTAATTAGTATCATATGTAAAAAAACAAAAGTTGGTCTGCATGATCTAGTTGTAATATTCCTTGACTTTAGTTCCAAAAATCGCGGTTTCAAACTATGAATTGATTTTTTTTTTTTTAGGTTGGAAAAATCCAAGGGACAAGTTCTCCGGGAAGGACTCAGAGGAATTCTACAACATGTTTTTTTAATAACATGACAGTTTTATGATTGGTGAATTCCATGGTAAGTGACACACAACAATTGCAAACACATAAAATAGCACTTAAATTATTTTTTTAGCCTTCATATAGTAGGATACATTTTATCTTCAAAACATATGTGTGTGTGTGTGTGTGTGTGTGTGTGTGTGTGTGTGTGTGTGTGTGTGTGTGTGTGTGTGTGTGTGTGTGTGTGTGTGTGTGTGTGTGTGTGTGTGTGTGTGTGTGTGTGTGTTTCAATCTCTGTAATATAAAATACAGAGTTCTTAATTTTAATGATAATTTTACGTATAATGTATGGTTTTATCTGGGTAAACGGCGAATCCATAGAATGAAATCATGTTTTGTAGAGTGAGAGTAAAATTATAATCTATGTAAAATTTCAAATTTTATTTCAACAAGAACTTGTGAATGTAATGTATTTATCGGAGGAGTTGCGAAATACAAGTTTTGAGTTTTAATAAGCTTTAATATTTTATTATACAAAATGAAGGTACCAGTAACTGACATAACCAACACTTCTGCACGGCGTAAGATTTTAATTAAAATAAATACCAATTCTTTGTTATGTATGAGTTATTCATAATCTACTATATTTTGGGATGTAGACACTTGGAAATCTTTTAATAAGCCATATAATATATTGGGAAGCAGTGACGAAATTCCAATTCTCATGTGTTATGTCAATTACGATTCACAAAAAATAGTATGTATTGATAATAAAAGATTCCGGGCTATGTGGCCGACTCGACTGTCGAGTCTACGACAGAGAAACAACAGCTGGAAGCACTCGCTACTGAAGATGCCCTCCGCAGTTGAGGGAGAAACGTCTGGAAGAAACGCCAGTTATAGACCACGGCCACATAGCCCGGAATATTTTATTACCATGATTACCGGCCGTGAAAGCCTGCATTCCAAAAGTATGTATTGTTTAGGTATCTTATAGGAAATGTCTGTTAAATTGCTTTTATATAAGATTGAAAAATGAATCTGGTCACTCTCTACCTCGTGGGTATTTGTCGATTAATTGAAGTGTGTATATATATCATTTAAATTATGTCCTTAGATAAAACTATATTTTATATTAAAATTATATCATAAGAATTTTTTTTCTAATCTCAATCTGCACTTTAAGTTGTGTGGAACTGAATATCTCGAATCTTTTATGTAATTAATAAAAGTAACAGTTTATATGCGCAGATTATTGTGCAGTTCGTGGAAAATTCAGAACTAAATATACAATTAATCTATGAATGTGACACATGCATTATATTATTATATACTTTACCAATACGATATCAAGAGGAATAAATATTGAAACTAGGATATAATTTAGGTAAAATATTTCGTTGTCCACATAATGTACTTACAATTAAAACTATACGGTACAAATTAACAAATTTTATTGATTAAAACAATACAAGATATTACAATGTTATTTCATAAATACAAATGATTATTATTTCAATATATATATTTAATATGAATTTAATTCAATATAGATATCCAATCAATGGAATCTCGCTGAAATATCATTGCTACCCAAACTGATATGACTTGAGATTTCATCGTTTTATCTGCATCTCTCTCCCCCTCTCTCTAAATACTTATGTATTCTATTAATCCCCATTGCGATCATGTTCAAACTAATTCTAGTATTAACAATATTTTCAAATAAAATAAGACTCTCAGTTTGGGTATTGCATTACTGATGCTACATAGCAAAAATGCTCAAAAATATTTGGTACTTCCATTTTATAACATTATCACAATGAATATAAAAATATCTTCAAATTTAATTATTGATTTTTGTTTGTTTTGAAATATATATATATATATATAATACAATTTGATTAATAATATTTTTTCTATATCTCTCTTTTTGCTAACTTAATTTTGAGAAATGTGAAATATCGTTAAAATTTTACTTGCTTGTTAAAAATAATTTTATAAGCCTACTAATTCATAAATATACGAATCTAATTAAAAAATGGTAATAGAAGTTACATAAATCGAAGTAAATATAATGGAACCTTAAAATTCAGGTTCATTTTATCAAATCGATAATCTTGTATTCAAAATGGACGCTTAATACCAGGGTAAAAGTAAGGATTTGATTGAAATCCTCCAAACTGCGAATAAGGATTTGAGTAGTAAGGATAATAGTTAAGATAATAGGATGGTGGTAGTCCTAAGGGTCTGTTCAATGGACTCAGCAGATCTGCTCCTTGAAGATATCCCAATCCGTTATTTTTAATTGTGTGGAAGAAGGGCCCGAAAGTACGCCCCTCTTGAGTTCCTCCAAGAGTAGTCTGAAGTAGCAAAACAACCAACAATATTGCTGCGGACCTCATCTGTAAATCAAGTTTTAATAACACTTTTACAAATATGTAATCAACAATAAATGTTTCAGGCTTTTAATATCTAATAACTAATTTAACAATTTTCACGCGATTTCGGCCCTTTTTTCACTTCTAATTTTCAGCAGGATTTTGCGAGAGCTGTTCTTGATTATTTATCTAATTGTGGCAGTCAAACGTATAATTCTATCTTAAGAGTTAGACCACAGCCGACTTCCCGGAAAAATTATGGATATAAGAAAAAAACCTTTAATTTTATACATGAAAACTTATCTTCTTGTATCTTGTAAGTCCATGTTTCCCTTTAACAGAGATTTAGGCGCTCTCCCCCTGCAGGGTAGAATTTGAACCATACTAATTTAGTTACACTTGTTTTCGTATAAATGTCATTTGAGTGGTCCGTGGTCAGCGTTCCGCCTCATACTGACATCTAGGAAACCAAGGTAGTACTAGGACGGGAAAATTTCGTAAATTTTGCATTCAGGCTTAAGGATCTTTTATGAGCCTGAAAATCTTCAGACTCGGGACCCACGGCTTAAAGTCCCTCCCGGAGGACTTGCTCCTTGGATTTTTCCATCCTAACAATCCATCGACCCCGGCCGGGATTGAACCCGCGACCCTTGGGCCAGAGGCAAGGAGCATAACCACTAGTCCACCGCAGCCGATCATGAAGATTTAACTTTTTTTAAATTATTTTTAGGTCTGTTTATCTCAGGTCTTTATAGCATTTACAAGTTCAGGAGGAAAAAATAGCTCTGGGCCATGATTACTTAATAGCATACTCCCATGTGTAAAATACACTATAATAAGCCATCAACTATTTCAAACATCCATTCTGACGTATGTTTAGAAACACCGTAAAAGGATTAGTAGATTTAATTGATCAGCCCTATTTTCCCAATCTAAATTTTCCAAAAGACATTATTTATTACCAATAAAATATTTCCCATTCCATATTTCCCATTTTGGTTTGCCCAAATATATGATTTTTCCTAATATTTCGAGTTCCAATCTATTTCATTCCCGAGAATATTTTTTCTTCCAATGGGATTTTTTACAATCAACACCTAATAGTACATGAAATGTTACAGGCCGTCATTATCCCAGTTTTTACATGTTTGTGAACGAATTTCATAATGAACAGTCGGACATTGAATCTATCATAAATCTGTTGAAAATGTCAAATAATCAAAATAATTTAGAGGCCTTATGCAAGAGCAAACAGAAAGTGATGCTTAACATAGTTTCAAATTTTGAAGAATATAATCATGACGTACCTTAGAACTATTCGTTGATCTGGATGAATTTATTTTTATAACAACATTTTAGAAAACTGTGAGATCGTTGGGAGTGTAATACTTCGTAAAATATATAATATTGGGTTTTATATCTATGCATACTTACACTGCTTGGAAAAATTGCCTTGAGAATAATGGATTGGAAAAAATATCTCCCAATGCCAAGAAAGACTGAAATAAAATCTCAAACTGAGTCACACGCCCTCTCAATATTATGCTTATTTTACCTCGGCTCGTATAATTATAAAATTAACCTAACCCTACAAACAACTACTGCTGGAATCTAACAAGAACAAATAGAAGACATGGCCGGATATCTTCTCCACGGATGCCAGATATGACTTCCACATACTTACTTATTTACTTACTCACTAGCACTATCGAACCCGTAGATTCATGGCCGCGCGGACATAAGCTCTCCATACATCCCTATCCTGAGCTAATGCTTTCCTCAAATCATATTTTATGTTATTCTGCCACCTCATTCTTGGTCTACCAACTGGGCGTTTTCCCTCTGATTTTTCTACAAGAAGATTCCATGCACCTCTTTCATTCCCCATACGTGCAACATGTCCTGTTCATCGCAGTCTACGAGACTTAACTTTTCTCATTATAACAGGCTTCGTATAAAGACCATGTAGTTCATTCTTATGTAGTCTTCTCCATTCACCTGTCTGTTCATCTCTCTTTGGTCCAAAAATTTTCCTAAGTACTTTATTCTCAAATACTTGTAATCTCCTTTCCTCCCTTAAAGTAAGAGTCCATGTTTCGCACCCATATAATACGAGTATAACTGGTAGAATAATAGTTTTATATATTTTTCAGTTTAACGTTTTTTTTTAAAGGAGTTGGGACATCAAGAGTCTCTGTAATGCATAATAGCACCGCATTTCCAGAATTGAGCGTATGTTTAATTTATTTGCGCATTTCATTCCTATATGTGATTATTGTTCCTAGGTATTGAATTCAGCCACTTCCTCAAAATTTCCCTCATTTGTCATTAGCTGTGCATTTCCATTATATAATGTACTTCTACGTGTGACCATATATCAAGTTTTATTGATATTTCTGACTTCCACATACTATGACGTGATTTGTAGTACATGGTGTCCATCATTGGATTTGCCAAAATCCAGACGAAAAGTGCAAGTGCAATCTTTGTGGGACAAATTGTAACAAATATAATTTAATGTGATGCAAAAGAAAAAGTAAACTCACAGATTTCATTAAAACTTAGTAAACAAGAAACATGCACACTGTGCGATATCTTACTTATTATTAAAATTATTGAATTACATAATTTTGAGCACTATGTTCTTTTTTACACACTTTATATTAGCTTGACCTGTATATATCTATGTAACGGAATCTTTCAACGCGATTTTCACCCACTTAAAATCATTGGACCGACTTGAAACTTTGTATACTTGTAAAGGACCAATGACAATACAATAATTCATTACTTTTTTTTACTTTTTTCCAAAAACCTGGCCAGAATCATCAGAAAAATACAAAAAGTGTTTGTGTAATTATGTAACGGAGTCTTTTCAACGCGATTTTTCACCCACTTAAAATCATTGGATCGACTTGAAACTTTGTATACTTGTAAAGGACCAATGACAATACAATAATTTCATAAATGTTTCTAAAATCCTGGCCAGAATCAGCAGAAAATCAAATAATAAAAACCGGTGTAATAGGTTGCGGGCTTATCAACTCCTTTACTCAATCGTTGTAAGAGCTCAGTTGGTAGAGCGGTAGACTTTAGTGGTATATAATTTCAGTAATCCATAGATCGCTGGTTCAAATCCGGCCCGGAGGATTTTTTTTAGTAGAATATTACTTTTAGCTCATACTACAGTAGTATCGAATTTAAAGACATTTACATTTTTATCTTATTCTGTAAAATATAAAAACTAAAAAATAAATAATAGTTTTTAAAAAACAAAAACAACACGCTTTATTAAAAAACTGGACTAGAAAATGAAAAATAATTTTAATTTCCAACAACACGCTTGGGACAAAATTAAAGTGGTCAACAAAAACGTTATCTCCAACACATATAGAATAAAACTAGAGTTATCTACAAAAAATATAATGTTACCATCAAAAGCGTGGGGTGCTCTATATCAATTAATATATTTGATAATAAACAGATATTGGTAAAAGTAAAGTCTCTAAGAAGAAAATGTAAAAACTATAAAAAGCAACCCACGCTTTTGATAGTAAAATTATTTTTTTGTAGATAACTCTAGTTTTATTCTAGATGTGTTGGAAATGATTTTTTTGTTGACCACTTTAATTTTATCCCAAGCGTGTTGGAAATTAAAATTATTTTTCATTTTTTAGTTCGGTTTTCTAACAAAGCGTGTGGTGTTAGTTTTTTTAAACTAATTATTTATTTGTTTAGTATATGAGGTAATTAAATTCATATAAAATAAAGTATAACTTACCATTGTATATCTGTGAAGCTGGATACTACAACAATGCTGTTATAACAAACAAAATGTTCGTATTTATAATGTCCTGCAGAACGTTTTCTTACTTCATATTTTTTTTATCTTTACTTTAATCTCTCTCTTCCACAGTGATACAATTCACATCTCCGTTTCGAAAGATGTATTTACTCTTAAGTTATGAATCATTCTCAGGTTTACCCCAAAAAGTTACTAATAGTCATTAAAATATTATAAACGATGTCAATTTTTGTTTGTTAGGGAATCAGCCTGCCTCCAGGTTAATTGGAATTCCCAGTTAATTTTGTTAGTTGTCTCATCTTCCGTTAATGTCGCAGCGTCCCTGGCTATAGAGCGAGATGCTCCGAACTCGATTCCCGGTTTTGACTAGCACAACTACCTGCATTTATTTTAGTCCCGCCATGAGTTATCTTTGTATGCAAACTAAATGTAGGTTTCCCTATACATGAAACTTGTAATTGGATAAACGTTGCTGTAATTCATCATATTACTTCAATAGACAATAGACTATTGTTTTTTCTCATAATTATTTTTGCTATTATTTACAAACTGGACAATACAGGCTTAGTCTGAAGGTAGTACATTAATAAATAGTTAAAATAATATTAAATTTAGAGCTTGAATGTCATATATTCATACGGAAAATAAGTAGTTGCTGAAATATACTTAAAACGCTGAGAATGAGAAAACCATGCTTCAAAATTTGAGTTTTCACACACTGCATACAAGTGATGAAACACAATCCTTCCCTTCTTACGGCAATAAAAAAACAATTTAAACTTTCGGAGATGTCTATAATTAAGGATTTCTCAGACTAAAAACCTAAGTATAAAATTGAGCAAGAATTGATTTTTTTTTCGATTCTTAATAATTTCAAAAGCATTCAAACTCTGGATTGAATCTGGTATTTAGTTTTTATAAAATTAATATAATTTTCAGTTAGTTGAGTAAATATTATAAATTGGATAATATGATTGAATATCCATTCCAACCAAGGAAGTATGTGGGTCCGATGATAGCTGCTAACTTATCATCTTACTGGTTTAATTCCATTTATGTTTCTTAATCCTAAAAATTGTAGAATATAATGATTGAAAATAATGGAATGAAAATAAATGTTCTTCCTATACTAAAATATTAAAAAGTTAAAGTTCTACCTGGGATCTGTCTCCTCAATAAAATCTTCAGTTAAAAAAAAAACTTAGTAGGCTCTTCGAATATGTTCCATCTTCAGCTGTTAACGGGGTGACTTATTGATAAATGCATTAAATCCATAATCTACTATTTTAAAGTTAATTATACACAAATTGCTCTTGTCAGACAAAAGAATTACATGTAACAACGTGCAATCATTTTGTGAGCATTATCAAATTTACTGATTTTTATTTCTTATACATTTTATACAAAAATTTAGATATTTTCAATAGTCTATAACTGGAAGAGCACAAATACCGATGGAAAAACATTTAGACAATACGAACAATACAGGATTACCCAAAATGATCAACACCTACAAACAGCATAGAAAAAATTATTGGGACGGCCAAAGAAACAATGGACTTGAGACCGGAACAGTTCGCATTTACCTAATCCTGGAAAGGAAGAAGATAAATGAGAGCAAAACTTCCTAAAATAATCTAAATGTTAATTTTAGAGTTCGTGATGGTTGCGATGGGCAGGATATGTGGCACGATTTGGGAATGAAAGAGGGGCATAACATTGTTGCAGGTAAACCAGAAAGAAAACTCCCAGTTGGTAGACCAAGATTTGGGAGAAGTAAATTATACAGTGGATGATTGGAAAGCACTAGCTCAGGACGATGTGTGGAGATCTTAAGTCCGCACGGTCATGAACTATCTGGTTCGATAGTTCCAGCGAGTTAGTTATATACTCATATTTATTCTTTCCTCATTTATAGGATCGATCCATCCATAGTAATTCTGCCCAAAGGCAGGTCCTTCACTGCAATCATAGCATTTTCATGCTATGCTTGCAGCTTTACTAGGGAATTGTAAGGTGTGGTAGCTTCTCCTTGCTTTCCACACCGGTGAAGGATGATGATGATGAAAATGATAAGGATGATGATGATGATGATGGTCATATGATTTCGGGTACCATTTGGGCCTTAAAGTTTTCCTGACATTTGTCTTGCAGGCGAGGAAAAACCCTGATAAAAACCTCACCCAGAAAAACTGTCCCGACCGGGGATCGAACCCGGGCCCGCTACTTCGAGACCACAGCGGTGGACTATAGGATCGATATATACTGAAAATTGCCTTCGCTACTAATAGCATTGTCCTTAATTTTTCTAAGTTGAAAGCAGATCTTCGGCAATAATGACCCATATGCGGGAACCCTTATTCTTCCCTTTTCTGTGTGTTTTCAGTTAGTAGTGCTTTGTTACAAAACAATATCAGTATGAGATAATTTGATATATTTTCATACAGTACGTTTTAATTTAACTTGGCAATCTTCGATTCTCGTTAAACGGAATAATCACAAAAGAGTACATTGAAATTAGTTCAAGAAAATCGGAGTTAACGGAAATTGATTCCGCTAAGCAATAAGTTGATACTATGTGACACAAGGAGCACTAATATCAGACCGGAATTGGGTGGTAAGTTTAGTTGACAAATGAATTTGTGGTCCGTGTGTAGATGACATCAAACTGCATACTACTTCTGTTTATGGGTCGACTTAAAACTCACATTTATGTAAAAAAAATATAGTCATATAAACATCGCTGAAAGAATACCTATGCTAAAGTAACTGATAATTATGTGAAAATTTGACAACGTATTTTGCAGCAAATTGAGGTTATTTTCAGTAACATATAAACCCAGTAAGTGCATAATCAGGAGAATTCGTTATATGCACTAGACTTAAAGTATTGGCATGCACTTCGCTATTAAAAATCCTGTTCCCGCACCGCAATTATCCGATCGTCCTTATCTGGATTCACTGCAGTTATAATAACACTGAGCAACAAAAAAGGAACTTTTTTTGTCTCAGAAACAAAAATATGCGATTCTGATAGTATTTTTTCTTCTGAATTCAAATATTATATCGGTTTTTTCTCAATCACGCAAGGTTTCCGAGAGACAGAAATTTATAATTTCAAACACTTTAATGTTTTCTACATTCGTAACTACACAATATTCAAACATTTTGACTCACCTAGAAAGTAAGAAATGACGATTTGCTGCTATAGTTCGCCTATGGGGCATCCCTCTTAATGGTCCAACAATAATCGGCCAGCATATTAGGATTCCATTTGCCTTGATATCTCTTTTCCATAGCTGAAATCATTTGAGTTAGCTCATTTGGTTTTATTTTACAATGGACAAATGGACGAAAAAACGTTTATTAAAAAATAATTATTTAAATCCATTAATTGAAATTGAAATAAAAATAAAACTGTGGGCGATGGAGAAATTCCGAATACATATTTGAAAACACGATAAAAAAACTGCATTAAGTACATGAGAAAAAAATCATGTTGACCAGTGTAATTAAATACGTAATAGGTGAAGTACATGAAACCATTGAAGTTTTATTTAATTAAATAAATTGTTGAATACAATAGTAATAGATAAATTTATTCCAAATATTATTATTATTTTATTAATATTATTATTTTAAAATAATGATTTCAAAGCTTTTATGCAGATCCTATAGTGAAATATGAGACAAATGACCAATAAAAATATGTAAATTTCATCACTTTGAGTAAATACAACTTTCGAAATGGAGTTGTGAACTATATCACTGTGGAAGAAAAAAGTTAAACTTAAAATAGTGAAAATACGAACTAAGAAATCTTGCTGCAAGACGTTATAAATACGAATATCTTGTTTGCTATAGCATTGTTGTACCATCCTTCAACAAATTTCAATCTTCGCAACATATATAATTTCATTTCAGACTTAACATTGGCTGGAATTTTAAAAAAGAATTAGTAAAATATGTTCAAGCCTTGCAACCTATATAACTTAATTTCAGACTGTTGTTTATGTCAAAATTTCAAAACTCTATATATAAAAAATAATGTATGTCTCTATTTGTCCTTTATAGACTTCTAAACTGTTCAACAGATCTTCGTGAAAATTTGTATATACAGGTTTTCAGATGTTGCGAGTGTTTAGCCGTTATCTATCATGTTCTAAACTTATTAGATGTAGGATTTCATCTGAAACAAAAATTTAAAAATCACTCTAGCGATCACAATTTTCTATATTTCACAATAAAACTCGGAATATCCTATTAAAATAAACCGAAGAATGTATTATCCAAAACTCAGCGAAATCCGGCCATTAGAAATGGGGGTTTACTTGAATCCGAAGTTAAAAAATGCCTAAACTACTTTACCGAATTTGACGAAATTTTATGTGTGTGTTTGAGTGAATCCCTGGATGGCTTAGATTCACAATTGGACCCTCCAAAACCATTAGGTGTAGAATTTCACCTGAAGTGAAAAATTTAAAAATCGTCCTAGCGATCGCAATATTCGATGTTTCACACAACTAAATTCAGTATATACTATTGAAATAAACCGAGGTAGGTATTAACAAAAAATGAGCGAAATCCGACAATTAAAAGTGGAAGCTTACCTGAAATCCATAATTAAAAACTGACTAGCAACCGCCATATTTGGTTCGTCTCAGCGTATACCATACATTTAATTATATTTAATTTATTTAGGCGTAGCAACGCACGCCGGGTATTAGCTACTGATTAATAAAACATCTTCCTCCATGCAACCTACATAATTTAATTTCAAACTCTAGCTTAGGCCAGATTTCCAAAATGAATTAATAAAATATTTTAAACCAACGCAAAAATTAGATCAACAGCTGGTCATGTATATGTGATCAAACAGTTTTAATACAAAAGACAGAATCATTAGGACAATGGGTTAATTTTATATTCGTTGGTCTTTTGCTCTGTATCCTGCTTGTATCTCCTCTTCTCTACTTTTATATTCTTCTACAAAGTATTTTAGTATTCTTCTCTATTTTGATATTCTTCTTATAGAAATTATTTTAGTATTCTTCCATACAAATGACTGAATATACCTTATAACTAATATTTATTTATTTATTTATATACAGAATTTTAATGTTTACACATCTCTATGTGCCTAAAGTTTTATTTTTCTTCTCCACTGGTCTCTCTCCATCCAATTCATGTCCTCCTCCTCCTGTTCTCATTCCAGTTCTTATTTCCTGCATCCACGAGTTTCGAGGTCTTTCTCTCCTCCTTTTTCCAGGTGGACACCATTCTAATGTTTTCCTGGGTAATCTTTCTTCTTGCATTCGTCGTACGTGCCCATACCAATTTAATTGCTTATCATCATCATCATCATCATCGTCCTTTCAAGTATTAGGCCCAGCGGCCCGTTACGGTCTCCCGCCATCTCCGAAAAGGTCGACCCACAGATCTTCCGCCTCGAGGAATGTAGTGAAGAATTTGTTTTGGTATTCTGTGACGATCCATGCGCTGAATATGGGCTAGCCAATTGTTTCTATATTCTTGGAGGTATTCAGATATAGGTACGATGTTTAACTCTCTGGCTATTGTTGAATTTTTTTGGTGGTCTAGAAGGCTATAACCTGCAGTTCGTCGCAGAAATTTCATCTCCGTGGCTGTAATATGACGATCATCCTGAGTTCTGATGGTCCAAGCTTCACTGCCATAACACATTATGGGTCAAGCGAGAATTTTATATGATTTTCATTCTTGTGTGTCTCTGCACTTTTGATGGTTTAAATTCTTAAAGCTTTATTACAGTTTTGTATTTTAAAGGATATATCACATTCCTCATCATAAGTTAGATTATATCCTAAGTATTTAAATGAATTAACTTGCTCTAATATTGAATTCTGAATACAAATTTTATTTCTTACTGGGAATTTCCCTTGAAAGGCCATAATAACTTTAGATTTTGTTGTTGATATTTCCATGTTAAATCGTTGGGCTATTATATTAAGATGATGAGTGGAATATTGTAATTCATCTTCATTATTGCCGAAAAGAGCCTGATCATCTGCATATAAGAGTGTGTCTAAAATGGTGTGTCTTGAGAGAGGAATATTACCATGAACTGTCAATCTCCAGTGTCTGATAATAGCATTAACGTATACATTAAATAGAAGTGGTGATAGAGGGCATCCTTGTCTGACTCCGCAATTTATATGTTTCCAATCTGACAATATTCTGTTCCTATTTGTACTGCTATGATGTTATTTTTATACAGATTAAAAATTGTTTGGATCAGTTGACTTGGTGTTCCATCATCAGTTAAGATATCTAAAAGTTTTTGTCTGTCAATTCGATCAAATGCTTTGATAAAATCTATAAACGCTATATGTAGTTGCTTATACCGTATATAATCTACTATTGAATAACCAGTATTCATTTTTCTCTTATTTTGTCTAATTTTGAACATCTTGCTGCTCTCCTATAATTACTCTATAATTCTTACATGCATCTATTCGTTATTTTATAAATTACCTATACATGTATAGCCCTACATGTTTCTATTATTGTGGTACTTCATCTCCATTTATGGATCTATCGAATAATTTATTTATTTTTTTTTCACATTTAATTTTGAATTTACCCCATTTTCGGCAGAAGATGTTCCATTTTTAAAGATGATATTGCAGTTTATATATATAGGGCCTATATATTGCAAATGCACCAGGTTGTCTTTCGACATTCCTGGTGTTCTCTCCTGGCATGGCGTACTTGTAACCCACTTCTGAGGTTCGGGCACCTGGAAGGCGGGGTTACGTTGCCCCGATGATATGATGGGTGATGATGTGATAGTGGTGCGCCAGGAGAGCCCCTAATCCTAAGCTTAATCTAAGATGAATATGAATTATGATGATTGCGATGGCCATATGATTTAGGGGACCGTTTGGGCCTTAAAATTTTCCTGACATTTGTCTTACAAGTGAGGAAAACCCCCGGAAAAAACTCACCCAGAAAAACTGTCTCGACCGGGGATCTAACCCGGGCCCGCTGGGTGACAAGGCAGCACGCTACCTCGAGACCACAGCGGTGGACGTTTATAAATATATCAAATCTAATTGTATCACACTCGCGTTCTCTTGGGTATCTGTGTCTGTTGTAAAAATGAGAGCGTGTCTCCATTAACAATTCTTCAAAATACTATTTCCATTCGGACAAGGATATATTTTCTAATTTTAATCTATCGTTAACATTTGTTTTAAAACTTCTTAAGAGTTTTCCATATTTCTATATTCCTTGTTCCAATAATATACATTTTATTCTATTACAGGTTGTATCCCAATATTTATTACTTTCTTCAGTTACTCTTTTTCGAAATGTAACTTGTGCTTTCTTAAATTAAATTTATCTCAATATTTGTTATGTTCATCCACTTAGTGTACTTATTTCTTTTATCTTTTATTTATTCTTAATATATTCATTCCAGTAATACATTTTCTTATCATCCCTTATTTTTCTCTCAACGAATGTTTAGCAGCAATAAGAACAATTTTTACAATATGCTGATATTGATTTTCCAAATTTACAAACCGTGGTACTATTAATGTTTCATCCAGCCTTTAACCTACTAAATATACAGTGCCGTCATCCTTTAGTAATTTTAAATTTTATTCTGGATTTATATAATTTTCTTCAATTTTGTCAGATATGCATTTATTATTAAAAACGTAATTAAGATTTTGGCATAAACCAGGTAATGGTCGCGCCCACAATTGGGGCCTCTGAATGCTCGAACATCTTTAATATTTGTCTTCGTGCTTTGTAGTATAATAATACAATCTATCCATCCACAGTAATTCTGCCGGAAGGCAGGTCTTTCACTGCAATCATGGCATTTTCATGCTATGCTTGCAGCTTTACTAGGGAATTGTAGGTGTGGTAGCTTCCCGTTGCTTTCCACACCGGTGAAGGATGATGATGATGATGATGATAATGATAAGGATGATGATGGCCATATTATTTCGGGGACCGTTAAAGTTTTCCTGACATTTGTCTTACTGGTGAGGAAAAACCCCGATACAAACCTCACCCAGAAAAACTGGCCCGACCGGGGATCGAACCTGGGCCGCTGCGTGACAAGGCAGCACGCTACCTCGAGACCACAGCGGTGGACAATAATACAATAATTGTTGGTATTTTTTGTAATGTATCTTGATGCCGTATAAATTCGCGTATATCTTTACGTTCATAAAATCTATTATGAAATTTTAAACTCTATTGAACAGACATATGTCTTGCTCCATTATAATTTATCTCCATCTCTACAAATGGATCTCCCATGTATTCTGCCTATCCAGTCATTAAAATCTGTAGCCAGTATAACTAATAAGTTTCTCTGTATTTTCAAATTTCGGTCAAAACGTTGTTGTGTGTGTCAAAAAATTCATCTTTTCCCAAAATACTCGTCCTTATTTTCCATGTAGGCTACCCCTATTGCAGTGAATTTCCTTCCGAACAAATTTAAGTTAATTTTAGTTACTTTCTCATTATAAGCTTCCCAGGCGGCTTCGTGGCGCTAGTGGTAAGACGCTCCTACTGCTGGGATCCCAAGATCGAGTCTCGGTCAGTCCATGTTTGTTTTCGTGGTGGACGAAACGGGCAGAGTTTTTGTCCCGTTTTCCCCTGCCACACTTCTTTCCACCATTTCTCCATACTCATCTCATCAATTTAGTTTCATTTCGTTTATCTTCCCCCGTGATGGTGCGCCATCGTGGTCTGCCAGCACCCTTGTCATTCACAGAGCTCGACCCGACCCTGAGTTGAGAATATTATTTATTTATAAGATCTTCTCAATTAGTTAGATACATCTTGTATTTCTTCTTAATCAATATTGAGATTAGTCCACCGCTGTGTTTTCGAGATAGCGTGCTGCCTTGTCACGCAGCGGGCCCAGGTTCGATCCCCGGCCGGGACAGTTTTTCTGGGTGAGATTTTTATCGGGGTTTTTCCTCACCTGTAAAACAAATTTCAGGAAAACTTTAAGACCCAAACTGTCCCCGAAATCATACGGCCATCATCATTATCATCCTTATCATGATCATCATCATCCTTCACCGGTGTGGAAAGCAACGGGAAGCTACCACACCTACAATTCCCTAATAAAGCTGCAAGCATAGCATGAAAATGCTATGATTGCCGTGAAGGACCTGCCTTCGGGCAGAATATATATGGGTGGATGGAATATTGAGATTCATACTTTGCCCTTTAGTCATTTGATACCTCTCTGTAAAAGTGCATAAAATGACCGTGTATATCTGAACTACTTTCTTTCCTTCTGGTTTCTGTTAGTACGATGATGGCTAGATAAAACCCCTGTATATCAATTATTTCTACCATTTTTTGTTTTCTAGCCATAAACGGTACGCGCTGCTACACGTAAATAAATTAAACATTAAAAGTTAAATCATATGGTATACATTATGACGAACCAAATATAGAAGTTTCTAGTTAATTTTTAATTTCGGATTTCAGTTAAACCCAACACAACAACAGCTCCTTAATTAAATTATAGAATTGTCCTACAAATATTATTACCGTAATATTAACATCTTATCTTCTTAACCCTTATCGCAGTAGTAAAATTCATTGACATATTTAAAGATCTCCCACGTCAAATAAATTCATGAATAAATCCCCAATTCTAATTGTCGGGTTTCGCTGATTTTGATAATACGTACCTCCGTTTATTTTGATTGCATATACGGAATTTCGTTGTGAAACATCGAAAATTTCGACCGCTAGAGCGATGTTTAAATTTTCGCCTTAGGTGAAATCCCACACCTAATGTTTTCAGAACATAATAGATAGCATCTAAACATTCTCTACGCCTGGAAACCTGTACGTACAAATTTTCATAAAAATCGGTTGAATGACTTAGAAGTCTATTCATCTCAAATATACCGACATCCAATCTTAATATATAAAAATTACGCGTCACGTTGTTTGTCCACGATGGAATCCTAAACTACTGAACCGATTTTAATAAAATTTTGCACACTGTGTGCTGTTTGATCCAACTTGAGACCTACGGTTGTTTATAACTAAATTTATAGTCGCATTATTTGCTATGGCAAATTATTTGTTTATTATTTAACAAAGAGTTATAATTATATGTGAGTTCCATACGATTCTAACAGATGACGGTGTAAGGTAATTGGTTTATTATTTAACCAGGTGGCTGTGCTTTTTTTGCAACCGCGAATTTCAATTGAATTACAAATATTTTCATAATTCAAGTGTGTTCAGTGTTTATTTTATTTTCAATATATTGATAATAATATTAATTTCGTGTGAAATTATTAGTTTTAAGTAATCTGGCTGAAAGACAGCAACTTAATTTAAATTTAACTGGACCGAGAAGGGGCATTGAACAATATGGCGAATCAGTTCTAGAGACCATGAATTATAAGATATCAAGTGAATTTCCGCAAATTGGTATAGGCCTATGTGACATAAATCTTACATTTAAGAAGAATTTCAATTTAAAGACATATGAAAGTCCTAAGGAACGGAATAACAGAACTGTAAGTAAGTCTGTTAGTTATAATAATATGCCTAATATTATAGAAACAATCTCCATGCCTCAATTTAATGAAAAACAAGCTGACTATAATACATCACAAGATGATATTACTATACAGAGACTTCTTGATGATGATGAGAATCCAAACTGCCAACAAGTTCGTAGAAAAAAACGAAAATATAATGAAATCAGCAAGCCTCCTCAAAATATTCCATCAATAAATGTATATAATCATTATGATACACTTATGGATTATACTGAGAATGCAGACAACATAAATTCATCTCAATCAACAAAAGCACTTCTACATAAACCAGCACCCACATTTATACCGGGTGTAGTTAACGTACCAGAACTAAAAATTGTGTAAAACAAAAACTTTCTGATTTAGATTTCTCACTTAGTTTACTACAACATAATTTAACGTATACCTTAGCCACAGCAACAAAGTCCGATTAGTTACACTATTTATAACTCAAGAACGGCTGGACCGATTTTTATTATCTTTGATTTGTTGGATTTGTTTCCGCCCCGAATAGCAGATAACTATTAAAAAATCGGAAAAATTAACGTAAAAATATTTAAAGGCGATACGACGTTCGCCGGGCCAGCTAGTTTTTTATAATGTATTCCCTGAATAATCTAACTCCCTACATTCATGGCCCATCTCCATAGCATTTATTAATCTACTTGTAATATTATCAATAAAGTTTGCTATATTTTATTCAATAGTTGAAGAAATTGGCTTTTACTCTTGTGAATAATAGAATGCATGGGTAGGCCTATTACTATTTTACACGCTTTATATTAACTCGACCTGTACCTATCTTTCTATCTACGTGACGAAATCTTTCAACGCGATTTTCACCCAGTTAAAATCATTGGATCGACTTCAAACTATGTATACTTGTAAAGGACCCATGACAATACAATAATTTCATATTTATTTTCTAAAATTCTGGCCAGAATCATCAGATAATAAAAAAGTGTATTTGTATCTATGTAACGGAATCTTTGAATACGATTTTCACCAACTTAGAAACATTGGATCGACTTGAAACTTTGTATACTTGTAAAGGATCCGCGACAATACAATAATTTCATATTTTGCTTCTAAAATCCTGGTCAGAATCATCAGATAATCAAAAAAAAAATGAAAATGGTCTAATAAGTTGCGGACTAGTCGACTTTTTAGTCAATCGTTGTAAGAGCTCAGTTGGTAGAGCGGTGAACTGTAGTGGTATATAATTTCAGTAATCCATAGGTCGCTGGTTCAAATCCGGCTGGAAGGATTTTTTTAGAAGAGTATTACTTTTAGCTCATACTACAATAGTATCGAATTTAAAGATATTTATATTTGAAGAGAAAAATTATACGCTCAGACCGGGACTTGAACCCGGGACCCTTGGTTCTCTAGACCAAGTGCTCTACCAACTGAGCTACCTGAGCAAGTACCGATCTAAACGCAAATCTTTCTCTATATACATTGTAATTCCCATCCACCAAATGCTGTGAAGCCATGCTTCTATCTTGCAAATGGCGGCTCCTTTATTATGAAGACAAATTTGGGAATTATACATTACAGCCAGTACGGCTTTTTCCACGTTTTTATTATTGATATCGTACATCTCAATGATGGATAAAATCATTGAGATGTACGATATCAATAATAAAGATATTTACATTTTTATTTTATTCTGTAAAATATTAAAACTAAAAAATAAATAATAGTTTTAAATAAACTAAAACAACACGCTTTATTATAAAACCGATCTAAAAAATGAAAAATAATTTTAATTTACAACACGCTTGGGATAAAATTAAAGTGGTTAACAAAAAATCATCTCCAACACATATAGAATAAAACTAGAGTTATCAACAAAAATAAAATAACTTTACCATCAAAACCGTGGGGTGCTCTATATAAATTAATATGTTTGATAATAAACAGATATTGGTAAAAGTAAAGTCTCTAAGAAGAAAATGTAACAATCATAAAAGCACCCCACGCATTTGATGGTAAAATTATTTTATTTTTGTTGATAACTCTAGTTTTATTCTCTATGTGCTGGAGATGGTTCTTTTGTTGATCACTTTAATTTTATCCCAAGCGTGTTGGAAATTAAAATTATTTTTCATTTTTCAGTTCGGTTTTCTAATAAAGCGTGTTGTTTTAGTTTTTTTAAAACTATTATTTATTTACTTTACATTATGTGTTACATCATAATTAATATAGTAATATAAAGCGGGTAGATAGTATTTTTATTTAAAAGTGCTCCTTAATAACTTAGTTCATTGTTTCCCAACCTGTGGTTCTCAAACCCCCAGGGTCGCAAAGTATTTCATGGGGTTCGCCAAAACTTTTCCATAATGGCAGGTTTTGAGGTTAGGAGTATTATTGTTTCCATCATTTGTGCAGCATTTCAATAACAATTACAATAATTATTATTGTTATTACTGTTATTTTATTATCATTATTAATTTATTATTATTATTATTATTTTAAAATTAAATTAATCATATAATGCCCTTTCTCTTCATATGTGTAACATCGGGAATTTATCACATTTCTACAATAAATTAATATTTACCACGAATGCTGATTTACAGTTATGTAACAACGTTTGGAATGCATTTGATTTCGCTACAACTAGGCCTACACGTTGTGTAACTTGTAACCCGTAACCAGAGAACGTTAGGTTAACCGTTTAAGGGTTAAGTTTATTTAAGGTTATTGAACCTTTTGCTTGGAATTACATTTTATGCATGTATACTGTATGTATGCCGGACATTGGCATCTTTTAAAAGAAATCTAAATTTACATTTGCTCTAACGTCGACTTCATCATTACCCAATGTAAGGTACATATATTAATTGGTGTTTCTCGTATAATTTATCATGTTTATATTATCAGTATTATTTTTTTTATTTTATCTAATGGCATTCGAACATTGAGAAAACATCATTTGTTCATCTGATTCATAATCATGGTTCCGGCTTCCCAATATTTTCCGGTCTCAGTTGTACTGCGAAGAGCATGTTGGAAATTAAAATTATTTTTCATGTTTTAGTTCGGTTTTCTAATAAAGCGTGTTGTTTTAGTTTTTTAACTATTATTTATTTTTAATAGTCAAATTATATAATTTTGGGAAACAGGAAAAAAGCAATAATTATCCAGTTTAATGACAAACTCTGCGTGGAATTCACCATTTCACAAGAGTTGTATATTCTCTAGAAATGTTGTAGGAAATTACTATTAAATTACTTTCATAACAAGATTAGAAAATTGATTAGGCGATTCCCTACCTCATGGTATTTGTCGATTGACTAAATTGTTATAAAAATACATTTCTAGCTTTAAAATTATGTTCTTAGATAAAATCATATTCAATTTTGTACTAGAGCATGCCATACATTATTTTGAGGAAGAAGGCCCACAACTCAATGGCATTTATAAGCTCTTAGTTTATGCTGATGATGTAGTAGCTACTATCGGGTGATAGCGAGGTGATGCTAAGGGCCAACACGCACACACTATTAATTAACACTAACAAATTGGGACTGGGAGTAAATATCAATAAAACTAACTATATGTTCACACATAAAAATACATTATATAATGGAAATAGGCAGCTAACACAAATGAGGGAAAGTTTGAATAAGCGGCTGAATTCAAATACCTAGGAACAATAATCACAAATAGAAATGAGATGCACAAAGAAATTAAACATAGGCTGAATTCTGGCAATGCATGCTATTATGCGCTACAGGGACTCCTGTCGTCCAACTCCTTTAAAAAGAACGTTAAACTGAAAATATATAAAATTGTTATTCTACCAATTATATTATATGGATGCGAAACATGGACTTTTACGTTAAGGGTGGAAAGGAGATTACGAGTATTTGAGAATGAAGTTCTTAGAATTGTTTTTTTTTTTTTTTGGACCAGAGAGAGATGAACAGACAGATGAATGTAGAAGACTACATGAACATGAATTGCATGGTCTTTATAGGAAGCCAGATATAATGAGAAGAGTTAAGTCTCGTAGACTGCGATGGGCAGGGCATGTGGCACGAATGGGGAATGAAAGACGTGCATGGAAGCTTCTTGTAGGAAAACTAGAGGGAAAACGCCCAGTTAGTAGACCAAGAATGAGGTGGGAGAATAAAATTAACCATGATTTGAGGGAAGTGGATTATAAGGGAATGATTGGAAAACATTTGCTCAGGATAGGTATGTATGGAGGGCTTATGTTCGCGCTACCATGAACCTACAGGTTCGAGAGTGCTGGTGAGTTAGTTATATAAAAACATAATTTCTGTTTAAAATCATATCATAAAGATTATCAAATTTTCTCATCTCTATCTGTGCTTTTATTTGTGTGGAACTGACCAGCTCAACTCTTCGATTAAGGGTCGGTTTCACTAACAGAGGTAACGGTATTACGCCAGTTTAAGCTATGTATTTATATATGGGAAAAACTGGCGTAATACAGTTACCTCTGTTGGTGAAACTGACCCTAAATAATAAAATGAATTGTTTACGTGCGCAATTTTAGTCCATTCGTTGGGAAATTCAAAACTAAATATACAATCAACACTTTTAAAATTCATATTAAGGCACCGTTTAGGTTATGTAATAAGATATTAAATTTAAAATTGGTACGTGGTACGTCAGTCGACCTCAACTGAATTATTAAACTTCATCAAATATTTCCAACGTGGAGGTCTTTCGAAAACAATGTTTCATTTTCTGCATTTTTACTGTACTCACTTAAAATGCATAAGATGAAACATTTTTGAAAGGCCTCCATATTGGAATTATTTGATGAAGTTTAATAATTTATTTGAGGACGACTCACTTACCAGGTACCAATGTCATACTTAATATCTTAAATATACAAATAGTAATCTTTGATTGTTTTCTGTGACGGAGCATCATCTTATTAATTACTTCACCAATATGATCTAATGAGAAATATATATTGAAGGTAAGGTATGATATAGGAAATATATTTTCATATTCACAATATATATTTAAAATTTTAATTTATAACTGCAAACATAAACAACGTTTATTAATTAAAAGCAGTACAAGATATCGTAGTCTTAGTACAAAAATACAAAATGGCCTGTTAATTACAATATAAATATTTAATATGAATTTGGTGCAGTACAGATATGTCATGAATGGAATATCTCTGAAATATCATTGATACTTAAAATAATCAGACTCAACTTAAGATGTTATGGTTTTTCTGTATGTAGGGCCTATCTCTTTCCATATTAAGACTTGCAGATTTTATAGATTTACATATTTTTCTGTTAATGCCCATTTAAATGTATTCAAACTATTTCGAGTATATAACAACATTTTAATGTAAAACGTAATACTCGCTCAAATCGGGCATTGTATACATTACTGAATTACTGATGGTACGTAGCAAAAATTCTCAAATAAATGTATATTCCCATATTGTTAACATTATAATAATAACAATAATGAATATAAAAATCTCGTCCACTGAATTTAATTGTTTATGGTAGTTTTTATTAAATGTATAATTTGATTAACTTACTATGTACTTTTAGATATTTCGCTTTTGATCGTTGATTTTAGAAAAAGTGAAGTATCATTAAAATTTTACTTATATCTAAGAAAAATGTTTTTATAGGCCTACTATTTTATAAAAAAAAAGAATCTTATGAAAAGAAAATTTGTGAAACATTCTCTAACAATGGTAATAAACGATGCTATACTAGTCGCAGTAAACAAAAAAGGAACCTTAAAAATATGGTTCATTTTATGCAACCGATAATTTTGTATTCAATGTACACTCACTTTACCAAGTAAGTAAGGTCTTAGTGCCTCTAACTTGGAAGAAAGAATTGATGGAATTACTCCCAACTGCGATGAAATTCCTCCAATCTGTGAATTAGAATTTGATCCAATTCCTCCAATCTGCGATGAAAGTCCTCCAATTCCTCCAGTCTGCGATGAAAGTCCTCCAATTCCTCCAATCTGCGATGAAAGTCCTCCAATTCCTCCAATCTGCGATGAAAGTCCCCCAATTCCTCCTCCAATTCCTCCTCCAGTTCCTCCTCCAATCTGCGATGAAAGTCCTCCAATTCCTCCAATCTGCGATGAAAGTCCTCCAATTCCTCCAATCTGCGATGAAAGTCCTCCAGTTCCTCCAATCTGCGATGAAAGTCCTCCAGTTCCGCCAATCTGCGATGAAAGTCCTCCAATTCCTCCTCCAATTCCTCCTCCAATTCCTCCTCCAATTCCTCCTCCAATTCCTCCTCCAATTCCTCCTCCAGTTCCTCCTCCAATCTGCGATGAAAGTCCTCCAATTCCTCCAATCTGCGATGAAAGTCCTCCAATTCCTCCTCCAATTCCTCCTCCAATTCCTCCTCCAATTCCTCCTCCAATTCCTCCTCCAATTCCTCCTCCAGTTCCTCCTCCAATCTGCGATGAAAGTCCTCCAATTCCTCCAATCTGCGATGAAAGTCCTCCAATTCCTCCAATATGCGAATAATAACTTGATGGAATTCCTCCAATCAGCGAATAAGTACTTGATGGTAATCCACCATACTGCGAATAATAATTAGAACCAATTCCTCCAATCTGTGATGAAATCCCTCCGATCTGCGATGAAATTCCTCCAATCTGCGAATAAGTAGTTGATGGCAATCCACCCAACTGCGAATAATAATTTGAATAGTAAGGGGCATATGAAGGTACTATTCCTCCAATTTGCGAACTAGGCGTTGATAGAATCTGCAAATAACCATTTGCTGGAAGTCCTCCAATCTGCGTTTGAAGTCCTCCAGACTGAGAATAAGCATTTGAGTAGTAAGGGGCATATGATGATGATGATGATGATGATGATGATGACGATACTCCTAAGGGCCTTGCGGATAGGCCCTGCTGCTCCGTTGCTCCTTGAATAAATTCCAGTGCACCTTCTTTAACTCTTTGCAAGAGGGGCCCGAAAGCACGCCCTTCCTCAACTCCTCCAAGAGTAGTCTCAACTAGTAAAACAACCAACAATACTGCTCCGGACCTCATCTGTAAGTAAAGTTTTAATTAGTTTTACAAATATGAAGTCCATAATAAATATTGCAGGCTTTCAAGGCCTAATCGCAATTTTTTTCAATTTTTAAGACTAGATCGGCGCGATCTAACTCATGATTAAATTCAAAGTTTCGCCTTTTTTCACTTGTTAAGTATTTTCAATAGGATTTTGCAAGCTGGCCCTGATTATTCAGCAAATCGTAGCAGTCAGACGCAGATATTCATTTCAAGAGTTAGACCAGGACCGATTCCCCGAATAAACTTATCAATATAAGAATAATTAATTTATTTTAAACATGAGATCTAATATTTATATAATTTTTCTATTATTTCTAGGTAACTTTGTCTGTTTTCATAGCATTAACAAGTTCATGATGGAAAACAATACCTCTGGGTTGCTATTATAGGGAAGTTCGAGTAATGTGGACCCTTCTGTTTGAGTGGACCCTTTTAATATCTTCTGTAATTGGTGCTGCCCTCGTACAGAAAATATTTTAACCTCTTTCCCTCATTAACGTTTTTGGGTTCAAGGCCAGTTTCTTATATTCTTTGTGCGAAGAAGGGTTTATTTGTGATATTTATAAAAATGACCACTTTAAAAGTTTTTCAAGCTAAGAATCAATTCTTAATTTCTGCTATTGAACACTACAAATGTTCAAAAACCTCTTAAATATATAATATTATGTATATGCTGTTTTAATATACTGACGGGTTTGGTTTGATATTATGTGACATTGTTGCTGGCTATATAAAATAATTAAACATAACAAAGGAATTCCTTCAATGTGGACCCTCTGGGTCCACTTTACACGAAGACCGTCGCTTGCTGCAGTTGAATGACGTCTGAATGTTATAATCAAAAATCATTTTTGAAAACATTAAATAAATATCAACGCTTTTTAATTATGATCAGTCATAAATATTTTCAGATCAATATGTGTCTGTCTGTATAAATTAATAGACTAAATAAACTTAAAAATAGACTAAAAGCTAAGGTGGACTCTGGGGTCCACTTTATCCAAATATGGAGGTTAAAGTGGACGTTTCTTGTAATGTATTTTTTTTTTAAATTATGAATATATTTCCTATATTTGAATAAAATAACAATAATATTTCATAGTTACAAAACTAATGATAATCATTGTAATTAAACAAAATTATAAATCCCTTGTCCCGCGCCGTAGCTGAGCGGTTAAGGTAGGAAGCCTTGGCGCAGAGCTACGGGACTTGCGCTGGTTCGAGTCCCCATGGGGGAAGAAATTTTCTCATGGTATTTCGGCCAGTATGGGACCGGTGCCCATCCAGCATCGTGAGGCAATTGGGTAGCTACAATAAGTAGCGGCTCCAGGTTGAGGAACCAGCTATAACGGCTGGGGGACTCGACATGCTAACCACATGTCACTCCTACACTGGCTCTTGATCATCTACCTCTGTGATTGACACATGTGGATGTGAAGGGCCAGCAGCCGGCTGGTAAAAGGGCAACCGCTGAAAAGTGGAAAGACCCTCAATCGGATAAATCCCTTAATTAAAAAAGAAAAAACTACAAATTCAAAACAGGGGTCCAATTTACCCGAAGTTCCTCTACTTAATATCATGCATGGACTGCTCCCCTGTATAATAATACATACCAAAAAGTAGGGTCCTAGTTAAAACATCCATTCTGACATAACGCTCATAGGCTGCAATAGTGGCACAACTCAAAAAAGCAAGTTTCGAGATAAATGAGGTTAAAGTTTTCCATAATACTGAAGATAGATATATGACTAATACATCTGTCATTTGATGGTGAAATATTGAACCAAACGATGTGTCACTGTTACTGAAGGGAAGACGAATATTTTAAGATAATGAAAAGTGCACTAATAAAAAAATATCAACTTTGTAATTGTGCCACTATTGCAGTCCATGAGCGATATATTTAAAAACACTGTGAAAATATTAGTAGAATCAATTTCTAAATACACCTTTTCCCAATCTAAATGTTATAACATTTTAATTTCCGAAAGACTTAATTATAAAGAAATTTCCTTCCCAGTACATATTGCCTAATATAGTTTACCCAAATGTTTCCTTAATATTTCGAGTACCAGTGTATTTCATTTCCAAGAATATTTATCTTCCAATCTGAGTTTATTCAATTAATAGGCCTACCTAAACATACCTAGGTATTAAATACAAAATTGCTAGCTGGTAAATCAGTCTTCATCAACTGAATTATTAATCTTCTTCAAGTAGTTCCAATATGGAGGCCTATTTGATCACGTTTAATAATTTAGTTGAGGACGACTGACTTACCAGGTATCAATGTTGTATTTAATATCCTATTACATAACCTCAACTTTGCTTTAAAGTGAATTTTATAAGTGTTGAATAACCGTACCTGAAACATTGCAGACTGTCATCATTCCAGTTTTTACATGTTTGTGAACGAATTTCAAAAAGAACAGTCGGACATTGAATCTATGATAAATCAGTTTGAAATGGGTAAATTAATTAAAATGCTTTAGAAGACTTACGAAAGATCAGACAGACAAACGGATATTTAACTTACTTTTAAATTTTGAAAAACATAATTTTGAAAAATACCATGACGAACTTAAGAGCTATTTGTCGACCTGAATGTATTTATTTTTTGTTTCTAACAATATTTTTAAAATTGTGAGATAGTTTGAGTATAATACTTTGGAAGATTTATGATTGTGGGTTTTTTATCTGTTGGGATTTAGATTGTTAGAAAAAATTATTTTGTTAATAATGGATTAGATATAATATTTCCCTACATTGTGAAATACTGAATTAAAATCTTAAACTGAGTCACATGCTCTCTTAATATTTTGCTTATTTCCAGGCTAATATAATTATAATTATTTAATTACATGATTTTTAGGAAGTAATCTTCAGCACTATGTTTTTGGTTTAATAATATAAGACAATTATATGCATAAAAATAAAGTATAACTTACCATTGTATAGCTGTGGATGTAAGTGATACAATAATGCTATTACAAACAAATTGTTCGTATTTATACTGCCCATTAGCACGTATTTTCAATGTGTATTTTCGTTAATTTTAATTTAAACTTTCACTTCCACCGTGAAATAGTTCAAAACACGGTTTCGAAAGATGTATTTACTCAAACTTGGTCGGTTTCATGTTTTCTCCAAAAATGTGACTAATGACCATTAAAATATTATAAACATCGTCAATTCTTGAAGAAACCATTTTGTCGCCATTTCACTTAAATGCCTATTTACTTTATTTATTTCGTCTTCTGGTATGCGGTCAGCGTTCCTGGCCACAGAGCGAGTTGCTCCGAACTCGATTCCCGGCTTGGACAATCAGAAATATTTGCATTTCTCATAGTCCCGCCGTGAATTAGTAGCTGTGTATGCAAATAAATAAAAAACGTAATCTCATTATTCTTGAGGCTTGTAATTGAGTAAACGTTGCTGTAATTAATCAAATTACATTGATGAGACCGTTCTTTTTACACGCTTTATATTAGCTTGACCTGTATATATCTATGTAACTGAATCTTTCAACACGATTTTCACCCACTTAAAAATATTGGATCGACTTGAAACTTTGTATACTTGTAAAGGACCAATGACAAAATAATAATTTCATACATTTTTTCTAAGATCCTGGCCAGGATCATTAGGACATCAAATAAATAAAGACCGGTATAATAGGTTGCGGACGTATCGACTTTTTAGTCTATCTTTGTGGTAGCTCAGTTGGTAGAGTGGTGGACTGTAGTGGTATATAATTTCAGTAATACATAGGTCGCTGGTTCAGATCCGGCCTGGAGGACTTTTTTTAGAAGAGTTTACTTTTAGCTCATACTACAATAGTATCGAATGTAAAGATATTTACATTTTTAGAAAACCAAACTAAAAAATGAAAAATAAATAATAGTTTTAAAAACTAAAGAACACGCTTTATTAGAAAACCGAAATAAAAAGTGAAAAATAATTTAATTTCCAACACGCTTGGGATCAAATGATAGTGGTCAATAAAAAATTCATCTCCAACGCATCTAGAATAAAACTAGAGTTACATAATTTTATCATCAAAAGCATGTGGTGCTCTATATAAATTAATATATTTGATAATAAACAGATATTGGTAAAAGTAAAGTCTCTAAGAAGAAAACGTAAAAACCACGAAAAGCACCCCACGCTTTTGATGGTAATTTTTTTGTAGATAATTTTAGTTTTATTCTAAATGTGTTGGAGATGATTTTTTTTTGTTGACCATTTTAATTTTATCCCAAGCGTGTCGGAAATTAAAATTGTTTTTCATTTTTTAGTTCGATTTTCTAATAAAGCGTGTTGTTTTAGTTTCTTAAACTATTATTTATTCTTGTAGTTATATATGCTATTATTTACATCCTGGAGAATTTAGGGTTAGTCTGGAGGTAGTGTTTTAATACCAATAAACAGTTACAATAATATTAAGTTTACTACTTGATCATCATTTATTCATATGGGATATAAGTTTTTGTAAAAATATACTTTAAAGGCTCAGGATGAGAAAATTATGCTTCAAAATTTGAGTATTCACACACAGTGTACATGTAACAAAATATAATCCTTCGATTCATATGGTAATAAAATACAGTTCAACTAAGTTTCTGAGATTTTTATAATTAAGGTTTGAAATTAACCATTAACTTATTTGAGAATAAAGTTCTTAGGAAATATTTTGGACCAAAGAGAGATGAACAGACAGGTGAATGGAGAAGACTAGTAAACAGTGAACTACTTGGTCTTTATAGGAAGCCAGATATAATAAGAAAAGTTAAGTCTCGTAGACGCGATGGGCAGGATATGGGGAATGAAAGATGTGCATGGAAGTTTCTTGTAGGAAAATCAGAGGGAAAACACCCAGTTGGTAGACCAAGAATAAGGTGGGAGAATAACATTAACCATGATTTGAGGGAAGTAGATTATACAGGGAATGATTGGAAAACATTACCTCAGGATAGGGATGTATGAACAGCTTATGTCCGCACGGCCATGGGCCTTTGGGTTCGATAGTACCAGTGAGTTAGTTAGTTAATTAGCCAATAACTATTTTTTTTCTCGATTCCTAACAATTTCTAGAGTTATATGCATTCCAACTTCTGGATTGAATTTGGTATTTACCATCTATATACGTAATTGATAGAATGTTCGTCAACTGGGAAAACAACTTACAATTGAATAAATAGTAAAAAGCTAAAGTTACAAAATATTACCAGAGATCTTAGTCTTCTTAACAAAGCTTCAATTAAAAAAAACTTCATAGTAGATCTTTCTGAACATGTTCCATCTTCAGCTATTAACAAACGTACTATTAAATGCATTGCATGCATATTGAACTATACCGGAGTTAATGGACGATGTTATGTATCAATAGGCTAAGCACCATTTTTTAAAGAATTTGATATTTTGACGTCATAGGTTCCAGTGGCTCATGAAATAGGTATGCGCACATATTTAGTACCAATTATTTAAATATACCCTTATTATTAAACGAAAATGTCCTATCAGAGATTATATATTTTACAATAAACTGTAATAAACCTAGATCTTGATAAATGCTTATATTTAATTTGTATCAAACAGCTAAGTGCCAAATATTCCCTCTTTTAGGTTGTTGATAGATAGATCATCGATTGATTAATATCTTTGACATCGTCCGATTCCTAATAGCCAATTTTGTCGGTGCATACAATCTCCTGGTTGTAGATGTTTCTCCATAATGTATAAATATATTCCCAGACTGCAGGAGGTTTTAGGTCTTCCTCTGCCTCGTCTTCCCTCAGGTTTCCATTCCAAAAAACATTTTGGTAGCCGATCCTCTTCCATTCGCTGGACATGTCCGTATCATCTTGACTGCTAATTTTATTTTAATTACTTATATTTGTATCCCACAATATTGCATTGAGGCAAGCAAATGCAAATTTCCCTTTATAACTTCTATTTCTTATTTCATCTTCATAACTTCCATTTTTATTTATTTTAATTCCTAAATATGTGATCTCATTGCAAGTTTTTATTGTTTCTCCAATCTAAAAAATTATAGGTTGTGGATGCATAATTTAAACAAGGGAAATAATTTCCAATGAATAGTTTGTTAGTTTGAGGAAAGGAGATTACAAGTATTTGAGAATAAAGAACTTAGGAACATTTTTGGACCAAAGAGAGATGAACAAGCAGGTGAATGGAGAAGACTACATAACAATGAACTATCTGGTCTTTATAGGAAGCCAGATATAATAAGAACAATTAAGTCTCGTAGACTGCGATGGATAGGACATGTTGCACGTATGGGGAATGAAAGACTTGCATGGAAGCTTCTTGTAGGAAAGCCAGAGGGAAAACGCCCAGTTGGTAGACCAAGAATGAGGTGGGAGAATAACATTAACTATGATTTGAGGGAAGTAGATTATACAGGGAATGATTGGAAAGCATTAGCTCAGGATAGGGATGTAAGGAGAGCTTATGTCTGCGCAGCCATGAACCTACAGGTTCGATAGTGCCAGTGAGTAAGTCAGTAATAGTTTGTTAGTTTGGCGGTAAAATGAATAGTGGAGATTGTCAAGTTTCGGCCGCGATGGAATAGAGGGTATGTTCCTTGCCTCTAGCTCCGAGGGACGCGTGTTCAACCCCCGGTGAGGTCTTCCGGGAGGGACTTTAAGCCGTGGGTCCCGAGTCTGAAGTTTTTCAGGCTAAAAAAAACAACATGCTTCAATAAAGAGGCATCTGTGCGAAATTTACCGACCGTTGTCCATATAAGTAATACCTTAGTTGCCTGCTAGGTATCTCACTGAGTCAATATGCTGATCCCATATCACTCGTAGACTTCTTTAGGTAAATAAGCATAACTTAATTAGCTTAGTTGAAACACGCCCACTAAGGAGCGCTTTAATCCCCACACAGGGAAGTACGGGGTATCTAGATACATTGTCAAGTCAGTGTGGTTTTCAATTTTTTTTTTCAAATGTCCCAGGTTTGTCTTTCGACATTCCAGGTTTCTCTCCTGTCATGGGGTACTTGTAACCCACTTTTGAGGTTGGGGCGCCTGGAAGGCGGGGTTACGTTGCCCTGATGATATCATGGGTGATGATGATGATGATGGTGCGCCAGGAGAGTCCCTAATCCTAAGCTTAACCTAAGATGAATATGAATGATGATGATTGCGTGGGCGTATGATTTCGGGGACCGTCTGGGCCTTAATGTTTTCCTGAAATTTGTTTTACAAGTGAGGAAAAACCCCGATAAAAACCTCACCCCGAGACCACAGCGGTGGACAGGTTTTTCAATGTTATGACAATCAAAGCCCAGAAAATTGTGTATATGGTTTTTAAGACCTTACCCTGAAAATGGAGAAGCATATTATGTCTCATTACAGGTACCTAACAGTTTATTAATTAAACTCATAAGTCACTGGCACTATCGAACCCATAATTTTATGGCCGCGCGGACATAAGCTCTCCAAACATCCCTATCCAGAGCTAATGTTTTCCAATCATCCCCTCTATAATCTACTTCCCTCAAATCATAGTTAATGTTATTCTCCCACCTCATTCTTGGTCTACCAACTGGGAGTTTTCCCTCTGGTTTTCCTACAAGAAGCTTCCGTGCACGTCTTTCATTCCCCTAATTAATTATGAGAGCCATATATTTTTCGTAAAGGACTTCCTTATACTCATATTTTTAAACTTAATATAACAAACCAGCCGCTTGTCAATTCAGATGACATTGTAATGGCGGCTGAGTCAGAAGATATACTGCTCATCATAATTGTCATCAATTGCAGGCATGGATTAGGCAATTGGCCTGTTCCGCTTCATGATAGAAATTGATCCCTCTATCTCTTCGCCTTGTGGGTCTGTAGTTCAATAGCTGCAGAGGTAGTCTCTTGTTTGACATTCTAAGAAGGTGTTCATGCTAATTATTTTGATATTTTTGAATGGTTTCCAGTTATTGCTGGTGTTTTGAGAACTTTGCGGATATCTTCATTATGCATGTGGTCTTAAAGCGTATAACCCGCTGAAGGTCTTAATAACTTCATTTCTGCAGCTACTATCCTATTTAATTTACCTGTGGTAAGAGTCTAGGTTTCAGAAAAAAGAAAGGAGAGTTGGAAAGAGCCATTGTTTTATAGCATTTTTAAATTGTATCTGGGCGTTACTTTTCGGAAAAGAATGCTTTTTTTTAGTGTTCTTATAATATTAATACTGACTCATCAGTTTAATAAAAATGCTTATTCCTATTTTGTAATGAAATTAAAAATAAATATATATTTTAATTTTGTTCTACGGTAATATATATAAAACTAACTCAATGCAACCATCGAACCCTTGGGTTAATGGCCGCGCGGGCATAAAACTCTCCATACATCCATATACGGAGCTAATATTTTAAAATCAATCAGGAGAGTGGAGACAATCTGTATAATCTACTTTCCTCCAAATCCATAGTTAATGTTTAAACTACTAACCCCTCATTCTTGGTCTACCAACTGGGCATTTTTACCGTCTGGTTTTCCTACAAGGAAGGCTTTCTCCAGCATAGGTTTCATTCCTCATTCGTGCCACATGTCCTGCCCATCGCAGTCTACGAGACTAAACTGTTCTTATTATATCTGGCTTCCTATAAAGACCATGTAGTTCACTGTTATGTAGTCATCTCCATTTATCTGTCTGTTCATCTCTCTTTGGTCCAAAAATCTTCCTAATAATTTTATTCTTAAATACTCATAATCTCCTTTCCTCCCTTAAAGTAAGAGTCCATGTTTCGCATCCATATAATATAACTGGTAGAATAATAGTTTTATATGTTTTCATTATATATATAAGTATAGTAAAGTGATCCCACAACAGGCCCGGAGGCCCTTGGGGTAGTAGGAGATTAAGGCTCCCACTTTTTCTAAACAATCGGCACTTTATGTACGCCGGGTTGTCAGCCCTGCGTGACGGCCGCCTTTACCCCCAGAACAAGCGCCTGGTACTCATTTCCGTTAGAGGCTGAGTCGACCCCAGGGCCATAGTGCCGCCAGAGGGTTTGGGTCAGTTTAAAAAGCCTGAAACCAACGGGACTTGAACCCTCGACCCTCCGGCTTGTAGCTCAGTGCCTTAACTACTACGCTACGGCGTGCCCCATATATATATATATATATATATATATATAGTGAATAATTCATATTACAAATAAATATCCTCAACTCCTGTCCAACTAAGGGTCGGGTCGAGAGATGAGATGAGATGAGATGAAGCCCCTTATATAGAGGTCTGTGAATGACAAGGATGACGGCCGACCACGCCTGACGGCACCATCGCGGGGCAGATTAACGTAATGAAACGAAATGGATGAGATGAGTATGGAAAAATGGTGGAATGAAATTGTGGCAGGGGAAAATGGGAGAAACCCCGAGTAAAACCTGCCCAAGCTCTGTTTCGTCCACCACGAAACCCACATGGAGTGACTGAGATTCGATCTCGGGATCCCATCGGTGAGAGGCGAGCATCTAACCTCTTGCGGAGCCGCCTTCATATTACAAATATGATACATATTTGTTTTATATGTAACTAAAACGTATTCAACGGTCAATTTAATTTTCACTTCATTATTGTGATTTTAAGTATATTTTAGCTATAGGAGAATACATTGACTATTTAACTCATGCCTGAAATGGGAGTCAATGACCAATCACGTTTCAATGATTTCTGTTTTACAACCAATCAGAGTCGTGTTTCACCAAATATTTATCAGTGTTATAATTACCATATTAAAGAAAGCTCCTCCTTACAATATTGCGTTCCTTTGGCAATAAATAGTATGATTCTGGTTGCAGTGATAAACAAATGAAGCAGTAGAAGCGTACCTATCGTTTCTCATTTGTTTTCAAACATCGCCGTTTACATTAAATACGGTATATAAATATTTTAAAATAACTATAGGTAAAGTGAGTAAACAGCTTAATTTTATTCGTTAAATAGTCCTAACAAATGCCACTCTTGATTTCCAAATTCTCTAGATAAATTCACTCCTCACTTCGTGAGTCGTGAATTTATCGATAATTTGGAAATCACTCGTGGCATTACTTATGATAATCTCGCACATAACACATTATCAATCTCAGTTTCCGGTATTCAATGCATATTGTACTGTACTAACTAACTAGCTCACTGGCACTATCGAACCCGTAGGTTCATGGCCGCGCGGTGTTAAGCTCTCCATATATCCCTATCCTGAACAAATGTTTTCCAATCATCCCCTGTATAATCTATTGTACTGTACTGCAGTTAATTAAACACAGATAGTTGTTGTCAGACTATTTAACTCGTGCTACAAATGGGAGTCAACAACCTATCACATTTCAGCGATTTTTTATTTACACCCAATCACAGTCATTTTTCACCTCGATTTTATCAATTTAATTTTATCACTTTAAAATGAAGCTCCTCCTTTTTAGCATTCTTCTAAATAGGTCATAGCATTATTTTGCAGTAACCCCATGTGGCTACCAGATTTTATATAGAGTGAACGAATGTTAACAGATAGTGCTTGCGGGATATAATATGAAAACATTTGTATCAATTGATTATACCGCCAGAAAGAAAAGAAACCACAGTTTGCACTTTCTTAAACGTATTATTTCCCAGGAATTTACGTTCCAGAAATATATGATTGGCATATTTACATCATAGGACATCAGAAATTAATTAACCTATAATGTTGGTTATAAATTTCTACTCTAGGGTGCATTCTTATATTTTGATCCTTTGGCAATAAATAATATGATCTGGTTGCAGTGATGAACAAATGAAGTGTAATAATCGTTTATCATTTGTTTTCAAACATCGCCGTTTACATTAAATATATAATTATTTTAAAATAACTACAGTTAAATAATGATTTTTTAGTAAACAGCCTAATTTTATTCGTTAAATAGTCCTAACAAATGCCACTCTTGATTTCCAAAATTCTCTAAACAAATTCACTCCTCATTTCGTGAGTCGTGAATTTATCGATAATTTGCAAATCACTCGTGGCATTACTTATGATAAAAATTACAACTATCATCCCATAATTTGTGTGAGAATTATCCAGTTTATTGGTTTCCCGTGCATTATTTTGTGTAAATGAGAGTTAGTAAAGATGCTAAAAAAAGCAACCGGAAAGTTAATTTTTTGCAGGATACTACAATTCTGGAAAAGCGTGCTATTATGCATTACAGAGAATCTTGACGTCCCAACTCCTTTCAAAAACGTTAAACTGAAAATATATAAAACTATTATTCTACCAGTTATATTATATGGATGCGAAATATGGACTATTACTTTAATGGAGGAAAGGAGATTACGAATATTTGAAAATGAAGTTCTTAGGAAAAATTTTTGGACTAAAGAGAGATGAACAGACAGATGAATGGAGAAGACTACTTAACTATGAACTACATGATCTATATAGGAAGCCAGATATAATTAGAACACTTAAGTCTGGTGTTAGACTGCGATGGGCAGGACATGTGGCACGAATGGGGTATGAAAGACATGCATGGAAGCTTCTTTTTAGGAAAACTAGAGGAAAAACGCCCAGTTGGTAGACAAATAATAAGGTGAGAGAATAACATTAACCATGATTTGAGGTAAGTAGATTATACAGGGGATGATTGGAAAACATTAGCTCAAGATAGGGATGTATGGAGAGCTAGTCAGCGTGGCCATGAACCTACGGGTTCGATAGTGGCAGTGAGTTAGTTAGTGCGATCTGTCGTACTTATAGGAATGGCGACAACGATTGATGGTTAAATGTATTAAATTGAAGGTTTGCCAACCTATAAATAACTGAAAAGCTATACTGTAATATTACAAATTACCTACCAAGGGCGGGAAGTAAAACCACTGCCATTTATATATGCTACGTATAATTATATATATATATATATATATATATATTTACTTCCCGCCCTTTGTAGGTAATTTGTAATATTACAGTATATATATTTTATATATATATCCAAAAGATATCCATATACGTACATTATACGAAACAAATCCCTGCCTCTTAAATGAACTAAACTTTATTTGCAGCAATAGTGCATCTTAAATTTCGTCATTTTGATTACCGTCATTCATACTTGCCGCCATTTTATGCATATTGGTGTCATGGCCTGCTGTAGTCTCAACTAAATTATTTTCGGCATTTACCGTATATACATTGGCCAGACTGCTAAAGTCAGTCAGATGTTTATAATGAACGCAAATACTTTCAACAAATATGTTATTATTTTACTATTATTTATTATTTTGAAAACATCATGTGCAAACAAAAATGTACAGCAAGTTTGTGAAATGTTTTACAGAATCTCGGAAATATTTCCTCGCTTCTGTAAAAACCACTTCCCAACTTCGCGTTGCAATATACTATAATAGTTTTAGAGTTTATATAGTTAATATTTTATTCCTTCCTTCAAGTATCAGCGACTTACTGAAATTTTCCTTCCCTATTTTTAACACCGGCCTTAAAAAAAACGTTTAAACTGATCCCTATGCGGGAAGCCTTATCATACGAATTCCTGTTGGTTTTTCAAAACAAAAATAGCATTATCAGCTAATACATTATATATCCATGTAGTACTTTTAGTTTATCTGGAAATCTCAGGTTCGCAATAAACTGAATAATCATAAATGAATACAATGAAATCAGTTGAGGAAAATCGGAAATTAGCGATAGTCGATTCCCGCCAACCAATAAGTTGGTACTATGATCCGTAAGGAACGTTAATGTCAGACCATAATTGAGTGGTAAGTTTAGTAAGTAAATCAATGTGTAGTCCGTGTGTAGTTTACATTAAACCGCATTCTAGTTCTGTTTATGGGTCGACTTAAAAGTCATATTCATGTTATAAACATCTCAGAGAGGATGTCAGAGCTGATTACCTATGATAACTGACATAGTTCCGAAAGTAACTGATAATTATGTGAATATTTGACATCATATGTTGCAGCAAATAGAGAATAGTATCAGCAACATACAAACTTTGTAAGTGAAAATTCAGGAAATT
The DNA here is from genome assembly GCA_030220185.1 of Diploptera punctata. Taxonomy (NCBI): domain Eukaryota; kingdom Metazoa; phylum Arthropoda; class Insecta; order Blattodea; family Blaberidae; genus Diploptera; species Diploptera punctata. The sequence continues at coordinate 532,285 of JASPKZ010010652.1, read as the reverse complement.
TCGTTATAAGCACTAGGCTCTAATTAGTTGCGTGTATTTCGCAATTAAAAATCCGGTTCCCTCAATTCTCCGAGCATCCTCAACTGGATTCACTGCACTTACATTACATAAAATTCATAATAAGTAAAAATGCATTAAATTATTTCTTCAAATTTTATTCAAATAAATTAAATATTTAATACAATTAAAATAAATAAATTTGTAATTAATAATATTGTTTAAATTAGATCTTAAACTCATCCGTTACTGATGATGTGCTTGTACATTTCTTTCCAATATTTTTTTCTGGATACCTGCAATTCATAAAACAATTAATACAAATTAACAATAAAATATTTACTATGCTTCTAAAAATAATGTTCTAAATATGGCAAATAGGGGACACGCCGTAGCGTAGTGGTTAAGGCACTGAGCTACAAGCCGGAGGGTCGAGGGTTCAAGTCCCGTTGGGGTCAGGATTTTTAAACTGACCCAAACCCTCTGGCGGCACTGTGGCCCTGGGGTCGACTCAGCCTCTAACGGAAATGAGTACCAGACACCTGTTCTGGGGGTAAAGGCGGCCGTCACGCAGGGCTGACAACCCGGCTGACATAAAGTGCCGATTGTCTAGAAAAAGTGGGAGCCCTAACCTCCTACTACCCCAAGGACCTCCGGGTCTGTTGTGGGATCACTTATAAATATGGCAAATATAAATGGTGTTTCTGGAGGGAGGGACTGGCTGTGTAGCCTTGCGTGACAACTGTTTTTTAAAGCCGACAAAATGTTATACGACTCTGAGTTGGCATAAAATATCACCGAGAATTACAAAAAAAAAAAAAAGATATTCCCACATGTTTCAAAGCATGTCTGGCATTTTATGAAAACATTCCTTGGCTCACGTTGGAGTCTTCCCTCGAAATGATGCGTCTATGCGATACGAAAACAAATTCGGAACTACATGGAGTAGCAATAGTGTGGTTGCTACGGAAATCATCGGAAATGACTGCTGCTTCGCGATCGTTTTAATGACTCTCGTCCCACACTCGCTGAAACACCTTCTACATATTGTTACATACTAGAGCAATGATATAATTGGCCGTTCATTACAAAGAATAATTAAATATTTTCATAGAAAACTTACTTTTTAATATCATTTGGGGCATTTTATTAAGATAATCTTCGAATACTCCAATGTAGTCACTATCTGGTATGCCAGTCTTCTCTGTTGAAGTTTTAATATCATCCCTGTAAAGAAAATAACGATGCTGTGTTAAACACTATTATAATTATACAAACTTTTATTACATCTTCCTATTCGTTTTAAATCCTATCATTCAATTCAATCAAACCGCTAACAACAAATTAGAATACATAAATAACATATCATAGAATAAAGTCAATGGATTCTTAAAACTTGAAAAATCGTATTAGAAACCCATTTTTATCGCGTAATTCCTACAGTTTTTTTTCTTTTTCTGCGGCGCGACAGGCCTACAAGTGTCTTGGCATACCAGCCGGCTATTGGCCTCCACAGAGGTAAATGAATATCCGGCCAGTGTAGGGGTGACATGTGGTCAGCATATCGGTTCCCCCAGCCGTTATAGCTGATTTTTCCTAACCTGGAGCCGCTACTTATTATAGGCCTAACTATCCAAATTCCTCAGGATGTTGGGTGGACACCGGTCCCATACTGGCCGAAATTCCATGAGAATATTTCTTCCATCATGGAGACCCGAACCAGCACAAGTTCCGTAGCTCTGCCCAAAGGCATCTTGCCTTAACGACTCAGCTACAACACGGAACAATTCCTACTTGTAAATAAACATTTTTCCATCATACACTGACCTATATTCAGAGACCGATAGAAAATAAAATATATTTCCTTAATTATAAAATAACGCTTCCATCCTACCATCACCTGAATGTATTTCTGTAGACTATTTAACCTATACCCCAAATGGGAGTCAATGGCCAATCACATTTCAATGATTTTTTATTTAAAACCAATCATGGTCGTGTTTCACCTAGAATTTACCAACTAAAGTTTATCATAATTAAGAAAGCGCGTCCTTTTTAACATTCTGAATAAGTCATAGAATTATTTTGCAGTGACCGACTGAGTAAGAAATACGGCCACCAGATATATATAGTGCATGAATGTCAGCAGAAAGCGCATGCGAGAGATAATATAAAAACATTTGTAACAATTGATTATACCACAAAAAAGAAACCACTGTTTGCACTTTCTTAAACGAATTATTTTCCAGGAAATGACGTTGCAGAAAAATATAATTGACATATTTACATCATAGGACATCAGAAATTAATTAATACCTATAACGTTGGTTATAAATTTCTCCACTAGGGTGCATTCTTACAACATTGCGATCTTTTGGCAATAATTTATATTATGATCTGATTGCAGTGATAAACAAAAGAAGCAAATGAAGCGTTCCAATCGTTTCTCATTTGTTTTCAAACATCGCCGTTTACATTAAATATATAATTATTTTAAAATAACTACAGTTAAATAATGATTTGTTAGTAAACAGCTTAATTTTATTCGTTAAATAGTCCTAACAAATGTCACTCTTGGTTTCCAAATTCTCTAGATAAAATCAGTCGTGGCATTACTTATTATAAGATGACTCGGCTATGGATTGGGATAATGGGATCAAGTTCAATGCTTGTATAAGTACCATAATTAAAGTGTGATATTGGGAAGCAGGAAGACAAAGGGATTTGAATCAACAGTATTGGGCATTAAATGAAATAAATAACTTTATGATAGAGTATTGAATGTGTCTTGTTTCCGCCTTTAAATACGATACCTCATCATCGTATTTTAACCTCTCACCTTACAGGTAGACGGTACTTACAGTGGCACAACTTGCTGCGAAGGTATTCAACTCTGGATCACAAACATTATTTTTATAACACAATGACGTGAGCGTCCTTTCCGAATGAGTGATCAGCTCAATCAGGGATCTCAGCTGAGCAACATGAATGTTTATTACAAAACACACAATTTACTTACACATTCGTGCTGAACATTGAAGTAGGAGAACAACATTAACCGTGATTTTAGTGATGCAGATTATACAGCGGATATTTGGAAAACATTAGTTCGGGACTGGGATTATTGAGAGTATATGCCCGTACGGCCATGAACCTATGGGTTGTATTAATGCCAATAAATTACTTAGTTAAATTAACTTTGTGCATAAAAAGTAAGTGTAAATTTGATTGTCTGTTCATTTAGTTAACCTCCATAGATTAAGAGATAGATGAAGACGATGTAAACATGAGTAATAATTGATATTGCCTTCTTCCTAAACTTTAAATGTTTGAAGATCTTAAGAACTATTTAGGGAAAAATATGATTTGATAAGATACACAATAGAGAAATTAGGGACAAATGCCATATTCAAGACTTAACCAAATTTATTATAGACAGACGAAAATATTGGAAGGTTCATGTAGAAAGGATGGACGAGTACGGACTTGCAAAAAAGAGCTGAAGAAGATGCACCAATGGATGGGAGAAGAGCAAGAGAAAAAGACCAGCCAAGAGATGCATAGACAGTGGATGCATATTCAATACATCTTCCTCCGAGGAGTTATTTGGTAAATAAACTGGATGAAAATCCTAAAAAATAAGAATAGGAAGAAATTAAAGTGATCTTCATGATCAAATTACCATTTATATCAAAATTCTTACTATTGATGCTCAGAATTGACATGAGAGACATCTAGCAGGCTTCTAAGGTATACCTAGGATAATTAGGCCATTAAATTTTGCTTAGGGGCCTCTTTATTCGAGTTCAATGATCTTTTACCACCCAGAAAATCTTCAGACTCGGGACCCACGTATTAAATCCCCCTAGTAAGAATTTTTTCTTGGATTTTTCGATCCTACAAAGATCCATCGACCCCGACCAGGTTTGAACACGTAATCCTCGAGACCAGAGGCAAGGAATGTAACCACAAATCACCGCGGCCGACTTAGAAACGAATATGGAACCCTTCATGATTTTGCCTGTTAGTCTTGCGCAGGGGCAGCTAGGAGTATTACTATACTTAAGGATAATATAAGGAAATAATTTATTGTGGCATCATTATGTCATTATGGATGTGACTTACCCTACATTAGCGTCTCCGTCGAGAGTGTGAAGTTGATCCGCTTGCTGAAGAGCTTGTCCCAGGCCGGTGATAATGTATCCTATAGCACTGACCAGCTTTCCCAAGTTGCTCACGAGTAGATCTCCTATTGCTGTAATATTTAAAACGCACAACATTAGTTTGTCATAATTTACATCAGTGATAAAATATACTAATTTCAGTAACCGGTCAGTTTCAAGCTCGTCATACAAATTAAAGAGCATTCATTCATATACGTTTAAGGGGCTATAATTTTTAAGTTTATAAATCAAACATGCACCAAGATCGCTTTCTTAATTTATAAGAAGTCCCGCTATAACCATTAGAATTAAAGCGAATAAAATGGAAAACTTACGAGTGACTAAAATAATTATTATTTAATCAGTTAAATATAAAAAAGTAAATTAATTTGACAGAACTATTCAGCATCTGAAAAATGCAAGTCTATTCGATCAGCTATAAAAATTACTTTTTTTTTTGTATCTAGAATTGTAATTTTTTTCGACTTTCCCCTGCAACATTCTCTAGTTTGCTATTTTATTTTGTATATACTGTATATATATATTGTTCTAATAATTCACATGTTATTTTAATTAATGTTTTTATGGTCTCAAAAACAACAAGCAGTCAAGAGGCATAATGTATATATATATATATATATATATATAAAAGAAAAATAAGTGTTTGGATTGGATTCGCCTGGTAGTGTAATGGATATCACGCTGAGGTACAGACTCAGAGATCCGGGTTCGAATCCCGTCCAGGCATTTATTTTTCTTATCATACCATATATATATATATATATATATATATATACACACACACACACACACACACACATTGTAGATTTTCGCGGATATAAGTATGATTAAGAGGGTTACTTCGGTTTTCCGAGTAATGAATATATTATCAAATGATAATGGCATGTGGGATCATGCCGAAATGTCGAAATCAGTGGCCAGAGGACGACCTTAAATCCATGACGCGGAAAACCCAAGAAAACTTTCTTAATCATACATGTAGATATATATGTGCGTAGGGTGTGTGTGTGTGTGTGCATATATATATAACATATTTTAAAACTTAAATGTTCATGTTTTTTTACAAATTGCTTGACTGTAAAATTATATTTTAATATTATGGATAGCAAAGTTAAACATATATTGCATTATAATTTCAGTGTTTATCAAATTATTATATGCATTCAATAAATATTAAAGGCAAAACCAAATATATCCCAATATATTCCGTAGATTCATATCATTGTTTTGCTTTGATAGTGGTAAAAGTGATTTTCTTCAGGAAAAGACCTACAAACACTTTGTATGTACTAGTATTCAAATATTGACGTCAACTTAATTCTGTTCATCTATATTTCATATATTTATATATTCGTTTCTCTAATATAAAACTCTACTATATGTTCAATACAAAATAAAGAGATTTTTTTAAGTTGTGCCATTATGAAAGTAAAACAGCTATATTATGTTTTGACTTATCGCCACTTACATAAATATTATTAAATATATTTGTAAGTCAGTTTGTTTTAATGTTCTGTATATTTTATTTTGCTTCCTATATTTCACTCATTTCTGTGATATATCACGCCAGCATAAAAGTATTCACTTTGGAGTAAATCCCCAGGTCTTAAGTTATAAATCGAACAAAGAGTCTCTTAGTCCACATCCTAAAGATTCGACCTGAAAGTATCAGTTTGTTCCTATGTTTAACAAATTAGTTCACTGTAATATTTTTCTTTACAAAATATTGAGCTTAATTTATTTCATGTTATAAAAAGGAGGAGGCAACCTGTAGCGAAGGTGGTTAAGGTAATAGCTACAAACCGGAAGGTCCATTCGCGAGTCGCGGTGGGTCTGGATTTTTAAACTAATACAATATTTCTATTGGCACCATGGTCCTGATGTCGACTCAGCCTCTAATTGAAATGGAAACCAGACGGTTCTTCTGGGGGTAAAGACGGCCGTCATGCAGGGCTAACAACCCGGCTGACATCATGTGCCTATTGTCTAGAAAAGTGAGAGCCCTAACCTCATATCACCCCAAGGGTCTCCTGTGACCTGTAATGGAATCCATTTACCCCATCCATAAAAAAAGATAAAAAATCAATAAATGTATTGTACATGCAGGCTATATTGATGAAATAAATAAAATTTCTAAGGAGAAAAATGAGTATGGAATATCTAATACAATGAAATACGCTTTATGGCAAGGATCCTGTAGCAACACTGACAATCTGTGCATTTCAAATAATTGAAATTTTTAACTAAATGGAGAGGTCAAGGGGAAGGTAAAGGTGGCATCTTTGTTAGGGGTAGATCCTACACTGGCCCTCACCAACCCATGGGTTAAGTACAAGAGATGTGCAAGACCTTTATCTCTGATGAAGCTATACCAAGACCGTACGTACGTGGTAAAGAACCACATCCTGCAAGAGGTGGCCTTGCTTTAACTGAATAATGCGGATCTAGACATGGCTGTCGATTAAAAAACCCAACACACTTTTCCCTAAATGTCAGTATTGGTAAAGTGTAGGAGAATGAAAACTCAAAAATAAACCCGTGAAGAGGACTCTAGTTAGCCGAGAAGAAGGCAACTTTCTAAGAGAAACGGACCCCAATAGAAAACCTCTGGTCCTCCAGGTTGGGGGTTGTGCGGACGGGCTGGAAAACCACCACGTAAAAAGATTTTTTCAGCAACCTCACATGATTAAGCCGGACGGAATTAAAGCTCTGGGCCGAACACATGTGAGATCCGACACAGGTAAAGACCTAATCCATAAAAAATGATGATGATGATAATGAACTAAATCACTGTATGGAAAAGTGATGATTTTATTACAATTAGTGTAATTATATATTGCACGTTGTAGTGTGTGTGTGTGTGTGTGTGTGTGTGTGTGTGTGTGTGTGTGTGTGTGTGTGTGTGTGTGTGTGTGTGTGTGTGTGCAATTGTGAGAATACATTTTGAACTGTAGAACTCCGACCTCACGATTTGATATCCGTGAGACAAAACAAGTTCTTCTTCCGACAACATAACTGAAAGTTAGACCTACATTCCTCTCCTTTATCAGATAATACTAGCTTACTTACTTACTCACTGGCACTATCGAACCCGCAGGTTTATGGCCGCGCAGACATAAGCTCTCCATACATCCCTATCCTGAGCTAATGCTTTCCAATCATTCCCTGTATAATCTACTTCCTTCAAGTCATAGTTAATGTTATTCTCCCACCTCATTCTTGGTCTACCAACTGGACGTTTTCCCTCTAGCTTTCCTACAAGAAGCTTCCATGCAAGTCTTTCATTCCCCGTACGTGCAACATGTCCTGCCCATCGCAGTCTACGAGACTTAACTATTCTTATTATATCTGGCTTCCTATAAAGACAATGTAGTTCATTGTTATGAAGTCTTCTCCATTCACCTGTCTGTTCATCTCTCTTTGGTCCAAAAATTTTCCTAAGTACTTTATTCTCAAATGGGGCACGCCGTAGCGTAGTGGTTAAGGTACCGCGCTACAAGCCGGAAGATCGAGGGTTCAAGTCCCGGTGGGGTCAAGATTTTTAAACTGACCCAAACCTTCCGGCGGCACTATGGCCCTGGGGTCGACTCAGCCTCTAACGGAAATGAGTACCAGACGCTTGTTCTGGGGGTAAAGGCGGCCGTCACGCAGGGCTGACAACCCGGCTGACATCTAGTGCCGATTGTCTAGAAAAAGTGGGAGCCTTAACCTCCTACTACCCCAAGGGCCTCCTGAGGCCTGTAGCGGGACTACTTTACTTTACTTTACTTTACTTTATTCTCAAATACTTGTAATCTCCTTTCCTCCCTTAAAGTAAGAGTCCATGTTTCGCACCCATATAATACGAGTATAACTGGTAGAATAATAGTTTTATATATTTTCAGTTTAACGTTTTTTGAAAAGAGTTGGGGCATCAAGAGTCTCTGCAATGCATAATAGCACGCATTTCCAGAATTTAGCCTATGTTTAATTACCTCATTCCTATTTTTGATTATTGTTCCTAGATAATACTAGCACCGGAAATAATTCCATTTTACTCTAGATTACATACTAGATTGTTCATGTTTGGATTTGAATCACAGCAGAATTAAAATCCTTAATACATTTAATGTAAACACAAGTCAGTACCCACAAACGTGTCATAAAATTTAACAAAATGCATGTGATATTAATAATTATGTTTAGTGTTTTTATACTAATGATTAATAATGTTTTTTTAGCGGATTCGGAAAGAATGATACTCTTGAGGTTGTTATCACATACTTAAAGAGTTTAAAAAATTTACAGATCTTCGTCCTTCCTACATACTAGACGCCAAAAATGACTGTGATTATACATATGTCTATACCATCAATGGATACTCATATCTGTCGGAGGATCAGTTCCAAAGCTCGCTGCACTGCAACGATGAACCAGACCTAGCAAATTGCAACACACAGAATGACTTCTGTACAGGAATCGCCATTTTCACAAATTTATCGCTTAGACATAATAATGCGAGGAAACAAATTGCTGCATACAGGCTATCAAACTTTCACAATTTTTCTTTCATTATAGCGAATAATAACGCATCTAATTTAGTTTGAAAAGCTATACGAACTACTTAAAACCCTGTCCATCATTCTGGAACACGGTGCATATATGTATTTGTGTGTGTTAACGGTCTATCTGCAGCAATTTTCTTTCGATGCTTGGCAACCAATCTCGATGTATACTTTTCAAATAAACCGAGAAAGGTGTTTTCTAAACATCACCAAATTCCGACCATTAGGAATGGGAGTTTACCTGAAACCCGAAGTTTAAAAATCGCTCAAAATGCCCCTATGTTTGTTTCCTCACAACGTAACTAATATATATATATATATATATATATATATATATATATATATATATATATACTCGGATTTAATTAACAAAAGAAATGTACCTTTCTTAAACCAGCAAAATCGGACCACAAATTCGACTTGTTGAGGAGCCCGCTTAGCTTACGCAGTTTCTGAATGACGGATTTAAAAAAATTATGAAGTGGTATATTATGATAATAAGTGGCAAAATGTTACTCTCCATGTAATTAAAAGGAAGAATTTGATAGTTAACATATGCTACCGGTGCCAGCATTTAAAATAATCCGAGAAGACTGTAACATTAATAAAACAAAAAAATATCTACAGCGATTTATTTTCTTGGCAAAGGGAAATAAAATTGTATTAAAATTTTGAGAAATATCTTACCGTGTCCTATTAATGTGTGTGATACACTTGGAGGCGCCACTTTTTCAGACTTCAAATCTTCATTTCTTGAAGTAATATTTGAAGTATCCTGTGCGAACGAAAAGGAGGACGACACGCATAGCGCCAGTACCAAGCAGAGCGTCTGAAACAAGATTTTAACCATTCGCTCTTTAAACATCATATACTTATAACATCTAATGTATTGTACAATGATAATTTTACTATCAATTAAATTCAAGCTGAATTAGTAAGTTTTTAGCATTACATAAATTACAAATCTGTCTTTTTTTTTTTGTAAAATATTTTTTTAACCCTTTACAATTAATATTTTACATTGGTAAGCTGTACTCTAAACACGTATTGTACATTTCTGCTGGTTGAATGGAACAGAAGGGCTTATGACCTTAACTTTATCAGATTAAATGAAACATTATTATTATTTATTTTATTATTTATGTTATTTATTATTATTTTATTTATCATTATTTTATTATTATTACTACTATCATTGCTATTATTACTACTATTATTATTACTATTATTACTATTATTACTATTATTACTATTATTACTATTATTACTATTATTACTATTATTACTATTATTACTATTATTACTATTATTATTATTATTATTATTATTATTATTATTATTATTATTAGTGAAGCTTCTCAGTAAGATAAATGTTTCAAATATTTGGGCTGTGATGTTGGCTACAATGTGGAAAGAGATATTGACTCCAAAATAAATAAATTTCAGACGGTGTGTGGAACAATACAGAGAACATTCAAAAATAAAATTAGAAAAGAAACCAAGATAAAAATGTATAATGTTATGGCGGTTCCCACAATATTGTATGGATGTGAAACTTGGGCTCCAGTGAAAAGACAGAAGGATAGAATACAGACGGCAGAGATGCGGTTCCTAAGACAAGTAAAAGGATGTACAAGACTTGATAGAATAAGAAATGAGGATATAAGAGAAGAATTGAAAGTACAGCCTTTGTTGGATAAAGTCACGAATTATAGACACAAATGGATTGATCACATGGATGGAATGAGCAAGGAGAGATATCCATTGTTAGCCAGAAATTATCAAGCAAGAGGAAGGCGTGATGTTGGAAGACCTAGAAGACGTTGGGCTGATGCAATATGAAGTCGGAACGGGCAATTGCCTAATCCTTGGAGTGATGATGATGATGATGATGATTATTATTAGTGTTAAAAAGAATCGGCCCCGGTGGACTAGTGGTTATGCTCCTTGCCTCTGGTTCCGCGTGTTCAAACCCGGCCGGAGTCAATGGTTTTTTTAGAATGGAAAAATCCAAGGAGGAAATCCTCCGGGATGGACTTTAAGCCATGGGTCCCGTGTCTGAAGATTTTTAGGCTCGAAAAAGATTCTTAAGCTTGAATATAAAGACTCTAAGCAAAAATTACCGAATTTCTCCGTCCTAGTACTACCTTGGTTTCCTATATGTCAATATGAGACGGAATGCTGACCACGGCCCACTCCAATTACATCTATACGAAAACAAGTGTAACTAAATTAGTATGGTTCAATTTCTTTCCTGTAGGGGGAGAGCGCCTAAATCTCGTTGAAGGAAACAAGTGCTTACAATATACAAGAAGAAGATGATTAAATAGAATGCCTACTTACGTTTGTTACATAAAAAACTTATTTCTTTACGTATTCAATAAAAATGAGAAAACTATATATTATTTTATTATAGATAAGTTCTAATCTCAAAATAATAAAATGTAAATATTTAGCCAAAAAACAAACGTTAATTGAATCAACGCATTATTTAGACTTGTGTGTATAGAAATATGATATCTACCGCTGTTTAAGTTCCGTAACAGAACTTTTAAGCATTCTAAACATTCACAATCAAGGCAAAAAGAATCATGTGAACAGTAATGGATTATTACTGTTATAATATGAACCTAATGATGCACGAAATATAGGGTGCTGGCTTCACATTCCATAATAACTTTTTTTTTTGTATCGTTCTGATGATTTAGAAATACAAGCCAGTTATGATTCTTCATGACTATCGACATGAGATTTGTATAATAATAATAGTAATAATAATAATAATAATAATAATAATAATAATAGCGTTAATAATAATAATGTTAATCATATCTGAAAACATATTTTATTAACTAGTCATAATTGCCAAGAGCTTCTCTTTTAGTATCCTTCTGTGGGTGCATATAAATGTTAATAAATTCACAGCACTATTTTCAGCTGATCTTAATAATTTAATATCATATGATTAAATTTAAAAAAAAATACATTGATTTTTTTTTTAAAAAATCATTCAATATCTTTCACCAGAATTCTCCATAATCCTTCAACAGTACTTGAAATAAGTTGAATACTAGAATAAGAGTAATGTTAAGGGTCACTTTAGGCCAATCATTTATATTTATATGGATTTTTTAATTGTGAACATGTTTTCACTTAAGCCTCGTTTTACTTTATGCTCGTGAAATATTTAATAATGAGAGAAAGAAAATTTAATTTGCCAAGTGATATGGATCCGAAACTTGGGCAGTAAGTAGAAAACAAACCAACAAGCTGTTAGCAGTAGAAATGGATTCTGGGAGGCTATCGACAAGAATTTCAAGACGGGATAAAGTTAGAAACAGCACAATAAGAGAAATTATACAAGTTGAAAAAAACATGTTAGAAATAATACAAGAGAAACTAATTTAGTTAAAAGTTAACATTATTTAAAAACTTAGCAATGGTTATTAATTTTTAGCAATTTACAATTTAATCGCCATAAATTTGTTGACTGATGAGAATTGAATCAACTGTATTTTAAAGCAAATATCCGGCAACTCGTTTAAATTAATTTGCACATTTTAAATAAATGTAATAACATTATATGATAATGTGCTGCCTCTGACCGATTAGCAGTCCATATTACAAACACACAATGTCTTTTCACATAGGCCAGCGATAATTTTTTGTTATAATATTCTGCTCATTTACTATATAGGCTACATACTTTTTTTCTTTAAATTTTATGTCAGAGATTGTCAAACTATAACATCCTTCAAAAACAAACTAAAGAATTATTTAATAACAAACTAACTTATACACCTCACAGATAATATTCTTTTAACAATTAATAAATTTAATTATTTATGAAAATAATATTAAGAATAACAAATATTTTCATTTGTTTTATTTTAAATATTGTATAATTGTAAAATTAGTTTTATATGTCTCATAATTTTCCTTTTTTTTTTTACATACATTAACTGGTTGTATTATAAATCGTAATATATTAGATATCTATTTGATCAAATTTGTACTTAGTATTTAATATTAGAGGTAATTGAGATTGTTATATTCTGATGTAATATATGTTTGTCCTGGTGAGTGGAAGAGAAGGCCACATGGCCTTAACTCCACCAGGCTAAATAAATCTAATCTAATCTAAATTTCTGACTAAGAGTTTAACTCATATTTTACTGTGGGATCTATATAAAAAATTTGAAATCATTTTTTTAAAAATAATAATAATAATAATAATAATAATAATAATAATAAATAATAATAATAAGGCATAATAATTAAAATAAGACATAATATTTATAATAATAATAAGAAGACATATTATTAATAATAGCAATAAAATATAATAATAATAAAACATAATAATTATTATTAATAATAATAGAAGTAGTAATAATAATAATAATAATAATAATATAATAATAATAAAGACATAAAACCAGTGAGACTGCACTTACCCACTTCATGTTGAATGTTGATTCTAAGTTGATTCTGAGTTCAGAGTAACAATTGAACTCATATTTATATAGGAAGTATATCCGTTATCAGATAAGTAACGGTTAATATCAAGATATTGATGTATAAGGCATGTCATACCTATATTTAGTTATTCTACTTTGCTGTCCTAAGATATCAAAATAATGCAGAATTACAAAGTGCAGTAACAGGACATTTCTAAGATAGCCTATATAAATAGGCTATTATTAAAATGAATTTTAATATACTACAGTAAAAACCTAATATAACCTATAAATTATAAAAAATTAACTAAACTCGTATTACATATATACAACATAAATTAAATATTTTAGCAATAATTATTTGAAATATCCCGTACCTTCATTACATTATTAAAAAAAAAAGGTGACGAAATTTTCGCAAATTGTATATACATTTTTCATATATATGCTTCATTTAAGAACAAGTAGCTGAATTCAGATACCTAGAAAAAATAACTACAAATAGAACTGAGATGCAAAAAGAAATTAATCATAAGCTACATTCTAGAAATGCATGCTATTATGCATTACAGGGACTCCTGTCGTTCTAATACTTTTCAAAAAACAAACTGAAAATATACAAAACTGTTATTCTCGCAGTTATATTAAGTGGATGCAAAACACAGGCTCTTATTTTAAGGGAGGAAAGAAGAGTACGAATATTTGAGAATAAAATTTTTAGGAATTTTTTTGGACCAAAGAGACAGGTGAATGGAGAAGCCAGATATAATACGATCAGTTAAGTCTCGTAGACTGCGATAGGCAGGACATGTGGAACGAATGGGAAATGAAAGTTGTGCATGGAAGCTAATTGTAGGAAAACCAGAGGGAAAACACCCAGTTGGTAGACCATTAATGAGGTGGGAGAATAACATTAACCATGATTTGAGGGAAGTAGATTATACAGGGAATGATTGGAAAACATTAGCTCAGGATAGGGATATATGGAGAGTTTATGTCCGCGCGGCCATGAGCCTACGGGTTCGATAGTGCCAGTAAGTTAGTTGGTTATATACTTAATTAAAGGTTGTAATTCGTCGGCCAGGAGATGTATTTCTTTTTCATAGCATAAACTTACTAAGAATTATTTTCATCTTGACCTAAGTAAAGCTGTGACAGTCAGTCAAGTAATAAAGATATATAACAATGCCATTTTAATGAATATTGTAACATCCTGCTATTAAATAAAATGAGGTACTGCAATTTGTCTTCAATAAATATAATTATAATTTGATATAATTCATTACACTGAGCAACAAAAAAAGAAATATTTTTTTGTCTCAGAAAAGAAAAATATGTGATTCTGATAGTATATTTTCCCCTGAATTCACATTTGATATCGGTTTTTCTCCATCACGCAAGGTTTTCGAGAGAACGGGCATTTATAATTTCAAACACTTTAATATTTTCTACATTCGTAACTACACAATATTCGAACATTCGGACTCACTTAAAAAATAAGAAATGACGATTTTCTGCTATATATCGCCTGTGGAGCTGCACTCTTGGTGGTCCAACAATAATCGGCCAGCATATTAGGATTCTATTTGCCTTGACATATTTTTTTCATAGCTGAAATCTCCTGATGAAAGTGTTCCCCGTTCTCATCGCTCACTGCGCCAAGATTCTCCGGGAAGAAATCTAGGTTTATTTAAAAAATAATTATTTAAATCCATTTATTGAAATTGAAATAAAAAGATAGTGTGGGTGATGGAGAAATTCCGAATACATACTTGAAAACACGATAAAAAAACTGCATTATGTACAACTATTGGTACTCATGAGACAAAAATAGTATTGATCAGTGTTAGTATCCAGTTAAATTATGTTTCAAGTTTCAGTACTTTTAAGCGTCCCGTCTAGGCTGTTCATGATACGACTTATCGGCAGAGGATGTTTTAATCTTTGGAACATATAAATATTCTAACACCTGATAAAGAGAAGGAGGGCCTCTCCGAATGAGTGATCAGCTCAATACGGAGCCACTTCTGAGACAGCACGACCAATACAAGAAGACATAGTCACTAATACTCATACTAATTTGTCATTTGCCCGTAATTGATAATATAAAGGATAAAAACGTTTAAAATTGATATTGATATTAACTAACTCACTGACACTATCGATCCCGTAGTTTCATGTCCGCGCGAGTATAAGCTCTCCGTACATATCTATCCTGACCCAAAGTTTACGAATCAATCCCTTTATAATTTACCTCCCTCAAATTATGGTTAATATTATTCTTCAAGTATAGAACAGGTGTCTAGTTTCAAATATTTGGGCTGTGATGTTGGCTACAATGTGGAAAGAGATATTGACTCCAAAATAAATAAATTTCAGACGGTGTGTGGAACAATACAGAGAACATTCAAAAATAAAATTAGAAAAGAAACCAAGATAAAAATGTATAATGTTATGGCGGTTCCCACAATATTGTATGGATGTGAAACTTGGGCTCCAGTGAAAAGACAGAAGGATAGAATACAGACGGCGGAGATGAGGTTCCTAAGACAAGTAAAAGAATATACAAGTTTTGATAGAATAAGAAATGAGGATATAAGAGAAGAATTGAAAGTACAGCCTTTATTGGATAAAGTCACGAATTACAGACAGAAATGGATTGATCACATGGATGGAATGAGTAAGGAGAGATATCCATTGTTAGCAAGAAATTATCAAGCAAGAGGAAGGCGTGATGTTGGAAGACCTACACGACGTTGGGCTGATGCATTATGAAGTCGGAACGGGCAATTGCCTAATCCCTGGAGTGATGATGATGATATTATTCTTCCATCTCATTACTTGCTGTCTATTCTGCGCTTTCTTCTGTTATTTCTGTTTCCCATGTCCCTCTTCCATTCCCTAATCATGCCACATGACCTGCACACTGCATCTACAAGACTTAACTGTATTTATTGCATCTGGTTTCCCATAAAGATCAAGTTTCTCACATGTTTTCCATTCGCCGTCTGTTCGTCTGCCTTTGGTCCAAAAATTTTGCTAAGAACGTTATTCTCAAATACTCGTAATGTTTTCACCTCCCCTAAAGTAAGACACCAAAGTTTGCATCCATATAATCATACGTAATTTGTATAAAAACAGTTTGATTTATTTTCAGTCTAACTTTTTCGAGAGGAATTGGAATGATAAAATCACGTGTAAACCGTAATAGCACACATTCCCATTATTGAGCCTATGTTTAATTTCTTTCTGCACCTAGTTCCTGTTTGTAATTATTATTTGTAGGAATTTGAATTCAGCTACTTCTTCAAAAATTCTGTCACATATCATTAACTGTCCATTTCCATTATATAATGAATTTCTATTCGTGACTATATATTTACTATTAGCCTATAGATGTTTACTTTCAGTCATATATTCCTTAGTGTTACTCGATAGATTGTGCGTATTGATCCATAATATCTTCTTATATCACCTAATAATACTAATTAATCAGCATGTAATCCATCCATCCATCCATAGTAATTCTGCTTGAGGGCAGGTTCTTCACTACAATCACAGCATTTTCATGCTATGCTTTGCAGCTTTACTAGGGAATTATAGGTGTGGCAGCTTCCTTTTGCTTTCCACACCTGTGAAGGAGGAGGATGATGATGATGGTGGCCGGATGATTTTCGGGGACTGTTGGGCCCTACGCCTCCTGACATTTGTCTTACAGGTGAGGAAAACCCCCGAAA
Source organism: Diploptera punctata (assembly GCA_030220185.1). Taxonomy (NCBI): domain Eukaryota; kingdom Metazoa; phylum Arthropoda; class Insecta; order Blattodea; family Blaberidae; genus Diploptera; species Diploptera punctata. The sequence goes on along the minus strand of JASPKZ010010652.1, from coordinate 515,363 downwards.
AAACCTCACCCAGGAGCCTGTACCGACCGGGAATCGAACCCGGGCCCGCTGCGTGACAAGGCAGCACACTACCTCGAGACCACAGCGGTGGACTCTGCATATAATAATAGGTTATTAATACCATTGAGTTCTATATCTTATTTATCCTCTGAAGATATGATGGTATTTTTCTGGTACAAAATTGAGTAGTAGAGTAGATAGTGCATCTTCTTGCTTTAACGCATCGTGAATTTCGTAAATATCTAAAAACTGTTTGCCTGCCCACGCTCTACTCTTTGCTATATTTAGACATATTCGATTTTTAGGAATTCCGATCTTCAGCAAGATACTATTCAACTACTCACTCTTAATAGAATCGTATGTATTTTCAAAGTCTACATACAGTTGATGTACAGTGCCATTATATTCCCATCTATTTTCTAAAATATACATTTTATTGACAATATTATATATTGTACGCCTTACTTGCTCACTGGCACTATCGAACCCGTAGGTTCATAGCCGCGCGGACATAAGCTCTCCATATATCCCTATCCCGAACTAATGCTTTTCAATCATTCCCTGTATAATCTACTTCCTTCAAATCATAGTTAATGTTATTCTCCCACCTCATTCTTGGTCTACCCAACTGGGCGTTTTCCGTCTGGTTTTCCATGCCCGTCTTTCATTCCCCATACGCGCGACCTGTCCTGCCCATCGCAGTCTACGAGACTTAACTGTTCTTATTATATCTGGCTTCCTATAGACCTTGCAGTTCATTGTTAGGAAATCTTATCCATTCACCTGTCTGTTCATCTCTCTTCAGTCCAAAAATGTTCTTACATACTTTATTCTCAAATACTCGCAATCTGTTTTCCTCCCTTAAAGTAAGAATCCATGTTTCACACCCATATAATATAACTGGTATAATAATAGTTTTATATATTTTCAGTTTAACGTTTTTTGAAAGGAGTTGGGACATCATAAGTCTCTGCAATGCATAATAACACGCGTTTCCAGAATTGAGCCTATGTTTAATTTCTTTGTGCATATTGTACGCCTGTTTCTTCTAAATCCAAGTTGATAATCTCATATTACGTTCTCAATATAGGTAATAAATCTGAATACTAATATATCTGTTGGAATTTTAAACGAAGTTGAAAGTAATGAGATATTTCTGTAGGCCTAGTTCTTGGAATATGTTTTATCACTTTCATATAAATTGGTACGAGAATTTATTCTTTTCATTCGCTTGAAAGAGCCCCTTTTTTTCTCTATCTAGCCTATACTAAGCAACCAATGTAACTTATCCATCACTTTTTCTTCCATTGATTTTATAAGTTCAGCTGGTTCTCATCTGAATCTGGTTCTTTATACATCTTCATTTTTTTATCACCGTTTCAACTTCTAATGCTCTTTCCTCTGTGACTAGTATTTCTGTAGCCTGTAAATCAACCTCTTCAATATCATATTCCTCATTTGCATTTAACAGTTGATAAAGTATTTTTTTCTATCTGTTTCATTTACACATGGAATTTAAAGTCGTGTTGTCATTTTCATTCCTAATTATATTTGTTCTAGTATGAAACCCTTTTCCCTCTATAGTAATTGCCTGATACAATTCTCTGATGTTCTTTTTTTTCACTCATTTCAAGATCAATATTCTTCTCTCTCTAAAAATATCTCATGTTTAATACTCTTAAATAGCCCATTGGTTTCCCGTCTGATGTTACCCAATTATTGTAAATTTATTTAATTTGACTCATATAACCAATTTATCTGTACTACTTTCTTTTCTTTACGATATCGGCGCATTGTTCTCAGACCATTTCTTATAATTTAATAGTATTTCTTATAGTCTCCCAATCTCTATTCACATAATTTTTCTTCTGGTGGGCACATTTAAATCTGAATTTCCGGTCTTTTAAATCTATCAGCAATTTGTGTTTGGTATTCCTTCCATAGTTTCATTAATTTTATTTTCTATTTAGTTCAGAATTTTTAGATTCTTTTTTAGCGTTTTTTTCTTTCATAAGCAATAACCGTACCCTAATTTATACCCTGACCATGTTGATGATCCGAATTTCAATACGTCTCTCTAACTAATCTAACTAAATTCAGCTAAATTGTCGTATAAAAATTGAAACTTTGATCAAGAAACCTATAAACAACATTTTCGAACCTGTTAACGCATATTTTTAATTACATCTCTAATTATCTGAGATGTTAGAAGAAATCTTTATATAAAAACACTAGCCAACGGTATGAACATGTATTGTGTCCAAGAGCAGAGACCGTCCACTTACGTATGAAAACAATATTATTTTAAATAAATATTGGAGTTTGTTTAAAGTTTGAGGTATTGTACTGATTTATATTGATATAATTAAATTAACACGTTTACAATAAGCACACGCAACAAAACTTAAACCAACTTAATGTATTTAAATTTCCTAAAATTTGATCAGATTTTAAGCATAATACAGATTTTAGAAAAGAAATGGGAATATAATGGCACTTTGCATCGACGATATTTAGACTTCAAAAAGGCATACGATTCATTTAAGAGGAAGAAGTTATATAGTATCCTACGGGAGTTGGGAATTACTAAAAAGTCATTAAGACTTATTCGAATGTGTCTAAATGGCACAAAGAGTAGGGTGCGTGTAGGCAAACAGTTTTCCGTTTGTTTTTCGAAAATCACAATGGGTCAAAGCAAGGAGATGGGTTATCTCTTCTACAATCCAATTTTGTACTAGAGCATGCCATAAAATTATTAGAGGATAAAGAAGGCCTACAACTCAATGGTATTAATAAGCTGTTTGTTTATGCTGATGGTATAGTACTATTAGGCGATAGCGAGGAGATACTAAGGGCCATGACACACACAGTATATTGAGTAACACTAAGAAATAGAGACTGGAAATAAACATCATCATCTTAAGGCACGATAACTTCAAAAGTGAAAGTTTTGGCCTTCTCAACAATCCTCCTCCATGCAAATCTGTCTCTTGCCATATTAAAATTAGTCACTTTCATTTTCTTTAGATCGTTCATTGTGTCATCCTCTCATCTGATCTTCGGTCTTCCGACAGCTCTGCCTCCTATAGGTTTCCATTTGAGTTTTTTGACCAGTCTCTGATCATCCATTCTTATCAAATATCCAAGCCAACCAATTCCGAGAAATCTTATATGGTTTACTATATTCTGATTTTTGATTAATTTGTTTAGTTCGTTATTTGTTTTGATTCTCCAACAGTAATCAATTCCTCTATTTGGTCTAAATATTCTTCTTAAAATGTTTCTTTCAAAAATTAGTAATTTCTGTTTTATTGTTTTTTAAGGACCCACGTTTCACAAGCATGTATAACTACTGGTCTAATGAGTGCTTTGTATAACCTTATTTTTGCAGTTTTTATAATAATTTGCTTTTAAGTAAGGTTATATTTGCAATTTAAGCTTTATTCTCATTTACCAATCTTTCCTTAATTTCCTCTTCTAATGCATTATGTCCATTTACTTTGGTACCTAAGTATTTAAATGATTCTACTGTGTTAATTGTATGTCATCAATTTGTTCATTTTCCGATTTTCTGCTGTGATTACTACATTTTAAATATTTTGCTTTCTCTTGATTTATTATTAGACCAATTTTTTTAGATGCCTCTTTAAATTTGTGAAGGTTTCACATAACGCTTGTTTGGTTCTTGCTGCAATCAGTATGACATCTGCATAAGCTATAGGTACATTGTTCGAGTTTTGTTGTAATATTTGCCCTTATTCCATTTTCTTAAATATATAATCAATGGTTAAGCCGAATAAGGTGGCTGAGAGAGGATCTCCTTGTTTGACTTTCACATTAGTTTGTTGTTGATTTTTACTTTAGCAATTGTATCTATTAAAGTTAAGGAATGCATATAAATACATTATATAATAAAAGTGTGCAATCTATGACAAATGAGGGAAATTTTGAAGAAACAATAATTACAATAGGAATGAGATGCACAAAGAAATTAGACATGGGGTCAATTCTGAAAATGCTTGCTATTATGTATTATGGGGACTTTTGTCGTGCCCACTTCTCTAAAAAACATTGAACTGAAAATATGTAAAACTGTAATTTTCCCAGTTACATGGATGCAAAATATGAACTCTTACTTTAAGGGGGAAGAAGATATTACGAGTATTTGAGAATAAACTTGTTAGGAAAATTTTTAGACCAAAGACAGGTGAACGGACAGGCGAATGGAGAAGACTACAAAACAGTAAGCTACATTATCTTCATAGAAACTAGATAGAGTAAGAACAGTTAAGTGCCGTAGACTGAGATGGGCAAGACGTGGCACAAATGGGAAATAAAAGAGGGACATGGAAGCTTCTTTCAGGAAAACAGAGGAAAGATGCCCATTTGGCAGACTAGAATGAGGTGGAAGAACAGCATTAACTATGATTTAGGGAAGTAGAATATACAGGACATGATTGGAAAACATTAGCTATGGATAAGGATGTGTGGAGAGGTTTGTCAGCACAGCCTAGAATCTGCGTGATCGTTAATGCTATTGAATTAGTTGGTTATAAAAAGGAATGATGATAAATTAAAGTGGGCTGAAAAATGTAGCGGTATCAGGGTAGTAACTAATTTCTATACACATTGTTTACAAAATACGTGAAAGAAAGTAGCGGTATCAGGATAGTAAGTAATTTCTATACACATTGTTTACAAAATACGTGTATTGTCGAGCGTCTCCACTGCCTGCTCGGAGCGGAGAGTGTGTATGTTCAACTCTCCTCAATAATAGACCTGTTTACGTGACGTGTGGTTGCATCAGAATGCCGAAACAAAAATTGTGCAAAGATGAGTACGTTCCTACACAAAGCGGACTGTACTAGAAGTCTGTCCCGAGTAGCACGTGTCAACGTGGAGTTTGTAAACATAGCGGTCTAAGTGCGATACAGCCTATCATATAACCAATACTTTTTTCACCCTAATTATAAGTATATTAACCCATGCATTGTTCGCGATGTAATGGCAATTGCGGTGATGATCCTGTATATCTTAAAGAGTTATTGATTTATTCATTAACTGAACATAAACTAGCAATCATAAAACTATTTTAACTATGACTGACTGAACATGCGGTCCAGTATCGTAGATCAAGAAAACGAAGATGATCGTTTTGTGGAAAGCTATCTTTTACGCTGTAAATTTAATGTGTATATCTGTTCCACTTGCAACATTTCATGTACTATGAATAGTAAACATTTTTTCAGGGATGGCCAATGTAAACAGGATTATACAATAGTTTTATTTTACTCGTATGATGAAACTCGGAGGTTCAATGCCACAATCACCAAGATTCTGTAACTATTCCTCTAATGGAAATCAGTTTTATTTTCTATTGCCGCTTTCTTAAGAAATATTTATAGGTAAATATTATTAATTTTAATAGGAATATTGCACACTACAGTGGTTCTCCTACAACCCAAAGTGATTTTTCGGCATAGGTTTCTGTCTAAAGCATCTTCTATCCTCAAATCTCTACCTTTAATATGTCTCCTCACTCCATCTATCAAACATTCTCTAGGTCTGCCTCTTTTTCTTATTCCACTAGCTACTATTTACTTACTTAACACTAAAATACTTTAAATAATATCCCTATAAAATACAATTTAAGTATATATATATATATATATATATATAAAACAAAAATATTAGCTCTGAAAGTAAAATGTGCAATAAGAACAAACATAGTGATAAACAATGTAATTATAGACCAAGTTCAGAATTTTAATTATTTGGGATGTCATTTAGGTAATGAAAGAAATTTAGATACACACTAAAATACGATTCAATTATTTATACGGCACATTTAAACGTACTTTATTGAATAAAACTAGAAAATAAACTATTTTAAAATTTTAAAAAGTATTGGCAGTTCCATCTCTTGTCTATGGATGTGAAACCCGGACATTAACAAAGACAGATAATAAACAAATAGAGGCTGCAGAAATGAAGATGTTGAGAGCAATGGTGGGATACCTAAGGACCGATAAAAGAAAAACGAAGATATAAGAACAGAACTTAATATATTTAATCTCTATGAAAGAATACAATGCTATTAAAATGCTTACCTTCAGCACGTATTACGAATGAATGAACAGCGCATGCCAAGAAGAATGTATAATTATAAACCAAAAGGGAGAAGATTGTTGGGAAGACCATTGAAGAGATAGAAGGATCAATTCGACCTATAATGAGATCGGAACAGGCCATTGGGCTCAATCATTGTTGTTGATGATGATGATGATGATGATGATGATGATAATGAACACTAAATACAGGCTTTCCACTTTATAGCCGTTTGCCCTTAGTAAATGCTTTCCAGAGATTCCTACCTTCCCATTGTTCTCCTTCCATATCCCTATTCAAAATGGCATCATATATTCCCTCATACCATGTTCTGCTTATCCCCTTCTTCCTTCTGTCTGGTACCATCCAATCTAACACCCGTTTAGGCCATTGTTCTCCCGAGTTCCCATACACATGTCCATACCACTGTAAAGCTCTCTTTGTTTATCCTATCGATAACAGTCTATTGTGCATCCATTTTTTTGTCTAATATATGTATTTCTAGTCCACCGCTGGGGTCTCGAGGTAGCGTGCTGCCTTCTCTCGCAGCGGGCCCCGTTTCGATTCCCGGTCTGGACAGGCTCCTTGGTGAGGTTTTTTTCGGGTTTTTTTCCGCACCTGTAAGACAAATGTCAGGTAGCTTAGGGCCCAACTGTCCCCGATAATTAAATTAGGTGAACGATATTAATTATAAGGCTTATCTCAATCCGTATTTTCATCCCTTATGGTTCCCATCGAATAGTATACTCATGGTCATGGTTTGAAATGGTTTTAGCTAGCTTCTAATATTCCTTCAGTAAGAGTGATCATGCTTTGAAAGGTAGTTTACAAAATAGCAAAATGAGTTGTAACATCAAAATTGTCTGTCTATTTTAATTAATTTTATTACATTTCTTTTTAAATCAAAATCTTTAATATCAAATTTTCTACGACCGTATTCCGTGTCACATTGAAACAAGAAACGTTAAATTTCGTTTAGTTTTTTATAATTTGTTTTAGAATGCAAATATTTTTCAATTTATTTGATCCCGTGAATAAAATTTTATACTCGTATAAGATTTTCGTGCCGCATCTGTAAACTAGAGTGCTGGAACCTAAACATGAATTCACAATTCCAAGACTTTGTACAAATTAATAAGGCTATGATGTTGAGTGATTCCGGGTTCTGTGGCCGTGGTCCATAGTTGGTGTTGATACCAGACGTTTCGCCCTCAACTGCGGAGGGCATCTTCAGTGGCGAGTGCTTCTAGGCGTGTTTCCTGGTCGGAAGCTCTACTTAGAGTGAACGCTGCGGGTGTTGTATTGATACTAGTGGTGGGAGCAGGGTGAGCGGGCGTGGCTCTTGCTGATTGGCTAATGGTCGTCTCCTTGTTGTCCCTAGTGTTGATGCATTTATTTTCTAGTGTACGGTACCAGGCCTTAGACAGTTTAATACCTTCCTCTTTTCTGTTAATATTTTCCTTATGCTTGTGTATTTCTATAGCCTCTCGATATAGAAATACACAAGCATAAGGAAAATATTAACAGAAAAGAGGAAGGTATTAAACTGTCTAAGGCCTGGTACCGTACACTAGAAAATAAATGCATCAACACTAGGGACAACAAGGAGACGACCATTAGCCAATCAGCAAGAGCCACGCCCGCTCACCCTGCTCCCACCACTAGTATCAATACAACACCCGCAGCGTTCACTCTAAGTAGAGCTTCGACCAGGAAACACGCCTAGAAGCACTCGCCACTGAAGATGCCCTCCGCAGTTTGAGGGCGAAACGTCTGGTATCAACACCAACTATGGACCACGGCCACAGAACCCGGAATCACTCAACATCATGATTACCGGCCGTGAAAGCCTGCATTCAATTAATAAGGCTATGTTTTGTAGATTTAATTTTGACTATCTATTTTTCCATGTGCTCCTTGAAGATAAGTATTTCTCCTGTATACACAATTACATTTAAACTCTTTAGGACAGACTGCTGGTTTTAATTCACCAAAACCAGTATAGGATTCAAACCATGCACAGAAGCAATATCAATATTTTTTAAATGTTCTTGTAATATAATATGCTTGAGAAATCGCCGCATTCTGTATTTTATTATTATTATTATTATTATTATTATTATTATTAGCAGTAGTAGTAGTAGTAGTAGTAGTAGTAGTAGTGTATTAGTATTATTATTATAATAATTATTGTTGTTATTAGTAGTAGTAGCAGCAGTAGCACCCTCTGGTTTTCCTGGAAGTTTCTTATAGAAAAAGTACAGGGAAACGCCCAGTTTTAATTCCAAGAATGACGTGGGAAAAGAACATTAACCATGATCTGTAGATTATAGTAGATTAACATTATCTCAGGATAGGGATGTATGGAGAGCTTATGTCCGCGCGACCCTGAATCTAGAATTTCGATAGTCAGTGAGTTATTAGTAATAATATTACTATTATTATTATTAATTATTATTAATATTAATTATTATTAATATTAGATTGGTATTGTTATCAGGCCTATTATTATTTATTATATTAACTGAATTTTATCTCACGAAATGCCTAACGTAAGGATGTCCCTTGCCGGAAGTTTTATTTAAAATATATACCTGCAAAACGCTTTAACAATCTGTAAAAGGATATGCTCACAAACGGTAATATTCCTAAGAGAAGAAACCATCTCTTCATTATCATTGTTGAATGAACAACTGCAAATTTCAGAAATATATAAATATATTGAATGTATGAACAGGTAAATTATTATAGAATATGGAAAATGGATTGTGGATATTAATCTACAGAAAAATTATATGACAATCGGGGCAAACTCAAAATATTTAATATTGTAAAATGATAAAAAATACACATATTTCGGGGTCAAAATAAAACTAAAAATGAGAATCATTAAGGTGACATAAATCGGAGCGACGGAAATGGATTTCCGGCAAAGATTTCAAGGACGGATAAAATTAGAAATAATGTTATAAGAGAAACGACAAACTAAAAACAATACAATTAGAATGATTGAGGGCAGATTACCGAAGAAGATTTCTGAATAGAATCCTACAGGAAGAAGGAAAATCAAAACTAAAATATACACAAGATGTAGTATGAAATAACTTAAGACGGGGTCTTGGAATAAGGGGCATGGTAAAATTGTGCAATGGAGAATGGTTATAGAATCTTGAAGTGGGCCCTGGAAGATGTCAGAGATACTATAAAACCTAATAACTAAAAATTATTATTATTGTTATTATTGTTTTGTTTTGTTGTTATTATTATTGTTATTATTATTAGTATTATTATTATTATTATTATTATTATTATTATTAATTATTATTAATGAAAGATGTTCATGGTAGCTTCTTGTATGAAAACCAGGGAAAAAAAACGCCCAGTTGGTAGACGAAGAGTAAGTTGGGAGAATAATATGAACTATGATTTGAGGGAAGTAGATTATACAAGAAATGGTTTGATTTGGACTGTGCCGACATTGTAAAGAAAAGAAAGCTATCAAAAATGAAATGGTTACACGACCCAAATCAGGTAAATTTGGAGCAATTGGGTAGTGTTACACAGGAAACCACGAGGTTACTAAAGAGTAAAAACAGGGGAATTTCTGAGAGAGAAGATTAATGATCTGGTAATGAATGCCAAAAATACGAACATTAAAGAATTATATCAGGGAATTAGGATAGAGAAGAAAGGGTTTCAGGCTAGAACAAACATAATTAGGAATGAAAATGGGGATATGATTGCTGATTCCAGGAGTATATTAAATAGATGGAAAAGTTGCTTTAATCAATTATTAAATGTACATACACAACAGGATATTGAAGAGGATAATTTACGGACAGCAGAAATGCTATTCGTAGAACCAAGTACATTAGAGGTTGAAATGGTGATAAAAAAGATTGAAGCTGTATAAAGCATCAGGTTCAGATAAGATCCCAGCAGAAGTGATAAAATCAGGGGGAGAAAAACTGATGGACAAGATACGCTGGTTGCTTAGTATGATTTGGGAAAAAGAAGCTCTTCCAGATGAATGGAAAGAATCAATTATCGTACCAATTTATAAGAAAGGAGATAAAACTGATTGCAACAACTACAGGGGCATCTCATTACTTTCAACTTCGAACAAAATTCTAACAAATATATTAGTAAGCAGATTACTCCCTATATTGATGACATTCTAGGAGATCATCAATGTGCATTTAGAAGAAACAGGTTTACAACAGATCAGATTTTTAACTTAAGACAGATTTTACAAAAGAAATGGGAATATAATGGTAACTTACTGTACGTCAACTATACGTAGACTTCAAAAAAGGCATACGATTCAATTAAGAGGGAGAAGTTATATAATATCCTGCTAGAGTTCGCAATTCCTAAAAAGTTAGACTTATACGAATGTGTCAAAATTCACAAAGAGTAGGGTGCGTGTAGGCAAACAGTTTTCGGATACTTTTGAAATCCACAATGGGTTGAAGCAGGGAGATGCACTATCTCCTCTACTATTTAATGTTGTACTAGAGCATGCAATCAAATATTTAGAGGATGAATAAGGCCTACAACTCAATGGTATTAATAAGCTGTTGGTTTATGCTGATGATGTAGTACTATTGGCCGATAGCGAGGAGGTACTAAAGGCTAACACGCACATACTACTGAGTAACACTAAGAAATTGGGACTGGAAGTAAATATCAATAAAACTGAATATACGGTCACACATAAAAATACATTATATAATGGAAATGGACAGCTAATGGCAAATGAGGGAAGTTTGGAGGAAGTGGCTGAATTCAAATACCTAGGAACAATAATCACAAACAGGAATGAAATTCACAAGGAAATTAAACATAGGCTCAATTGTGGAAATGCGTGTTATTATGCATTACAGAGACTCTTGACTTCCCAACTCCTTTCAAAAAACGTAAAATTGAAAATATATAAAACTATTATTCTACTAGTTGTATTATATGAATGCGAAACATGGACTCTTACTTTAAGGGAGGAAAGAAGATTACGAGTATTTGAGAATAAAGTACTTAGGAAAATTTTTGGACCAAAGAGAGATGAACAGACAGGTGAATGGAGAAGACTGCATAACAGTGAATTACATGGTCTTTATAGGAAGGCAGATATAATAATGAGAACAGTTAAGTCTCGTAGACTGCGATGGGCAGGACATGTGGCACGAATGGGGAATGAAAGAGGTGCATGAAAGTTTCTTGTAGGAAAACCAGAGGGAAAACTCCCAGTTGGTAGACCAAGAATGAGGTGGGAGAATAACATTAACTATGATTTGAGGGAAGTAGATTATACAGGGGATGATAGGAAAACATTGGCTCAGGATATTGATATATGGAGAGCTTATGTCCGCACGGCCATGAACCTACGGGTTCGATAGTGCCAGTGAGTTAGTTAGATTATGCAGTGAATGTTTGGAAAACATTAGCTCAGGATAGGGATGTTTCGAGAACTTATGTCCGCACGGACATGCACCTACAGGTACGATAGTGCTAGTGAGTTAGGCTATTTATTATTATTATTATTATTATTATTATTATTATTATTATTATTATTATTATTATTATTCCGCGCCGTAGCCGAGCGGTTAAGGTAGGAAGCCTTGGCGCAGAGCTACGGGACTTGCGCTGGTTCGGGTCTCCATGGGGGAAGAAATTTTCTCATGGAATTTCGGCCAGTATGGGACCGGTGCCCACCCAGCATCGTGAGGCAATTGGGTAGCTACAATAAGTAGCGGCTCCAGGTTGAGGAACCAGCTATAACGGCTGGGGGACTCGACATGCTAACCACATGTCACCCCTACACTGGCTGTTGATCATCTACCTCTGTGATTGACACATGTGGATGTGAAGGGCCAGCAGCCGGCCTGGTAAAAGGGCAACCGCTGAAAAGTGGAAAGACCCTAATCGGAAATTATTATTATTATTATTGTTATTATTATATTGTATTTATTGGTTATTAATTGTATTATTATTGTTATTATTATTATATTGTATTATTATTGTTATTATTATATTATATTATTGTATTGTTGTATTATTATTATTATTATTATTATTATTATTATCATTATTATTATTATCACTACTTATTATTATTGCAATTATTATTATTATTACAATTATTATTATCATTATTATTATTATTATTATTATTATTATTATTATTATTATTATTATTATTATTATTATTATTATTATTAATTATTATTATTATTAGTATTATAGTAATATTAGTATTATTAGTATTATTATCTTCTTCTTTCTTCCTTCCAAGTATTAGGCCAAGGCCTGTTACGATCCTATAGAAAATTTTTCCCTCCAGCGTTTCATAGGACGGCCCAGTGATCTTCGTCCTCTTGGTATATAATTATAAACAGCTTTGGGGATCCAATTTGAACTCATTCTTTCAAGATGGTGTTTCCAATTTAGTTGGTACTGTTTAATTATTCCAAAATTGGCGTAGTCTTCAATTCTTTTAAGATATCGGTGTTCTTTTTTCCGATCCCATCTGGTGTAACCCGCTGTTCTGCGCATGAATCTTATTTCACAAGCCGTTATTCTGCTTTTATGTTGTTTTCTTAGTGTCCATGCTTCACTACCACAGGTCAACACTGGTCTAGCAAAGTGTTATATAAACGTAATCTGGTGTTTTTTGTACAAGGGATGGTTTCATAACTTGATTAATAATTCCTAAACTTTTATTATAACTAGTAACTTTTTCAGGGATATCCTTTTCATCCCAGATAGAGAGATAATATCCAAGATATTTAAATTGATTAGATCTCTCTAAAATTTTATTCTGGAGACAGATTTTACTTTGTATGGGGTCCTTCCCATGAAATGCCATAATTTTAGTTTTATTAATTGATATTTCCATATTAAATTTGGCACCTGTTTTTTGTAAATTATAAATTGATCGTTGCAAATCATTTTCGGAAAGTGCCAGAAGAGCTAAATCGTCTGCAAAAAGAATAGCATCGAGTTTGAGGTTCTTATTGATGGGTATATATCCTCGTTGTGTTTTCCTCCATTCATTTATTAATTTATTCATGTATATAATGAAAATCACCGGTGAAAGTCCACATCCCTGTCTTACTCCAGTGTTGATCTTTTCCTAAGAAGATAATTTGCCATCTTGTTTAACAGAGATTTCATTATCTTTATAGATGTTGAAGATATTAGTAATATATTGTTGTGGAACGTTATCATCAGCTAAAATTTGTAGTAATATATTTCTGTCTACTTTGTCAAAAGCCTTTATGAAGTCAACGAAGGCGATATGAGTTTCTATATTGAATTCCTTGTGCTTTTCTAATAGTAGTTTTAGAGTAAAGAATCCATCTGTACAAGATCTACCCTTTCTGAATCCATTCTGCTCTTCTACAATTATATTTTCATAAATTTTCCTCAATTTATTCTTAACTATATTAGCATAAATTTTATATCCAGAGTTCAACAAGCTAATTCCACGATAGTTATCTTTGATTTGGCGACTTCCTTTTTTGAAGATTGGTATTACAATGGATTTGTTCCAGCTTTGTGGTGGTGCTTGTCCTTCCCATATATTAAGGAGAATAAGAAATCTGTCTAAAAAATTTTTAGTTGAAAATTTAAATAATTCTTGATTAATGTGGTCTTCTCCAGGAGCTTTGTTACTTTTTAATGATTTAACAACATCAGTTAATTCATCTATAGAAATTTGTTCCAAAGCAGTGTTATTAGAGTTGATATTTGTAATAAATCATCCTTTTGTGTCCATAAATGATGAAAGTAGGTAAGCCAAGATTCTTTAGATATACAATTAAATGTGCATTTTCTCTTGAATCATTATTTAATTTTTTAAAACTTTATATATTTTGGTTGAGGCCTAGTGATATAATTTTCCAAAAATGAGACAAATTGTTCCCAGCTTTGTCTATGTTTTTTGCGAACTTCAATTTTAGCTATGGCTCTCTTCCTATGATACTCTACTTTATCTTCATATTTTTTTGTAGACAGAAATTTTTTGTATGCTTCACGTTTAACATCAATTACTTTTTTTTATGTTTCATCCCATATCCGTAGTCCTTTTTTTCGATTCCATTTGGTTTTGATACCCCAGGCTTTCATTTGCTGCTTGTGTCAAAATACTTTGTAGAGCAAGCCATTCTTCTTCAATATTTTCACCAACCGTGTTTCTTGAACTAGACGATCTAATCTGCATTTGTATAGCCAGGTAATAGTGGGATCTCGGAAAATACTTACTTTATAAGTATAGTCCACTTTTTCAAATTTTACATTATTAATTTTATTTTTATTTTCCATCTCGGTGGCATACGAATTGGACAAACAAGTAAGTAATGGTCTGATTCGATTTCAGGTCCTCTGTAAACTCTTGTATCAAGAAACTTTAGATGCTAATTTTTTATTACATATAGCATAGTCAATTATTTGATTTAAGACCCCTGGCTTCCCATGTATATTTGTGACTATCCTTGTGGTTAAATACTGAGTTCATTATTGTGAATTGATTAAACATGACAAAATCAATTAACCGTAAGCCATTTCTATTACAGGTTTGCTCTCCATATGGTCCTATATATGTATCAAATTTGGTATTACCAATTCTGGCATTTAAATCACCCAAAATTATAATCATATCATTATTATTAATTGTGCAGATAACTTTCTGGAAGTCATGATAAAATGTTTCACTTTCTTCTTCATCTCCTTCTACAGGTGCATATATATCTATCACTGTTAAGTATCCTAGAGATAATTTTATTCGGATTTGAATTATTCTTTCATTCAAAAAGTATAGCTATGTATTGAATTTTCTAAATCGTCAATTGTGAATCATAAACGGCTACACCTGCTTGTGCATGAATATTTTTTTACCACCACTATAAAACTGAATGTAATTTTGAGTTTCTTTGGTGCCTTGTAATTTCTTTTTTGTTTCTGATATTACAGCTAATGAAATCCCCTTTTTGCCACAATATATCATCTAATTGATCATCTTTATAGTTAATCCCTTGTACATTCCATGTGCTAAAAAGCAAAATATTTTTTTTTCTTCCAAGAGTTGTCCTTTTTCATGCTTTGGTCGTCATTAGTTTGATCCTTCCGGGAAATTCTCGTATAAGACTTGAAAGCATAATAATAGTCCCTTCGATTGGTTGCCGGCCAAAGGAAGGCAAGACCAGTGATGGGGCTGCCATCTTATAGCCTCTGGTCAGGCTTTTCTGGAGAAGAAAAGAAAATAAAGGAAAGACTCCCTAGCCCTCGGATGCCCTAAAAGCTTCGGGGTCGAAAAAAACAAGAGTTAACCAAGAGAGGTTAGATAGTAAAGTTACAAGAGTGCAAAACACAAGTAAGTGGAAGAAATGTTTTGCTCAGCTTGGGCACCTTGTGGTCGCCATCCACATATCCCCTAGATGAGGACCCCTGCGGTTATTATTATTATTATTATTATTATTATTATTAGTATTATTATTATTTTATTATTATTATTATTATTATTATTATTATTATTATTATTATTATTATTATTATTATTATTATTATTATTATTATTATTATTTTAGTATTATTACACTAGCCAACGGTGAAAATGTAACTGGAATGAAATACATGTTTCGTAAGTATATCGACCACAGTGATAACGGAAAAGACAATGAAAATCTTGAATTAGCTCTCATTTCCAAGTAAAGAGAGTGCATTGAACCCTTTTAAATTACGATTTTGTTTAGGTTAATTTCAGGCAAGCAGCTCCAGCAACCTTTCTATTTATCCTAGGATCATGCTTCGAACCTCATTCTCTTCAGAAACAACTGTCTTTAAACGGTACCATCCAAATGCCCCTATCATGTACCCGAGGCGGAAAAAATTAGGGAAAATGGGATTTTTTTCTGAAAATCCCTGTTTCTTCTAAGTTCGGGCCCCGGCATCCCTCTTGTGTTTAACGCATAGATCCCAAAATCAACTGAAACATACTAAGAAGTGCACGCAATGTGTGTGCAAAATTCTAATCTTCTATGTGCAAAGATAAGGCCAAAGTGATGACGTCATTACCCCCTATGTATCGATGCAGAAGAGCGTATTACTATATGTAACGTGTTTTACAATGCATCCACGCTTGAAAAAAAAAGTAAAAAACTTTACTGGAAAAATTTAGACATACTCTCTTTTGGGACTAATGGCAGCTATGGGCATTAACTATAAAAGTGTTGAGTGGAGATTGTTCATCGACTCCTCCAAAATTAAGTCTCAAGTAAGTCTTACTGCATAATGGCAACGTGTTACCACCGATTCCGATTGGGTTTGAACCTTAAAAGGAAAGAAAAACATAATTATGTTAACCATTAAACAATTGTCATTGCGATTGAAACTATGACAAGTTTAAATGGCAGATTTCCGGGGATCTGAAAAATTGTAGGCATACTACTTGGGCTATACCCAAGTTATGGGGCTTCCAGTGCCTCTGGGAAAAGCCCGCCATAGCACATTTGTTATAAAAAATAAAGATTGGCCTAAGTATCTAATCCCTTGAGCCAGACATCACAATGTTATGCCAAGGAAGCCACTTCTCGAATCCAAGAAACTATTCTCTCTGCTCTTCAAGTAAAATTGGGCCCCCCCCCCCCCCTAATGAAAAAACTTCGTTAAGGCCATGGACAAAACTAGGGTAGCATTTATATATTGGGCCAGAAATTTCCACGGCTTAGTGAGACGAAAAAAAAGAGGGGATTTTCGTGTCTCCAGATACGGAAAATGTTACAAAAATGAGCATATCAACACCATCCTGAAAGGTAATGAAAAGTTAGCTTGGGGTGCCTTTGTTCGAATAGCAACAAATTTTCTAGGAAGTAAGAGGGCAGAAAACTATAAGGATCTTGTGGCAAATCTTCTGCACTGCTACGATAGACTGGGGTGTAACATGTCCTTAATGTTACATTTTTTAGATTCCCACTTGGACTTTTTTTCCTGACAACCGTTGTGATGTAAGCAACGAGCACGGGGAACGCTTCCATCAGCAAATTTCGAACATGAAAATGAGATCCCAGGGAAAGTGGAGTGCATCAATGTTACTGCTGGACACTAATTAGGAAATCACCAGCAGAAAATTACAAATGCCTGGCAAAGCGGTTGCGCCATCACTGACCTTCCTCCAAAGGATAACAACAAGGTAAATACATGTATAATCTTGCATTTTCATTAACATTTTCGTTATCAGCATACCCGAGAAAATAAAGATGAGCTGTTTCCATGCCAGTTTCAGAAAAAAGTAAAATTTTGTTGGCTAGTGTTGTTGTTGTTGTTATTATTATTATTTTTTCTTGGGGCTTTAAGTATTTAGGCTTTTTAGCATCGTTAGATTTTTTGTGACGAACAGAAATATTGCATGATGTGTCAATCCCTAACCTGGAAGACCAAGTGATTTTTGGTCAACTTTTTCTTCCTCTAGACTTTATCAAACCAATGACGAACTGCAGTATCTATACCCTAGATGAGGGCCTTCGCAGGGTACTATCTGCCGGGACAAAGTTACCTAGAAAAACATTGGAATAGGTCCACCTGGAAGAAGAAGGGATGCAAGCAATAACTGGAATGAGAACAAGAGTATTTGAGAACATGGAGTGGATGGATAGGCACTAGTCGAGAGACTAAATAAAACATTAGGCGCAGAAAGATGTGTAAACTTTGAAAATCTGTATTTCAATAAATTTTCATCTATGTTGTTGATACAGACCAGTGTGTCATACATTAAGACTCATGTATATTTAAGGTCAGTGCTCTGGTGATTTGATTAATAGGACAAGCAAAGGGCAGTTAGAATTATAGTGTTCATGTAATTGCATATCTTACAATATCTTGAATCTTATTATTAATGTCTGAGATCCTAGAGTCAAGGTCGGACATAACATTTCCAGTAATAGCCAGAACTGTACTTGTTTATCTACCATCTTCTTTACTCTCCAAGTGCTGTTAGACTTAATATATTTGTCATTTAATTAGAAATTAGATGAAATAGCTTACTTTATTGGAATGAAAAAAGCTTTATGTGTAAATACAAATACATTCCTCAACGTACACAGATTCTAATCTAATTATGGCACAACTACTTACAGAGTGGCACACGGTATGACATAAGGATACAATGGCTCCATACAGAAAACGCCAACACATCAATTGCTAGGCCTATAGTAAATTTTGCGGGAGGAACTAATAAGCAAATTAATATTTTTTTACACGCTTTATATTAGCTTGACCTATTTCTATCTATCTATCTATGTAACTGAATTTTTGAACGCGATTTTCACCCACTTAAAATTATTGGATCGACTTGAAACTTTGTTTGCTTGTAAAAGACCTGTGACAATACAATAATTTCATATTTTCTTTCTAAAATAATGGCCAGAATCATCAGAAAATAAAAAAAGTGTCTCTGTATCTATGTAACGGAATTTTTTAACACGATTCTCACCCAGTTAGAAACATTGGATCGACTTGAAACTTTGTATACGTGTAAAGGACACGTGACAATACAATAATTTCATATTTATTTTCTAAAATCCTGACCAGAATCATCAGAAAATAAAAAAAGTGTCTTTCTATTTATGTAACGGAGTTTTTTAACACGATTTTCACCCACTTAGAAACATTGGATCGACTTTAAACGTTGTATACTTGTAAAGGACCCGTGGCAATACAATATTTTCATATTTGTTTCTAAAATCCTGGCCATAATAGTCAGATAATCAAATAAACAATAGTTTTAAAAAACTAAAACAACACGCTTTATTAGAAAACCGAACTAAAAAATGAAAAATAATTTTAATTTCCAACACGCTTGGGATAAATAATTTTACCATCAAAAGCTTGGGGTGCTTTTTATCAATTAATATATTTGAAAATAAACAGATATTGGTAAAAGTAAAGTCTCTAAGAAGAAAATGTAAAAATCATAAAAAGCACCCCACGCGTTTGATGGTAAAATTATTTATTCCAAGCATGTTGGAAAGTAAAATTATTTTTCATTTTTTTAGTTCGGTTTTCTAATAAAGCGTGTTGTTTTAGTGTTTTAAAACTATTGTTTATTTTATTTATGAATATTCCACAATACAGTGTTTATAAATTTTGGGACATGATACGAGATATTATAGAAGTTATCCCCATAAGAAAGGAAATAATAGTGATGGGGGACATGAACGCAAGAGTAGGATCGGAAAAGAAGAATGATGTAATTGGACCATATGGAGATGAAACGAGGAATGAAAATGAAAATAAATTAATCAGTCTTGGGGAACAATTTAAAATTAAAACGTACAATCAAAAATAAATTAAAATTATGAAATTGCCTGTTTTATCATTCTCTCATCAATTCTAAAATCGCTTATTCAAACCTAATAAGGTCAGATTTTAAGATTCTAAAGATGCTAAGTAAAATATTTCAAAGTCATAAGGAACTTTAATAAGTATCTTTCATCATCATCATCATCCGTCACGAAATTGGCATTTGTAGACATGTTTCGCCCCCATCTAGCAATCTGTTTAAAGAGGTCCTTCTGTTTGTGATGTTCTTTGGGTTTATATTGCATTATTATTTTTTGGGATTCTTGAATTATCCATTCTTTTTACTTGGTCTTCCCAGTTTAATTTACATCTGTTGAGTTTTCTTCTACTGATTCTACATGACATTGTTCTAAAATGTCTTCATTATTTTTTTCTTTTCTTTTTTTTCATCTAAAAGAGTGTATCCTGCTGTCTTTGTGAGAAATTTCGTATCCGTTGCTTTGATTTTGCTCCTCTTTCTTGTTCTTAATGTCCAAATATTACAACCGTATAAAAGGGAAGGAAATACTCCATCCATATATAGTAATTCTGACCAAGGGCAGGTCTTTCACTGCAATCATAGGATTTTTATGCTATGCTTTGCAACTTTACTAGGAAATTATAGGTGTGGTAGCTTCCCGTTGATTTCCACACCGGTGAAGAATGGTGATGATAATGATAAGGATGATGACGATGGCCATATGATTTCGGGGACCTGACAGTTGTCTTACAGGTGAGAAAAAAAACGATAAAAACCTCACCCAGAAAACCTGCCCCGACCGGGAATCGAACCCGGGCCCGCTGCGTAACAAGGCAGCACGCTATCTCGAGACCACAGCGGTGGACAAGGTAATGCTAAAGTATTGTATATTTTTATTCTTGTGGATTTTTGTACTAATTTAGCATTTAATGTAATGTTTATTACTCCAAAGTTTTGTGTAAATTTCGTGATTTTCGTGTTCACATCTTTCTCATTTTGATAAGAAGATGTTACTGATAAATTAATATAAAATTAAATAATTATGTGATTTATAGTAAATTAATAATTCCAATGATCAGGGTTTCCAGGAAATCTTCTGAAAAATTGCTTGGAAGTGTCATTAAAATAATTAAGTTTGAGAAAAAAAATACAGTGATATAACAGAACCGGACCATAGACTCATTTATAAGATACTTCCAGTGACTATGCAATATTTCGTAACTAATTCACTGGCACTATCAATCCCGAACGTTCATGGCCGCACGGATATAAACTCTCCATAAACCCCTATTCTAATGTAATATTTTCAAAAAAAAATTTAATTATCCTCCCTCAAATCATGTTTAAATTTATTTTCCCAAATCATTCTTGGCTTGCCACTAGGCGGTTTACCGAAGGTTTTCCTACAAGAAGTATCTATGTCCACTTTTATTTCCCATTCATACCACTTGTCCTGCTCATCGCATTCTACGATACTTAATTGTTCTTTATATATATATATATATATATATATATATACATAGTTTCCTATAAATGCCATGTAGCTCACCGTTATGTAATTTTATTTATCTGCCTCGTTTCAAATGTGGTCCAAAATCGTTCCTAAGCACTCCGCTCTTAAAGTAAGATATTACTCTATTGTTTTTAAATAACGGACCATGTTTCACATGCATACAATAATCAGTACTAATTTCATGGTTAAATTTCGTTAAAGTGTTAGAATTTATAATTTTTTTTTATTATATAAAACTTTCCTCATTAGAGGATTGCCTCAAGGACAAAGTGATACAGACAATTAATTTTTGTAATTGATGAAATACATTTTGTAAATATATTTAAAAAAATTCAACTTGTAGGCCTAATTGAAGTATACATACTATAAAGTAATTTTGTAAATATGGTTTCTTAAAATTGAAATTGATCCTCTAATGACAGCGATGGCAATTCTACAAAGATACACCCTGTCCAAATCTAAGGAATTCCAAAATTTGGCTAAGAATCCTGGTATAGTACCTTTTGCCCCGATCATCAATCCTGTGACAGTTATACTATCTAGTTGGTATTTATCTTTGTAATAATATAAAAGTATGTTCACAAGCAATGCACTTACAATACATAACAATCCAGACACCCTTATTAACAAAAAATCAGAACTGTAAACTGTTCAGTTAACAGGATGTTAAAGCTACCATTAAATCAAGAAAATTACACTAAAGAAGTATACCACGTTAAACACTGGAATATTCAGATGACAATGTGGCAAACGAAGAAGAAACTGATATAAATAAATAATGGGAGGCTATAAGAGATAATATTAAATTGTCGGCATCAGAAAGCATTGATTATATAAAAAAGAGGCAAATCAAGAAATGGTTTAATGAAGAATGTACCAACATTGTAATGAAAAGAAAGGTAGCAAAAATGTAATGGTTACACGGGCCAAATGAGGTAAATTAGAGCAATTGGATAGTATTAGACGGGAAACCATCAGGTTACTAAAGAGTGAAAAGAGGGAGTATTTGAGAGAGATATTAATGATCTTGAAATTAATGGAAACATTAGGAACATTAGAGAATTATGTCAGGAAATTAGGATAGAGAAGAATGGGTTTCAGAATAGAACAAACATAATTCGGAATGAAAATTGGAAAATGATTGCAGATTCCAGGAGTATATTAAATAGACGGAAAAGTTGCTTTAATCAGCTATTAAATGTACACTTAGCGACAAAAATAATGAGCTGCATCAAAAAGCAGAGTTCCTGTTATGACCCACTGCACATGCTCGAAAAGCCATAGCTGTGGTTCACGAGGTAACATATTGTTAAATATTTGCATACGCTGTATTTCGTTTCAATCGTCTTAAATAGTTAAAGAATAGTGAAGGAGACATGTTTCTAGATACTTAAGAGTATTCGATAAATACGATATTACTCAAATTGTGAATTCTTATATATAAAAATTAATCTTTGCTTGTTTGTATATTTGTTTGTTTGTTCGTACTTTATGCGCGGCCATACCGTTGATCCGATTGTGATGGGTTTTTGCAAAATGTTCAGGAGATTCCCGGGATAGGCTATAAGAGAGTTGCGATACTCAAATCCTACACCCTTAAAAATCGCCCTTTGTAGTAAAAAAAGTGAAAAAAGTAGCTCTTTGGACGCTTAAATGGCTTACGCTGCCTAAACCATAAGAAATACACAAAATTAATGTACACAGAATTGAATATCTCAAAAAGCTCTACAAAAAAGTCCGCGACAGCATATGTTTATCTCTTACCGATAACTCACAAAAACCATTTTTGCCTTTCATTGATACCAAGAGTCTCTCGCGCTTTAGCCGAGTGGTTAAGGCAAGAAGTATTGGCGCAGATCTACGGGACTTACGCTGGTTCGAGTCTCTAGGGGGAAGACATTTTTCTCATGGAATGTCGGCCAGTATGGGTCAAAAATTAAATCTAGCTGGAGAAAAATAAATAACTGCTTTGACTCACTCTCATCAAATTATCTTTTTTTTTTTCATTCTAATATAATTGTTATATGACGGTTCTTAACTTATCTGCAAAGGAGGGTACAATTCTAATGTTCATGACTATGTGACGTCATCATACACACTTCTTGAGCTACAACAGAAGGCTGTAAGAGGTTTTGTTGCGAACTTATTTAATAATATCTAATTATGTCCTAATTGCTGAATTGTATGGTAAAAAGTAACATATTTGTATCGTCCGCCCATGACATGAGAATTGAACGTTCGGGCAGGACAACGTCTGCCGGGTACGCTAGTTTTAAATAAAGTTCAATTCTCGTTCATAGTGTAAAAGTAAACAAGGCTACTAACATCAGGCGTTCGAGTAGCCTAGATGGTTAAACTACTTACAACAAGATGAAATGTATGTGAAAACCAGGGTTCGAACCTTTCGACAATTTTTTTATTCGTCTGTATTATCGTAAAATACATCTTATAACATTTAATTCCTGCCACGTAATCTACGTCCACTTCACACTATCTTAAATAATATTCCTGCCTTCATAAACTCAGTAACATTATTTAGTAAGTAAAGTGATCCCACAACAGGCCCGGAGGCCCTTGGGGTAGTAGGAGGTTAGGGCTCCCACTTTTTCTAGACAATCGGCACTTTATGTCAGCCGGGTTGTCAGCCCTGCGTGACGGACGCCTTTACCCCCAGAACAAGCGTCTGGTACTCATTTCCGTTAGAGGCTGAGTCGACCCCAGGGCCATAGTGCCGCCAGAGGGTTTGGGTCAGTTTAAAAATCCTGACCCCAACGGGACTTGAACCCTCGACCCTCCGGCTTGTAGCTCAGTGCCTTAACCACTACGCTACGGCGTGCCCCCACATTATTTAGTTACCGGTATAAATGTATTTATGTGTGCAGTACCACGTTTTAGTAATAGTGTTATAAATGTATGTAATAAAATATAATACAGCTTCGTATATACTTTCTTACTCACTGACACTATCGAACCCGTAGGTTCATGGCCGCACAGACATAAGCTCTCCATACATCCCTATCCTGATCTAATGCTTTCCAATCAGTCCCTGTATAACCTACTTCCCTCAAATCATAGTTAATGTTATTATCCCACCTCATTCTTGGTCTACCAACTGGGCGTTTTCCCTCTGGCTTTCCTACAAGAAGCTTCCATGCAAGTCTTTCATTCCCCATGCGTGCAACATGTCCTGCCCATTGCAGTCTACGAGACTTAACTGTTCTTATTATATCTGGCTTCCTATAAAGACCATATAGTTCATTGTTATGTAGTCTTCTCCATTCACCTGTCTGTTCATCTCTCTTTGGTCCAAAAATGTTCCTAAGTACTTTATTCTCAAATACTTGTAATCTACTTTCCTCTCTTAAAGTAAGAGTCCATGTTTCGCACCCATATAATATAACTGGTAAAATAATAGTTTTATATATTTTCAGTTTAACGTTTTTTGAAAGGAGTTGGGACATCAAGAGTCTCTGCAATGCATAATAGCACGCATTTCCAGAATTGAGCCTATGTTTAATTTCTTTGTGCATCTCATTCCTATTTGTGATTATTGTTACTAGGTATTTGAATTCAGTCACTTCCTCAAAATTTCCCTCATTTGTCATTAGCTGTCCATTTCCATTATTTAATGAATTTCTACAGCTTCATATATTTATGAGTTTATTAATGTATTACATATTAGTGAGGAAAAAGTTTCGCCCTTCAATTAAAATATTTAGTTTATATATACTTCAAGTCCAGCATAATAATTGACCATAGATGATGGACAATAATAATAATAATAATAATAATTATTATTATTATTATTACTATTATTTATTATTATCCATAATCTGTAGTAGTAGTAATAATAATAATAATAATAATAATAATAATAATCCATAGTAATTATGCCCGAAGGCAGGTCCTTCACTGCAATCATAGCATTTTCATGCTATGCTTGCAGCTTTACTAGGGAATTGTAGGTGTTGTAGCTTCCCGTTGCTTTCCACACCGATGAAGGATGATGATGATGATGATGGCCATATGATTTCGGGGACCGTTTGGGCCTTAACGTTTTCCTGGCATTTGTCTTACAGGTGAGGAAAAACCCCGACAAAAACCTCACCCAGAAAAACTGCCCCGACCGGGATCGAACCCGGGCCCGCTGCGTGACAAGGCAGCACGCTACCTCGAGACCACAGCGGTGGACAATAATAATAATAATAATAATAATAATAATAATAATAATAATAATAATGGGATGTATCAGATGATGTGAAGAATGTAATTACCTGGGGATCAAAATTAACTCAAAGTGTACCCAAGAAAATGACATAAAATATAGAATTCAAAAAGGCAGATCGGTAATAACAATGTCAAACGGAGTTTTGTGGGATAAGAACATAAGAATAGATACCAAATTAGAAATTTATAAATCCATAATTCGAAGCACGCTTACATACGATGCAGAAACTTGGCAGTTGAATACAAATTTGAGTTTAAAGCTTATTTGTACTGAAATTGATTGTTTCAGACGCTCAACCAGACATTCTAAATTGGAAAACAATTAGAAATACAATCGTCATACAACAAAATTCAATATTATATTTTGTGAGATACAGACAACTAGAATGGTATGTTCATATACGTAGGATGCCAGATAAAAGATTACCCAGCAAGCTATGAAATGGATTCCACCTGGAAAAGGAAAGAGAGGTCGACCTAGATTTAAATGGATGGATGATGTAAGAAGAGGTATGATGGAGTTGGTCTAGAAGAATTGAAATGAGAAGATAGAGGAAAATGGAGAAAGAAGATAAATTTAAAAAGCTTTCGGCATAGGAAGATATTTTATTACACTGTAAACCTGTTTATAAATAAATAATATTAATAATAGTAATGCTTCCAAATAGTTAATACGTTTATTCTTTAAGAATGGACATACAGAATAAAATAAAAAGCATTTTAACAATTACAAAAATTAACCTCACCGGTAAACGAACCTGTGACCTCTTGCATACCAATCAAGCCACTAAACACTGAGCTAAGCTCGCCTGCCTTGTTGTGTTTAGAAACAATGTTCTCAAAGAAAAGAAAAGAAACGTATTTTGGCTCTACTAAGCAATTAGTTTACTCGTGTGAATCCCGCGTTAGAACTTGAAATATTGGAGATCAAGAGTCTGCCCATTCTTTTTGTCGCTAAATGTACATACAGAACAGGTCATTTTAGAGGATAATTTACAGACAGCAGAAATGCTAGTCGCAGAACCAAGTGCATTAGAGGTTTAAATGGCGATTGAAAAATTGAAGATGCATAAAGCATCAGGTTAAGATGAGATCCCAGCAGAACTGATAAAATCAGGGGGAGAAAAATTGATGGACAAGATACGCTGGTTGCTTAGTATGATTTGGGAAAAAGTTCTTCCAGATGAATGGAAAGAATAGATTATCGTACCAATCTATAAGAAAGGAGATAAAACTGATTGCAACAACTACAGGGGCATCTTATTACTTTCAATTTCGTACAAAATTCTAATAAATATATTAGTAAGCAGACTTACTCCCTATATTGATGACATTATAGGAGATCATCAATGTGAATTTAGAAGAAACAGGTCTACAACAGATCAGATTTTTAGTATAAGACAAATTTTAGAAAAGAAATGGGAATGTAGTGGTACTGTACATCAACTATATGTAGACTTCAAAAAAGCATATGATTCAATTAAGAGGGAGAAGTTATATAGTATCTGCTGGAGTTCGGAATTCCTAAAAGTTAGTTATAGGCCACACAAGGGATTTAGAACAATATCCTTGACGGTCAATCCAGTGGACGAGACTACGAAGATTGCTGAGTACTGTAAATTCTCTGCCAGACACGTGCTAACAAAACAATCTCACTTGTAATATTACGTCTGTGTATAGTCAGTTGTAAATTTTAGTGAGAAGGAATGTGTTGCTATTAAATTATTAACAATAGTTCTTAGTTTCAATATATTGTTCCTTTGCATCCTGTAGTTTTAAAATTGTAAGGTGACGTGGATGTAAATAATTTAATAATTTTGAAGTATATTGTTTTATATAAGTCAAAGTTTCTGACAGTTTCGACGTTAAAAGGAGAAACTGTTCACAGTTAAATTTGGGAAATAATTTTTAATGTTCACGTCACTAATTGGATATAAGAACATTAATAAAGGAAGAACATTTATCTTTATATAATTTCCAATTATTATATTTATATTTTTTTAGGATTACGTGAAAGAGGAAGAAAAATAAAACTTTGTCTCAGTTGTTAACAATGTTTCATACAAATAAATAAAACTCCAACATCAAATTCCTTCAAAAATAAATTCAAGCCGGGTTAATACAAAAAATATAGGCCTACTCACCTAGAAAAATCACTAAAAGACGTTTATATGATTCATTAATAAACCAACAGCTAATTTATAGGTTATGGGACTCACCTATTAAAATAGATTATTTTAGGTTTAATATAGAGGATATTCTGATGCACTCGAAAATCCGAAAAAATGCACAAATTTTTCGAAAAATGGCTTAAAAAATCGAAAATTTTACAAAACATTCATAATTGATACAATATTAGCCGAAAATAATCACGCAGTTTGAGACTTCCACTTTATCATCCCAATTGAAACCCTATTTAATTATTTTGGTGAGATAACATAGTGAGTTGTTAGTAAAAATGCCATTTTTAAATTTAAATATTTGACCAGTCTTATTGGCTAGTGGTCGGAGCTTCTGACTACGGTTCATGGGGTCCCGGGTTTGATTCCCAGTCAGACCACAGGATTTTTTCGTAATGGAAATTATTCATATGATCGCATATGGTCTGGATTTAGGATAAGTTTATATTTAAGGACTCTCCTGGTGCTTCGTTATCATTCGTCACTATCATATCTTCGGGATAACGTAAATCCGCCTTCCAGTCGCCCTAAATTAAGAAGTGCATTACAATTCCGCCATATCAGAAATGTCATAAAGACAACCTGGTGGCATTGGTATATATATATATATATATATATATATATATATATATATATATATATATATATTGAAAAGCTGTGTCGGTAAACTTTGAACATATATTAGTAAAATGAATGGGAAAAAATATTCAATAAAGACAGCGAACACGAGTACTGGGAAATATATGGAATCATGGGGAAAATAATTGAGAAGAATAAAAGTAATGATGAAGAGAGTGGTCATGAAATTTACCAAATTGAATATGGAAATGACAGCTCAGATGTAGAATTCGAAGACTTAAAAATTTATATAAAATGTGAAATTTAGTGCTTATTTAAAACTTTAACAGACGGCCATCGTTTATAAAAGATACCGTGTACATATATAGTGAATGTTCCCTGTCCGCGGATAAACAAGAGCTTATATTATTTAATAATTATCTGTGATTTTAAAAATGTTTACCAGTGACTGTATTTTCACTAGGGGTGTATTAGCAATGGCATGTGGTCTTATTTCTACTGGCCGGGCAGTTATCTGGTGAGTGCAAGACTCGCATCTATGCTCCCGTTATAAATTCCATTGGTCAGGATCCCTTGCTTTGGCTATAGACTTATACGAATGTGTCTAAATGGCACAAAGAGTAGGGTGCGTGTAGGCAAACAGTTTTCGGACACCTTTGAAATCCAGAATGGGTTGAAGCAAGGAGATGCACTATCTCCTCTACTATTTAATTTTGTACTTGAACATGCCGTCAAATCTTTAGAGGACGAGGAAGGCCTACAACTCAATGGTGTTAATAAGCTGTTAGTTTATGCTGACTATTTAACTCATGCCCCAAATGGGAGTCAATGCCCAATCACGTTTCAATTATTTCTGTTTTACAACCAATCAGAGTCGTGTTTCACGAAATATTTATCAGTGTTATATTTACCATATTAAAGAAAGCTCCTCCTTTTTAATATTCTGTATAGGTCTGACCATTATTTTGCTGTGACTGACCCCATAAGAAATACGGCTACCAGATTGTATATATATAGTGCATAGATGTCAACACATAGCGCTTGCAGGAGTTAATATAAAAACATTTGTAGCAATTTATTATACCACCAAAAAAAAAAGAAACCACTGTTTGCACTTTCTTAAATGTATTTTTTCCCAGGTAATAATCCAGAAAAATATAATTGTCATATTTACATCATACGACATCAGAAATGAATTAATATACAGTTTGATGTGTTTCATGTTTTCTCCACTAGAGAGCATTCTTACAATATTGCGTTCCTTTGGCAATAAATAGTATGATCTGGTTGCAGTGATAAACAAAATAAGCAGATGAAGCGAACCTATCGTTTTTCATTTGTTTTCAAACATCGCCGTTTACATTAAATATGTAGATATTTTAAAATAACTATAGTTAAATAATGATTTGTGAGTAAACAGCTTAATTTTATTCGTTAAATAGTCCTAACAAATGCCACTCTTCATTTCCAAATTCTCTAGATAAATTCACTCCTCACATCGATAATGTGGAAATCACTCGTGGCATTACTTATGATGATGTAGTACTATTGGCCGATAGCGAGGAGATACTAAAGGACAACACGCAGACACTATTGAGTAACACTAAGGAATTAGGACTGGAAGTAAATATCAATAAAACTAAATATGTGGTCACACGTAGAAATGCATTATATAATGGAAATGGACAGCTAATGACATATGAGGGAAATTTTGAGAAAGTGGCTGAATTTAAAAACCTAGGAACAGTAATCACAAGCAGGAATGAGATGCACAAAGAAATTAAAAATAGGCTCAATTCTGGAAATGGATGCTAATACGCATAACAGAGACTCTTGACGTCCCAATTCCTTTAAAAAAAGTTAAACTGAAAATACATAAAGCTATTAGTCTAAACGTTATGTTATATGGATGCGAAAGATGGACTTAAGGGAGGAAAGGAGATTACGAGTATTTGAGAATAAAGTTCTTAGGAAAATATTTTGACCGAAGAGGGATGAACAGACAGGTGAATGGAGAAAACTGTACAACAGTAAACTACATGGTCTTTATAGGAAAGCCAGATATAATAAGAACAGTTAAATATCGTACTGTAGTGGGCAGGACATGTGGCACGAATGGGGAATGAAAGAAGTTCATTGAAGCTTCTTGTAGGAAAACCAGAAGGAAAACGTCCAGTTGATAGACGTGGGATGATATTAACTATGATCTGAGGGAAGTAGATTATACAGGGAATGATTGGAAAACATTACCTCAGGATAGGGATGTATGGAGAGCTTATGTCTTCGCGGCAATGAACCTACGAGTTCGATAGTGCCAGTGAGTTATTACCACATTAAGTGCATTGCAAAACGGGTATAATTAAAACGTTAAATAAGACCACAAGAAACTAAAAAAGGAAAGATAAATATACTCAGCATAAAACGTATCCTGCGAATTAATGTTTGTTTTCATTGTGTACTGGTTTGTTTCAAAACAAAAGTAATAGTATCAGATAATACATCATATTTCCATGTAGTACTTTTAGTTTATCCTGGAAATCTCAGGTTCCCATTAAACTGAATAATCATAAATGGATACATTGAAATCAGTTGAGGAAAATCGGAAGTGGTGGTCGATTCCCGCCAACCAATAAGTTGGTAATATGAGGCACAAAGAACATTAGTGTCAGACAGGAATTTGGGTAGTAAGTTTAGTAATCAACTTTTATAAGATTCATGATGTGTTCCGTTGAGGTTTATTTAAAATTAATATAAAATTATAGAATATTCACCTGAAAGGTCCGTCTCCTCAACTTAATTATCATTTAACTGTAGCGCTTTCGGGACTTGTCCCATCATCGGCAGGATTCAAAACTGGTGTTTCACTGAAGATCTGGTAGAGGGGGTTGCATGTATTTGGTTCGTTTTCGTTTATCAGGCTGTCGTTGTGAGCTGCTTTCATGATTTCCATCTCTTCGAGTACGTTTATCTTCGCTGGATTATTTTCTCTGTGCATTACTGTTAGCTCACAACGACAGCCTGATAAACGAAAACGAACCAAATACATGCAACCCCCTCTACCAGATCTTCAGTGAAACACCAGTTTTGAATCCTGCCGATGATGGGACAAGTCCCGAAAGCGCTACAGTTAAATGATAATTAAGTTGAGGAGACGGACCTTTCAGGTGAATATTCTATAATTTTATATTAAGTTTAGTAAGTAAATGAATGTATGGTCTGTGTCTAGCTTACATTAAACAGCATACTACTTCTGCTTATGGGTCGACTTAAAACTCATATTTATGTAAAATAATACAGTGTTATAAACATCCCAGAGAGAATGTCAGAGCTATGAGAACTGACAGAGTTCCCAAAGTAAATGATAATAAAATGATGTGAACATTTAACAATATATGTTGCTGCAAATATACAGTCAGATTCAACTCAGGGAGTTACTGTATGTTTGGAATAGGGAACCGTGTTGCCATTTTAATAATATTTTCTTGAGAGAAATCCTAAAATAAAACTAAAATATGCAACACAACAGGTACAGAGTTGCAAATTGTAGCCGTCCAAGCCATCCCCTCTTAAAGAAAAAAAAACAATTACCACTTGTCAATGAGCTCGTGCGGACCTGTACTATCCTGTGTGAAACTGTCGACTCTCATATTTACTATAATACTAGTTTGCGTGCTGTAAAAGAAGAACTATGTTTTTTAAAATTATAATACATAGATTTGGAAAAAGTACTGCTAACCTTCCCCCTCCTCCCCTCCCTAAACAAGCAAAACACCGCTATTATGAGTTTGGCAACATCTTCCCTCTGTATGTAGGGGAACACTGGCGAAGCCCATAAGGTCTGTAGTAACTTCCTGGGTTGAATTAGAGTGTAGGATAATTTCAGCAACATATAAACTTTGTAAAAGTAAAAATTGAGGAAAAAATCGTTATAAGCACTATACTTGAAGTAGTCGCGTGAACTTCGCAATTAAAAATCCGGTTCCCGTAATTCTCCAAGCGTCCTCAACTGGATTCGGTGCACTTACATTACATAAATACATATTAGATAAAAATATATAAATATATTTCTTTAAATTTTATTTAAATAAATAATTTAATACAATCAAAATAAATTCATTTTAAATGAATAATTTTGTTTCAGTTAGATCCAAGAGCCATCTCTTTCAGGGAAGTTCTGGTATTGTGTATGTTAACATTCTTTCAAGACCTGCGAGACCTGAAACAATTAATACCAAATTACAATAAATTATTTACTATAATGCCAAGGATCATGTTCTAAATATGGCACATATAAAAAGGTGTTTCAGGAGGGAGGGACTGGCTCTCTACACTTGCGTAGCAACTCTCTTTTGAAGCGCTGTCTAGGGGGCTGACAAAATATTATACGACTCTGATTTGGCATAAAATATCACCGAGAATTACCTGAAATTACAAAAATGTTCCCACATGTTTCAAAGCATGCCTGACATTTTATAAAACCAATCCTTGGTTTACGTTGGAGACTTGTCTCGAAATGAAGCCTCTATGTGATAAGAAAACAAATTCGGAACTACATGGATTAGCAACAGTTTGGTTGTTTTGAAAATCATCGGGAAATGACTGCTACTTCGCGATCGTTTTAATGACTATCGTTCCACACTCGCTGAAACACCTTGTACATGTTGTTACATACTGCATCCATTATATAATTGGCCGTTCAATAAAAAGAATAATTAAACATTTTCCGAGAAAACTTACTTTGTAATACGAGTCTGAAAATTTTAGGAAAATGAACTTGGTTAATTCCTAAGATGGTAGTAATTGGTAGGCCAATCCTCTCTGTTGAACTTTTCATCTCATCCCTGTGAACAAATTA
This sequence comes from Diploptera punctata, assembly GCA_030220185.1. Classification (NCBI taxonomy): domain Eukaryota; kingdom Metazoa; phylum Arthropoda; class Insecta; order Blattodea; family Blaberidae; genus Diploptera; species Diploptera punctata. The sequence continues at coordinate 482,589 of JASPKZ010010652.1, read as the reverse complement.
ACGATGCTATGTTAAATACTGTTACAATTTATACAAACTTGTTTATTTAATTTCCATATTCGTTTTAAATCGTATCATTCAATTCAATGAAACCGCTAATAATAAATTAGAATACATATATAACATATCATAGAATAAAGTCAATGAATTTTAAAAACTTGAAATATCGTACTAGAAACCCATTTTCATCATGTAATTCCTACTTATTTCTTTTTCCGCGGCGCAACAGGTCTAGAAGGTCCTAGGCATACCAGCCCGTTGCTGGCCTCTACAGAGGTATGATTATCCGGTCAGTGTAGGGATGACATGTGGTCAGCATATCGGTTCCCATAGCCGTTATAGCGGATTTTTCTCGACCTGGAGTCGCTATTTATTGTAGCTAACCAAATTTCTCAGAATGCTGGTGGATACCGGTCCCATTCTGACCGAAATTCCGTGAGAAAATTTCTTCCCTCATGGAGACCCGAATTAGCGGAAGTCCCGTAATTCTGCGCTAAGGCTCCTTGCCTTAACCACTCACTTACAATCCGGGACAATTCCTATTTATAAATAAACATTTTTCCATCATACACTGACCTATATTGAGAGACTCATAGAAAATATATTCCTACCATCACCTGAATGTGTTTCTGTAGATAAGATGACTGGGTTATAGATTGGGATAATGGGATCAAGTTCAATGCTTATATCGGTACCATAATTAAACGAAGTGTGATATTGGAAAAAAAGAAGGCAAAATCATTTGAACCAACAGTATTGAGCATTAAATTAAATAAATAATGTTATGATAGAGTATTGAATATGACCTGTTTCCGCCTTTAAATACGATATGGAACCATTGTAGTTTAACTTGACACCTTACAAGTAGACCGTATTTACAGTGGCACGACTTACTTGAAAGGTATACACATTCGATCCCAAACATTTTTATAACACAATGACGTGGAGGGCCTTTCCGAATGAGTGGTCAGCTCAATCAAGGACCTCATCCGAGCAGCATGAATATTTAAGACGAAACACACAGTTTACTTACACATTCGTGCTAAACAGAGCGAATATGATAATGTTGTTTATGATAGCCAGATGATATTCCGGGATCGTTATGGCCCTTAATGTTTCCTGGCATTTGTATCATAAATGAGAAAAACACAAAATAAACTATCACCCAGGAAACTTGCTTCGACTGGTAATCGAACGCTACCCCAGTGCCACATATATGGAAGAAATACGATATGTAATTAAAATGTTTGTCCTCTATCTGCATAAAAATTAAGATAATTTTATATATAGTATTTCAAAAGTTATGGTGTAATTTGTAGGGATAAGTAAAAATTAAGATACGCAAAAACGTTCCAATAAACATGAATTGAAAAATTATTAACCGTTAGGAGGATTTTTCTTTTTTTTTTCTGATTAGGACACGTTGAATATAGAGACAAATTAAATTATCAAACCGAACGTTAAAATTCAAACAGAAACAACAAAAAATATCTATTAAAGAGGGTCCGTAAATCAATTGTTCATGAGTATTGGATCCGCTTCACAAGCGCCTGGAAGTTAGTTACATCAATTGTTAATTTCTGGGAACGACTCCTGGTTTCTGACGCAAGTGCAGTGATTCCCTTTTTCTTCTTGTAGCGTTCTGCTTTTATTGGAATTAGTACTTACGTTCAGCGAGCTACCATACAATTATTCGTGAATGGTTAATTTTAGATTCCATTATTCAAATGATTACAACAAATATTTATAAAGTGATCCCACGACAGGCCTCAAGAGGCCCTTGGGGTAGTAATTTGAGAAATTTAAATATTGTCTATTTAGAGATAGAAAACTTGACATAAACCACTGTAACAATTGGAATTACATATTTCGTAAGCTTGACGATGTTAAATAACGATCTTAACCATCTCACTCGTAGGTCCAGAACATATATCCATGCATCCCTATCCCAAGCTTTTTTTTAAATCATCCCTTTTATACTTTACCTCCTTCAAATTATGGTTAATTTTATTCTCTCATCTCGATATTGGCCTAACTACTGGACGCTTTCCATCTGGTTTCCCTAAGACTAATTGCATTCCCCATTTGTGACATATGTCCTGTCCAACGCAGCCAACCACACTTAAACTGTTCTTTTTATTCTGGTTTGCCATGAGGATCATGCAGGTAACTATTGAGTAGTCTTTAAGATTCACCTGTTCGTCTTACTTTGGTCCAAACATTTTTGTAAGAACTTTATTCTCAAATACTCGTAATCTTTTCTGCTGACTTAAAGAAAGTATAACAAAGATATTTAAAGTTTACGAAGAAGGCAATATCAATTATTACACATGTTTACATCGTCTTCCTCTATCTCTTAATCTATGGTTGTAACTAAATGAAATGTAGATCAAATTTACGCTTACTTTTTATGCTAAAATTTGATTTAATTAACTTACTCACCGGCACTATGGAACCCATAGATTCATGGCCGCATGGTCATACTGTATACTCTCCATAATCCCAATTCTGAGCCAATGTTTTCCAAGTATCCCCTCTATGATCTGCATCCCTCAAATCATGGTTAATGTTATTCTCCCACTTCAATTTTGGTCTACCAACTGGGTGTTTTCCACTAATTCTAATTAAAATTGCTACTATTGTTGCTCCAAATTTACTTATTATATATATATATATATATATATATATATATATATATATATGTGTGTGTGTGTGTGTGTATTGTGTGTGTATAAAATGCAATGTGTGTAATTCATATTAAAAATATGAGATAAATGAATATTATTGTATGAAATCTGAAACAAATCCAATACTGAATGCAATATTCAATTTATGTTATATATATATATATATATATATATATATATATATATATTGTAAATTCCCCAGGTTGTCTTTCGATATTCCTGGTGTTCTCTCCTGTCATGGCGTACTTGTAACCCACCTCTGAGGTTGGGGCGCCTGGAAGGCGGGGTTACGTTGCCCCGATGATATGACGGGTAATTATGATGATAGTGGTGCCAGGAGAGTCCCTAATCCTAAGCTTAACCTAAGATGAATATTAATGATAATGATTGCGATGGCCATATGATTTAGAGGACCGTTTGGGCCTTAAGTTTTCCTAACATTTGTCTTACAGGTGAGGAAAAACCCCGATAAAAACCTCACCCAGAAAAACTATCCTGTCCGTGGATCGAACCCGGGTCCGCTGAGTGACAAGGCAGCACGCTACCTCGAGACCACAGCGGTGGGCATATAATAGATATTATTGCCAACATTAATTTACTGATTTAAATAAAGTTCCTACTAGTGGTCTTCAAAATTGAGTTAGCATTTTAATTAAAATTGCTAATATTGATGCTGAAAATTTTCTTACACTGTAAAAAATGTTCGAATATAAAATTGTTACCATTGTCGCTTGCAGACGTGAAAACATTACTACAATTTGAGAATAAAGTGCATAGAAAATGTTTGGATCAAAGACGAACCACAAGACAAGTCAATTGAGAAAACTACATAACAGTGAGCTCAATGATTTTTACGGAAGCACGTTGTAATAACAAAACTGTATCCTGCCATAGGCAGGATATGTGTAATAATTTGGAATGAAAAAGAGCCATGAAAAATTCTAGTAGGAAAACCAGAGGGAAAGTGCCAGTAAGCCAAGAATGAAGTGCGAGAATAACATTAACCATGATTTGAGGGAGGTGAATCAATCAGGGAGATTTTGGAAAATATTAGCTCATAATAGCTATGTATGGAGTGTTTATGTCCGCACGATCATGACCTCTGGGTTCAATAGTGCCAGTGAGTCAGTTAATTGTTACTTACAGACTGGCTGTCTGTATGTAGAGTACATTTTTAATGTCTCCATATAAGAAATATCTCATTGCCTTAGGCAGGATCGTCGATTAGTGGTTATGTTCCTAACCTCTAGTTCCGAGGGTCGCCGGTTCAAACCCGGCCGAGGTCAATTGATATTTTAGGGCGGAAAATTCCGAGGAGCAATTCCTCCGGGAGAGGCTTTAAGCAGTGGGTCCCGAGACTGAAGATTTTGAGTCTCGTTAAAGAACCTTAAGCTTGAATAAAAAGGTTTCTTAGCAAAATTAACCGACACCAACGTTAGTTGCCTGTTAGATGTCTCATTGGGTCGGTGTATTGACCGCATGACATCTATGAGCAAATAAGGTAACTAAAAATTAACTTGGTCTAGTAACACCTTACAAAGGTGAGGCCATGGCTCAACAATGGGCTACGACATTATAAATAGATAGAGATAGAGGTTAAAAAGGTAAAGGTAAAGTGATCCCACTAAAGGCCTCAGGAGGCCCTTGGGGTAGTAGGAGGTTAAGGCTCCCACTTTTTCTTGACAATCGGCACTTGATGTCAGCCCTGCGTGACGGCCGCCTTTACCCCAGAACAAGCGTCTGGTACTCATTTCAGTTAGAGGCTGAGTCGACCCCAGGGCCATAGTGCCGCCAGAAGGTTTGGGTCAGTTAAAAATCCTGACCCCACCGGGACTCGAACCCTCGACCTTCCGGCTTGTAGCGCAGTGCCTTAACCACTACGCTACGGCGTGCCCCCGAGATAGAGGTTAGGCAGGACTAAATCCACAAATGTAGGATCTTGAATTGTAAGACTGTCATTAGCGTCGCAATTGAAATTTGGTCTTGAAAGACACAACACAGTTTGCTCGAAGATCTCTTATTTCAGATTATAGGTTATTACGTGCCGTAAATCTACGACGTGCCTTCAGATGGAAGCCGTACACAACGATTATAGGTACTGAAAATGTAATCTATCCACCGGGTTAGTAATTGCGAACTTCGGTACATGTTAACCACTAGTCCGCAAGGACCCGTTGGATCTAGAATGGAATGAGCTGTTATGATCTACATCTACAATGGCTTAACAGACCAATGTACAGCCTTAACCTCTGCTTTGTTAGGAGTTATTAGACCATTAACCCATTCGCCTCAAAAGACGAGATAGACTCGCCGGCGGTTAAATGGCCTTCAACTCAGAAGACGAGGTACACTCGCTTAATTCTGCTGCCATATATTTTACAATATTTTGTACATCCCTTGGCTGGGTAATATTTTGTTAACATTTATGAATACTAGAGGAATGTGTTTTTGTCTTCACGCTTATTGTGATCGCAAATACCGTTATATTTTGTTTGTTTTGAATGTCTGAAAGTAGACAGTATAATTTACGGTAACTTAATTCCGATTTCTGGGAAAATGCATCGAGCATTTAAACTCAAGCGAATGGGTTAATTTAGTTACTCCTATTTACCCACAGATATAATGAATGGTATTCGGTCAACATACCGACCCAATGAGACATCTAACAGGCTATTGAGGTATAACTAGGATCATGAGATCATTAAATTTTGCTTACCGACTTCTTTATTCGAGTTATGTGATCTTTTACGAGCAAGAAAATCTTCAGACTCGGGACTCACTGCTTAAATTCTTTCCAGAAGGATTTGCTCCTAGGATTTTTCCATCCTACAAAGATCCATCGACCCGACTAGGTTTAAACCCGGAACCCTCGAGACCAGAGGCAAAGAACATAACCATAGTCCACCGCGGCCGACTTAAAAAAAATGGAACCCTTAATGACTTTGCGTGTCATCCCAGCGCAGAATATTGCTATACTTAAATATAATATAAGGAAATAATTAAATGTAGCATCATTATGTTATTATGGATGTGACTTACTCTTCCTCAACTTCTCTGTATTCATTAATTTGGACCTCGAGAGTGTGAAGTTGATCTGCGTTTTGTAGTGCTTGTCCTAAGCCGGTGATAATGTGTCCTACAGCACTGACCAGCTTTCCCAAGTTGCTCACGAGTAGATCTCCTATTGCTGTAATATTTAAAACGCACATCATTAGTTTTTGTTATAATTCACATCAGTGATAAAATATACTAATTTCAGTAACCGGTCAGTTTCAAGCTCTCATACAAATTAAAGAGTATTAATTTCGAATACGTTTAAGCGGCTATAAATTGTAAGTTTATAAATTATTCCTTCACAAGATTGCTTTCTTAATTTATAATAAGTCCCGCTATCAACTTTGTAATTAAAGCGAATAAAATGGAAAACTTACAAATGAATAAAATAATAACTATTTAGTCAGTTAAATATAAAAAACTAAATTATTAATTTAACAGAACTATTTAGTATCTGAAAAATATAAATCTATTCCATCAGCTATAAAAATTACATTCTTTAAATATAGATTTGTAAGTTGTATTGTTCGACGTGTCTCTTCAAGTTTTATTTTGTTTATACTGTAGGCCCTATATATTGTTCTAATAATTCATATTACGTTATTTTAATGAATGTTTTTTATGGGCTCAGAAATAATGAGCAGTCAAGAGACCTAATATAGCGTGTGTATATATATATATATATATATATATATATATTGTATATTTTAGCGGATATAAATATGATTATGAAAGTTTTCTTAGGTTTTCCGCGTCATGGATTCATTATCAAATGGTAATGGCATGTGGGATCATGCCGGAACGTCGGAATCAGACCGAACTTGAATCCATGACACGGAAAACCCAAGAAAACTTTCTTAATCATATGTGTGTATATATATTTTTTTTTTCTTTTTCAGAGTTTTTCACAAATTGGCTGACTCCAAACTTACATGTTTATACAATGGACAGCAAAAGTTAATATATAGTCAATTATGGAACGAGTGATTTCCAAATTTATCTAGAGGATTTGGAAATCAAGAGTGGCATATGTTAGGACTATTAACGAATAAAATTAAGCTGTTTACTCACAAATCATTATTTAAATGTAGTTATTTTAAAATATGTATAAATTTAATATCAACAGCGATGTTTCAAAACAAAGAAGTGTTTGACTATGTTTTATTTATTCATCACTGCAACTTCATCATGCTATTTATTACCAAATATGATCTCAATATTGTAAGAATGCATCCTAGTGGAGAAAAAATGAAACACATCAAACTCTATATTATAACCAACATCATAGGTTATTAATACATTTTTTTCGGAAACAACTCAGTAAAATCAGTATTTAAAAACACAATTATTGAACATACAGTTATCAAATGTGTAGTTCGAAGGAATCTGTTCATTATTTGCTATATTCAGTGCAATTGTTAGAGAGTCAGTCACTGCAAAATAATGCTCTGACCTGTTCAGAATATTAAAAAGGGGGAGCTTTCTGTATTTTGGTAATCAAAATTCGATAATTATCAGGTGAAACATGACTGTGGCTGGTTGTAAAACAAGATTCTTTTAAATGTAATTGGTCATTGACTCCCATTTTAAGCATGAGTTAAATAGTCACGCAAACGATCTCTTTTAGTTTTATAACACTAAGATCAAATAATGTACGTTTAACTAACACATTGCTCTATCAATCCCGTGGTCACATTGTAACTGATAGTTATTGTTCAATTGTCTACGATCTCTGAGTTTGTACTGATTCATGTCATATTATTTGACAAGTGACAAGGTAAGACATAAGTTTACGTAACAACTTAGGATTAATCTTCTCGAGTACTACTTAATGTCCCGCGCCGTAGCCGAGTGGTTAAGGTAGGAAGCCTTGGCGCAGAGCTATGGGACTTCCGCTGGTTTGAGTCTCCATGGGGGAAGAAATTTTCTCATGGTATTTCGGCCAGTATGGGACCGGTGCCCACCCAGCATCGTGAGGCAATTGGGTAGCTACAATAAGTAGCGGCTCCAGGTTGAGGAACCAGCTATAACGGCTGGAGGACTCGACATGCTAACCACATGTCACCCCTACACTGGCTGTTGATCATCTACCTCTGTGATTGACACATGTGGATGTGAAGGGCCAGCAGCCGGCTGGTAAAAGGGCAACCGCTGAAAAGTGGAAAGACCCTCAATCGGAGTACTACTTAATAAATAATAATTGAATAGTTGCCCCGAAAAAAGATCTAGCCCAGAAAAAAATATTGTTTGACTCAAAGACTACAACGTGTTCATAATTCTTGCGCACGTTTTATTTGTGGTATTCGCAAATTTGACCATGTTACAACGTCCCTGGAACAATTATCGTGCCTTCGTCTAAGAGATCGTAGAACTGTCCATTCTCTATCCCTTCTCTATAAAATACTTCACACATCATCGCCTAATTATTTATCACGCCGCTTCATCAGACTATCCGACACACATAATCTTGACACTCGATCCCATCAGCACATTGTCCTTTATAACCCTACTCATCACACTGTATATCATTATCTTTTATGGTCTCACTTACCAAAACATGGAATTCCCTTCCGCCCTATGTCAGAGACTGTCAAACTATAACTCCTTCAAAAAAAACTAAAGAATTATTTAATAGTTGAATGCAGGCGGAATCACTCAACATTATAACCCGGAATCACTCAAAATTATTTAATAACAAACTAACTTATACACCCCACTGATAGTATTCTTTTAAAACTTAATCAATTTAATTATTTATGAAAATAATATTAAGATTAACAAATATTTTCTTTTGTATATTAAAATTAGTTTTCTATATCTCATAATTTTCATTTGTTTTGTATATACATTAGACAGGGACAATTTATTACGTCTTGCTTGTATACATTTTATTATTAGTTTTAGTCTTCATTTTTTAACTAGCATTAACTGGTTGCATTATAGATCGTAATATAATAGAATATTTTGATCAAATTTATATTTTGAATTTAATATTAGAGTTAATTGAGATTGTTATATTCTGATGTAATATATGTTTGTCCTGGTGAGTGGAAGAGAATGCCACATGGCCTTAACTCCACCAGGCTAAATAAATATAATCTAATCTAAAAAAAAAAATCGACAATTGAGAGTTCAATGGATTAGTGATCTAGCCCGTGAGTATCACGACATGGTGCATGTGAAATTATCCATACACTTTCCCAAAACTGTTTTATTTTTAAAAGTTGGCTTTAAAGCGAATAGCGAATTTAATTTAACAAAATGGCAGAATCAGTTAGTCAAGTCATGGATGGCTTCAGAAACAGAACAAGGTGAAAACTCAATGTATTTAATTATATAAGACAAAAACCAGTGACTCAAACCTATCATTCCTTGATAATGGCATGTGGCATCATGCCAAAACTTCAGAATCAATGGCTAGAGGCCGAACTTGAATCCATGACGCAGAAAACCCAAGAATACTTTCTTAATCATGCTTATATCCGCGAATATCTATAATGTAATATATATATATATATATATATATATATATTTGTGTGTGAACACTCTATCTGCAGCAATTTTCAATTATTCGCAACCAATCTCGATGTATGCTATTGAAATAAACCGAGAAAGGTGTTTTCTAAACATCGCCGAATTTCGACCGTTAGGAATGTGAGTGTCAGCCGCGGTTATGCTCCTTGCCTCTGGTCCCGAGGGTCGCGCGTTCAAACCCGGCCGAGATCGATGGATTTTTTAGGATGGAAAAAACAAGGAGCAAGACCTCCGGCAGGGACTTTTAAGCCGTGGGTCCCGAGTCTGAAGATTTCCAGGTTCGTGAAAGATCCTTAAGCCTGAATGAAAAGACCTCTAAGCAAAATTTGCCGAATTTTCCCGTCCTAGTACTACCTTGGTTTCCTAGATGTCAGTATGAGGCGGAACGCTGACCACGGACCACTCAAATGACATCTTTACGAAAACAAGTGTAACTAAATTAGTATGGTTCAAAATCTTCCCTGTAGAGGGAGAGCGCCTAAATCTCTGTTAAGGGAAAACATGGGCTTGAATGAATGAGGAATGTGAGTTTACCTGAAACCATAAGTTTAAAAATCACTCAATGTCTCCATATTTGTTTCCTCACAACGTAACTATATACATTATGATTTAATTAACAAAATAAAGGTACCTTTCGTAAACAGAAAAATCGGATCAAAATTTCTACTTTCTGAGGAATTCGCTTAACTCACACAGTTCCTGAATGACGGACTTAAAAAAAATGAAGTGATAAATAATTATAGTGACTGGTAAAACGTTACTCTGCGTGTAATTAAAAGGAATAATTTGATAGTTAACATATGCTACCGGTGCCAGCATTTAAAATAATCCGAGGAGACTTTAACACTAATGCAATATTAATAAAACATTTGAAAAAATCTATAGCGATTTATTTTCAAAATAAGGGCAGTAAAATTGTATTAAAATTTTCAGAAATATCTTACCTTTCCCTAATAATGTGAGCTTTTCACTTAGAGGCATAATTCCATTCTTCAAATCTTCGGTTATTGAAGTAATATTATTTGAAGTATCCAGTTTGAACGAAAAGGAGGATGACACGCATAGCGCCAGTACCAAGCAGAGCGTCTGAAACCAAGATTTTAATCATTCACTCTTTAATTCTCTGAACATCATATACTTATGAGTATAACATCTCATGTATTCTACAACGACAGTTTTACTATCAATTAAATTCAAACTCAATTAATACATTATTAGCATTACATAAATTATAAAATTCAGTTTATTTTGTTTTGTAAAAAAACATATTTTTAACCCTTCATAATTAACATTTTACATAGTTAATCTGTACTGTAAACATGTATTTGTATATTTCTGCTTGTTGAATGAAACAGATGAGTTTATAATCTTAATTCCGTGAGAGTAAATAAAACATTACTATTATTATTAATTTTATTATTTATTTGTATTATTTTTTTATTATTTTTAGTTTATTATTATTATTATTATTTTTATAATTATTATCAGTTATTATTATTATTATTATTATTATTATTATTATTATTATTATTATTATTATTATTATTATTATTATTATTATTATATTATTATTATTATTATTATTAAAAAAGGATAGCTACTTATGTTCATTACACAAAAACATATTTCTTTACGTATTCAAGTAAAAGGAGCAAATTAGGTAGTATTTTATCATAAATAAAATAGCTATAATCTCAAAATAATAAAATCATGTAAATATTTAACTAAATAACGTTGTTTGAATAAAATTATTTTGACTTGTATATATAGATCTATGGCATCTACCGCTATATATGTTCCGCAACAGTACAATTAAGCATTGTGAACATTCATAACCAAACAAAAACATTCACGTGAACAGTAATGGATTATTACTGTTGTATATCAACCTAATGAGGCGCGAAATATAGGGTCGCTGGCTTCACTTTCCATAAAGAGACTTTTTTTTATCTTTCTGATGATTTTGAAATAAAAACTTATTATGATTCTTCATGACTATCTACATGACATTTGTATAACAATAATAATAATAATAATAATAATAATAATAACAATAACAATAATAATGATAATATCAATAATAGCAATAATAATAATAATAATAAAAATAATAGTAAAAATAATAATTATGATAATAGTAGCAATAATAATAATAATAGCGGCATTAATAATAATTAAAATAATAATAATAGTGGCAATAATAAAAATTGCAATTATAGTAGCAGTAGCAGCAATAATAATAATAACAATAACAATAAGAATAATACTAGTAGTAGCGGTGAATGGAGAAGACTACATAACAATGAACTACATGGTCTTTATAGGAAGCCAGTTATAATAAGAACAGTTAAGTCTCGTAGACTGCGATGGGCAGGACATGTTGAGCATATGGGAAATGAAAGACGTGCATGGAAGCTTCTTGTAGGAAAGCCGGAGGGAAAACGCCCGGTTGGTAAATCAAGAATGAGGTGGGAGAACAACATTAACTATGATTTGAGGGAAGTAGATTATACAGGGAATTATTGGAAATCATTAGCTCAGGATAGGGATATATGGAGAGATTATGTCCCCGCGGCCATGAACCTATGTGTTCGATAGTGCCAGTCAGTAAGTAAGTTGTAGTAGCAATAATAATAATAATAATAAATAATAATAATAATAATAATAATAATACTAGCAATAATAGCAATAATAATAATAATAATAATAATAGCAATAATAATAATAATAATAATGTTAACCATATCTGTAAAATTAAATTGGAATATATCTACATAGTAATAATATTCTGAAAATTATTTAATTAACAATATTATATATTGGAGGCTCACTCAAGAGATCCTTGGTTTCATTCGTGGAATAATCCAATAATAAGAATTACTAAAAATATAAGTCTAATAATTAATCATGATTTTATCGAACATATTTTATTAAATAGTCATATTATAATTGCCAAGAGTTTCCCATTTAGGGGTCTTCTATGGGTGGATATAAATTTTAATAAATATACAGTACTATTTTCTGCCAATCTTAATAGTTTAATATAAATGTGATTAAATTGAGAAAATATATATTAAAATTCAAAATATCGTTGAATATATTTAAGTAAAATTCTCCATAATCCTTGAGCAGTACTTGAAAAACATAAATACTATAATACGAGTAATGTTAAGGGTCACTTTAGGCCAATCATTTTTATTCCATAGATTGTTTTTAATTGTGACAGTTGTTTTCACTTTAGTCTTCATTTTACTTTATGCTCGTGAAATATTTAATAAAGACAGAAATAAAATTGTATTTGCCAAGTGATATGGGTCCGAAACCTGGGTAGGAAGTAGAAAACAAACCAACAAGCTGATAGCAGTAGAAATGGATTCATGGAGGCGATGGACAAGAATTTCAAGAAGGGATAAAGTCAGAAACACCACAATAAGAGAAATTATTCCGATTCCGATTGAGGGTCTTTCCACTTTTCAGCGGTTACCCTTTTACCAGCCGGCTGCTGGCCCTTCACATCCACATGTGTCAATCACAGAGGTAGATGATCAACAGCCAGTGTAGGGGTGACATGTGGTTAGCATGTCGAGTCCCCCAGCCGTTATAGCTGGTTCCTCAACCTGGAGCCGCTACTTATTGTAGCTACCCAATTGCCTCACGATGCTGGGTGGGCACCGGTCCCATACTGGCCGAAATACTATGAGAAAATTTCTTCCCCCATGGAGACTCGAACCAGCGCAAGTCCCGTAGCTCTGCGCCAAGGCTTCCTACCTTAACCGCTCGGCTACGGCGCGGAGAAATTATACAAATTGAAAAAAAAAACATTAGAAAAAATAGAAGAAAATCGTTTGAAATGGTATGAGTTCTCATAAAAATGGGAGAAGATAGAATACCAAAGATCTTCCTTGATTGGAAAGCTAATGGAAGAAGTGGTAGAGGCACACCTAGAGAGTGTTGGATAGATGGAGTGAAGAGAAGTATGGAAGCTAGAGATTAAAGGGAAGAAGATGTTTTACACAGGAACCTCTAGCGACAAATCACTTTGGGTTGACGGAGGAACACTGTATTGTGGAATATTCCTAATAAAAAGAAATGCTGATACCAATGACACGTTACGACAAAACAGTGTACTAATTTAGTTAAAAGATAACACTAGTTGAAAACTTAATAATGGCTATTCATTTTTTAGTGATTTACAATTAAATCACCATAAATTTGTTGATTGATGATAAGAATTGAATCTACTAAATTTCAAAGGAAATATCCGAAACCTCTTTTGAATTAATTTGCACATTTTAAATAAAAGTAATACATTATATATTAATGTGCATCTCGGACCGATTAGGAGACCGTATTAGGAACACATAACCTCTTTTCACATAGACCAACCAGAATTTGTTGTTATAATTTTCTGCACATTTACTATATACATGTTGTTTTTCCTTCAAATTTTGAAGATTGTCACTAATAGTTTGACTCATATTTCACTGTGGGATCTAATGAAATTAATATTTAAAAATAATAATGATAATAATACAATGGTATTAATAAGCTGTTAGTTTATGCTGATGATGTAGTATTATTGGCCGATAGCGAGGAGATACTAAAGGACAACACGCACACACTATTGAGTAACACTAAGAAATTAGGACTGGAAGTAAATATCAATAAAACTAAATATATGGTCACACGTAGAAATACATTATATAATGGAAATGGACAGCTAATGACAAATGAGGGAAATTTTGAAGAAGTGGCTGAATTCAAATACCGAGGAAGAATAATCACAAAAAGGAATGAGAAATTAAACATAAACTCAATTCTGGGAATGCTTGCTATTATGCATTGCAGAGACTCTTGATGTCCCAACTCCTTTCAAAAAACATTAAACTGAAAATATATAAAACTATTCTTCAACCAGATATATTATATGGGTGCGAAACATGGACTCTTACTTTAAGGGAGGAAAGGAGATTACAAGTATTTGAGAATAAAGTACTTAGGAAAATTTTTGGACCAAAGAGAGATGAACAGACAGGTGAATGGAGAAGATTACATAACAATGAACTACATGGTCTTTATAGGAAACCAAATATAATAAGAACAGTTAAGTCTCTTAGACTGCGATGAACAGGACATGTTGCACGTATGGGGAATGAAAGACTTGCATGGAAGCTTCTTGTAGGAAAGCCAGAGGGAAAACGCCCAGTTGGTAGACCAAGAATGAGGTGGGATAATAACATTAACTATGATTTGAGGGAAGTAGATTTTACAGCGAAAGATTGGAAAGCATTAGCTCATGATAGGTTATGTATGGAGAGCTTATGTCCTCGCGGCCATGAACCTACGGGTTCGATAGTGCCAGTGAGTAAGTATAGTGGTGATAATAATAATAATAATAATAATAATAATAATAATAATAATAATAATAATAAGACATAAAACCAGTGAGACTGCACTTACCCACTTCATGTTGAATGTTGATTCTAAGTTGATTCTGAGTTCAGAGTAACAATTGAACTCATATTTATATAGGAAGTATATCAGTTATCAGGTAAGTAACTGTTAATATCAAGATATTGATGTATAAGGCACGTCATACCTATATTTAGTTATTCTATTTTGACTGACTTAAATAATGCAAATATTGCTGAATTAGAAATTGCAGTAGTTGCAAAATTCTTAGATAACGTATAGCAATATGCTATTATTAGAATGAATATTAATATATTGTAGTAAAAACTAACATAACCTATGAATTATAAACAAAATAATTAAATTACATATTACATATATAACATAATTTAAATATTTTTAACGATTAGTTATTGGAAACACCCCATACCATAATTCCATTATTTAAAAAAAATTAAGGCCACGAAAATTTCACAAATTGCATATATTTGTTTACGTATACTTAATTTAAGAATAAGATGAGATGAATTCAAGTATCTAAGAAAATAATTACAAATAGAAATGAGATGCACAAAGAAATTAAATATAAGCTCAATTCTCGAAATCCATGCTAATTTACATTACAGGGACTCTTGACGTCCCAATTAATTAAAATGAAAAAAACATTAAACTGAAAATATATAAAAATGTTAATTCTTCCAGTTATATGGATGTAAAACATGGACTCTTACGTTAAGGGTGGGAAGGACAGTACGAGTATTTGAGAACAAAGTTCTTAGGAAAATTTTTGGACCAAAGAGAGATGAACAGACAGGTGAATGGAGAAGATTACATATAATCGAGCTACATGCTTTTTATAGGAAGCCAGGTACAATAAGGACAGTTCCGTCTCGTAGACCAGAATGAGGTGAGAGAATAACATTATCCATTATTTGAGGGAAGTAGATTATACAGGGAATGATTGGAAAGCATAAGCCTGGATAGGGATGTATGGAGAGCTCCCGTCCGAGCATCCATGAACCTACGGATTCGATAATACCAGTGAGTTAGTTACATTCTTATTTTAAGGTTGTATTTTGACGGCCAGGAGATGGATTATATTTTTATAGCATAAACTTATTGAGAATTGCTTTCTTCCTGATCTAAGTAAAGCTGTGATATTCAATCGCGTTGAAAATATATTACAATGTCATTGGAATTTACTCGTATTATTGTTACATCTACCATTAAATAAAATGAGATACTGTATTTTATCTTCAATAATATAATTATAATTTGATATAATTCATTGCTTACTTATTTACTTACTCACTGGCACTATACAACCCGTAGGTTCATGGCCGCGCGGACATAAGCCCTCCACACATCCCTATCCTGAGCTAATGCTTTCCAATCATTCCCTGTATAATCTATTTCCCTCAAATCATAGTTAATGTTATTCTCCCACCTCATTCTTGGTCTACCAACTGGACGTTTTCCCTCTGGCTTTCCTACAAGAAGCTTCCATGCAAGTCTTTCATTCCCCATACGTGCAACATGTCCTGCCCATCGCTGTCTACGAGACTTAACTGTTCTTATTATATCTGGCTTCCTATAAAGACCATATAGTTCATTGTTATGTAGTCTTCTCCATTCAGCTGTCTGTTCATCTCTCTTTGGTCCAAAAATTCTATCCAGTTAAATTTTGTTTTAGTACTTTTACGAGAGGCCTTTCATGGCACGACCTGTCGGCAGAAGATGTTTTAATCTTTGGAACACATACAAACTTTTATACCTCATAAATAGATATAGGGCCTCTCGAATGAGTGATCAGCTTAATACGGAGCCACTTTTGAGACTTCACGATCAATACAACGAGACAGAGTCACTAACACACACAAATTTATGTCACATGCCGGTAATTGTTAATATAAAGGAGAATAACGTTTAAAATTGATGTTGATATTAACTAACTCACTGGCAGTATCGAACTCTTAGGCCCATGTCCTAGCGGACATAAGCTATCCATACATATCTATCCTGGCCCAAAGTTTACCAATCTTCTCCTTTATAACTTACCCCACTCAAATGGTGATTAATTTTATTCTTCCATCTCATTAATGGCCTATCTACTGTACGCTTTCCATTGTTTTTATTGAGTTCCACCATTCATGCCACATGCCCTGCACACTACAGTCTACGAGACTTACATGTTTTATTACATCTTGTTTCCCATAAAGATCAAGTAGGTCACATTTTTCAATCTTCCCAATTCACCTGTCTGTTTGTCTCTCTTTCTTCTAAAAATTTTGCTAAGTACATCATTCTCATATACTCGTAATATTTTCTCCTCCCATAAAGTAAGAGATCAAAGTTTGCATCCCTATAATATATGTAATTGGGATAAAAATTGTTTTATTTATTTTCAGTCAAACGTTTTTGAGAGGAATTGGTTTGACTATTTAACTCATGCCCCAGATGGGAATCAATGACCAATCACATTTCAATGAATTTTGATTTAAAACCAATCACAGTCGTTTTTCACCTCGATTTTATCAATTTAGTTTTATCACATTAAAATCAAGTTCCTTCTTTTTAACATACTGAATAGATCAGAGCGTTATTTTGCAGTGCCTGACTCTCAAAGTAATACGTTGAATATAACAATTTATATATTAAGATGTAAGAATTCTTGAATGCAAGTGGCTCCCAGATTGTATATATAGTGCACGAATGTAACCAGATTCTGCTTGCAGGATATAACAGAAAATATTTGTAGCAATTGATTATACCACAAAAAAAAACATAACCCACTGTTTGCACTTTTTAAGCGAATAATTTCTCAGGTATTTACTTCGAGAAAAATTAAATTGACATATTTACATCATAGGACATCGGAAATTAATTAATAACCTATAATGTTCGATATAAACAGTTTGATGTGTTTCATTTTTTCTCCACTAGGGTGCATTCTTACAATATTGCGATTCTTTGGCATTAAATAATATGATCTGGTTGCAGTGATGAACAAATGAAACATAATAACGTTTCTCATTTGTTTTCAAACATCGCCTTTTAGATTAAATATATAAATATTTTAAATTAACTACATTTAAATAATGATTTGTGAGTAAGCAGCTTAATTTTATTCGTTAAATCGTCCTAACAAATGCCACTCTTGATTTCCAAATTCTCTAGGTAAATTTGAAATTACTCGTGGCATTACTTATGATAAAAGCACCTTAATCCGTAATAGCATACATTTCCATTATTGAGCGTTTGTTTAATTTTTTCTGCACGTAATTCCTGTTTGTAGTTATTTTTGTAGGTATTCGAATTCAGCCACTTCTTCAAAATTTCTCTCATTTATCATAAACTGTCAGTTTCTAGATCCGTTATACCCAATCGTTTGTCCTTAATTCTACCCTGAGGTCGTCTTTGGTTTAAGTCCATTCGAGTTTCTATGTGAAGAATAGGAGTAATGCGTTTTCCTCTGATCGCGGTACCAACGCTATGCAGAATAGACCATAGGTGGGGCTGCCACCTCAAATCTTTAGGTCCAGCTTTTGGATGTACTAACCCCTATTATTTTAATGGCAAAAAAATGCAACTGAGACATTACATGGAATAATTTGGAATAAAAATATTACAAAGGAAACTAAAATTAAATTTTATAAGAGCATAATACAGATTATTTTGTCATATGGTAGTGAAACTTGGTCTTTGACGGAATTACAAAAGAATAAAATTAGAACAGTTGAATTTGATTATTTTAGAAGAAGCCTCCAAAAAACACGATAGGATAAAACAAGAAATGAATTCCTTTGGGGAGAAATGAATGTCACATCTGTTGTTAAGAGGATTGAAAACCAAACGCTTAAATGGTTTGGCCATGTACAAAGAATGGAAAATGAAAGATGGCCAAAAAATATATACCAATGGTCCCCCCTGGAAGAAATAAACATGGCAGACCAAGATGGAAATGGAAAACCTACGTCAAACTATAATGGATGATAGGAATTTGGAAGAGGGAGATTGGAATGATAGAGATAAATGGAAACTGAAGACGGCAAACCTATAAGTGGGGGAAAGCCGAAGAAGAAGACTTATTCGAATATGTTTAAATGACACAAAAAGTAGGGTGCGTGAGGACAAACAGTTTCCCGATACATTTGAAATTCACAACGGTTTAAAGCAAGGAAAAGTATTATCTCCTCTACCATTCAATTTTGTACTAGAGTATACCATCAAATCGTTAGAAGATAAAGAAGTTCTACAACTCAATGGTATAAGCTGTTAGGCGATAGCGAGGAGATACTAAGGGCCAACACACGCTATATTGAGTAACACAAAGAAATTGGGACTGGAAGTAAGCAATAAAACTAAATATATGTTCACGCATAGATATACATAATATAATGGAAGTAACAGCTAATGACAAATGAGGGACATTTTGAAGGAACAATAATTAAAAATAGAAATGAGATGCACAAGGAAATTGAACATAGATTTAGATTTATTTAGATTTATTCTCAGTTAATTGAGAAGGTCATGTGCCTTCTCTTCCACTCACCAGGACAAACATATATTACATATAAATACAAAAAATTACAATAATAGTCATACTAAACAATTGCCTGTCAAATTGAATAATAATGAAAACAATGTCTAATAATGCAATAAAATTAAATACAATTAAAATTAAATTAATGATAGAATGAATACAGAAAGGAACAACAGCTCGAATCTACTATACATAAAAAAGAAAAGAAAGAAAAAATACAAATAAAGTAATAAACTATAATGAATTAATCTATAGCTTATTATACAAGGCATTAAGTATATATATTAACAAATCGTAAAACTATTTATATTAAATAATGAAAAAACAAATTATTAATTCTTAAAAACTAATTTAGTGAGTTGTTTCTGTTAGTAATTTTATTTTCAATTTGTTTCTGAAAGATGGTAAAGTTTGGCAGTCTCTGACATAGGGTGGAACAGAATTCCATGTTCTAGCAAGAGAAATTGTAAAAGATTTCGAATAATAGGTAGTATGATGACGAGGGATATAAAGGACAATGTGATCAAGGGATTGGGTATCTAAAAGGCTCGATTCTGAAAGTGTATGCTATTATACACTACAAAGACTCTTGCCGTCCCATCTTCTCCCAAAAAACACTAAACTGAAAATATATAAAACTGTAATTTTTCCAATTATATCATATAGATGTGAAACATGGACTCTTTCTTCAAGAGAGGAAAACATATTACGAGTATTTGTAAATAAATTTCTTAGGAAAGCTACTTGATCTTCAAAAGAAACCAGATATAATAAGAATAGTTAAGTCTCGTAGACTGCGATGGGCAGGACATGTGGCACCAAAGGGAATGAAAAAGGGGCATGGAATCTTCTTTCAGGAAAACAAAAGGGAAAACGCCCAGTTGGTAGACCAAGAATGAGGTGGGAGGATAACATTAACCACGATTTGAAGGAAGTACAATATACAGTGGATGATTGGAAAACATTAACTAAGTATAGGGATGTGTGGAGAGCTTAAGTCCGCACGGTCATAAATCTGGATTGAATAGTGTCATTTAGTTAGTTATTTATAAAAATGAATGTTTGATCAAATATAAATGTACTGTAAATTAACCCATGCATTGTTCGTGCTATAACGACGCTGTAAATCTTAGTTATTGATTTCTCAATTAACTGAGAATAAACTAACTAACTAACTAACTCACTGGCACTATCGAACCCGTAGGTTCATAGCCGCGCGGACATAAGCTCTCCATATATCCCTATCCTGAGTCAATGTTTTCCAATCATCCCCTGTATAATCTACTTCCCTTAAATCATAGTTAATGTTATTCTCCCACCTCATTCTTGGTCTACCAACTGGGCGTTTTCCCTCTGGTTTTCCTACAAGAAGCTTCCATGCACATCTTTCATTCATCATTCGTGCCACATGTCCTGCCCATCGCAGTCTACGAGACTTAGCTGTTCTCATTATATCTGGCTTCCTATAAAGACCATGTAATTCACTGTTATACAGTCTTCTCCATTCACCTGTCTGTTCATCTCTCTTTGGTCCAAAAATTTTCCTAAGAACTTTATACTCAAATACTCGATATCTCCTTTCCTCCCTTAAAGTAAGAGTCCATGTTTCGCACCCATATAATATAACTGGTAGAATAATAGTTTTATATATTTTCAGTTTAACGTTTTTTGAAAGGAGTTGGGAAGTCAAGAGTCTCTGTAATGCATAATAACATGCATTTCCAGAATTGAGCCTATGTTTAATTTCCTTGTGCATCTCATTCCTGTTTGTGATTATTGTTCCTAGGTATTTGAATTCAGCCACTTCCTCAAAATTTCCCTCATTTGTCATTAGCTGTCCATTTCCATTATAAGAATGTATTTTTTGTGTGTGACCATATATTTAGTTTTATTGATATTTACTTCCAGTCCCAATTCTTAGTGTTACTCAGTAGTGTGTGCGTGTTGGCCATTAGTATCCCCTGCGCAATCATAAAACTATTTAACTAGTGACTGATACATGCGGTCCATTTATCTTAGATCTAGAAAACTATGGTGTTTTTTATTTTTATTGTAAAGCTATCGTTTACTGACTCGCTGTAAAGTTGATGATTATTAAATCGTGCTCCACTTGCTGGAGACATTTCAGCCGTTTATTTTAAAACATGCTTAGTAAACATTGTTTCATGGATGAGACCATGTAAACATGGTTACAACAGTCGTTTTATTTTACTTGTATGATGAAACTCGGAGGTTCACTGCCACATTCACTAAGATTCCTATCTTGTAGCTAATGGAATTCCATAAGAAATATCTATAAGTATATAACATTATCAATTTTAATAGTATTCCACACTACAGCGGTTCTCCCAAAGTGATCTGTCGCTTATGTTTCTGTCTAAAGCATGTTATTTCCTCAAATTTCTAGCTTCTATACTTCTCCTCACTCCCATATATCCAACGTTCTCTAGGTCTGCCACTTCCCTTCTTTCATTAGCTATATTAATAATAATAATAATAATATAATAATAATAATAATAATAATAATAATAATAATAGCTTTATTTTACCTGGCAGAGTTAAGACCTTAAGGCTTTGTCTGCCACTCAACCAGGTTAATTACTTACTTACTTTACTTACTAAGACAAAAACAATTACCTTTAAAAATGGGGACGGTTTATGGTAGAACAGAGGAATGGAATACAGAGATCAAGTTCTTCAAAACGTGAAACATTTTGAATATCTTGGTACGACGTTGAAAATGAACGGAAAGTGGAAAAAACACATTGATATAGCATTATTTAAAGGGAGGGGACAACTTAACAGTGTACTCGGTATTCTGGGTCGAGTGCCTGATATTCCAGTCAGCACATTAGAAAAAATGTATGGAGCGATGGTCAGGCCAGTAATGCACTATAGTAGTGAGAATTTGGGGTTTCCAAAGAACGGAAATACTAAATAAGGTATATACGCATTTTCTAAAGTATATTACAGGACTTAGTAAGGCCGTTTCTAACTGTGGAATTTTATATGAATTCGGGTCATTCCAGGACGACATTAACTGTAAAATTCGTGTACTCAAATACTGGTTGCGAGTAATCCAAGGTGAACAAACAATGCTTAGAGCAATTTGTTACGACCACCAAATTAAAAACATAGATGTTAAATTTTGGGCAGACGAGGTTAGGAGAGAACTCCAAAAGATTGGGATGGGCTGGATATGGGAAAAAGGGACTGAAAATCGCAAGAACGTGTGGAGAAAAATAAGGAGGAGGGTACTTAGATGTAAACCAACAAGATACCTTCGCCGAATGTACAGGAAAACGCTCACTGTGTTTACAAAGAGACCTAAAACACGTCTGGGGAAAAGAATCGTATATACTCAACCTAGGATTTAAGGAGAGATCAGGGCTTGCTTGGTTTAGGCTAGGGGCATGGAAATTTCTAAAAATTAGCGACGATCGCGATATGCGAATATGTCCAATGTGCGGGAACTTTGAAGATGAGATACATATATTAGGAAAATGTAATGATTTAGAATATTGGAGACGTCAGTTATTACCGGAAAGATTTCTAAATTCAAATCGGGAAAGATTGGCATGCTACGAGTTATTGGTAAATCCAGAAAATTGGATAAATCTCGGTAAATTTCTGGACAAAACGCGAAAAATAAGGACAACACTCATTCATGAATAAAATATATGTTATCAAAATGCAATACCATTAATTATTAACAATTATATATAAATTAATTAGTGTATAATGCTGTTGTGTTATTATTTAATTGTAATATTAATGTGTTTTCTTTATGTAATTGTAATGTTAATGTTTTTTTAGTGTATAATGATATTGTGTTATTACCTAATTGTAATATTATTGTGTTTTTTTATGTAATTGTAATGTTAATGTTTTTAGTGTATAATGCTATTGTGTTATTATTTAATTGTAATATTATTATTGTGTTTTCTTTATGTAATTGTAATGTTATTGCTATTGTGTTATTACTTAATTGTAATATTATTGTTTTTTCTTTATGTAATTGTAATGTTAATGTTTTTAGTGTATAATGCTATTGTGTTATTATTTAATTGTAATATTTTTATTGTGTTTTCTTTATGTAATTGTAATGTTATTGCTGTTTTTGTTTATTTTTCTTTACACTAGTACCAATTATTACTTTATTGTAACGGACTGTCAACAGCACGTACGGCTTACTGCCCGTGCGACCCATATTTGTAAATAATATTGTAAATATCTTACTTTTTTGTCTAATAAAGTCCTACTACTACTACCTTACTTACTTACCTACTTACTTACCTACTTACTTACCTACTTACTTACCTACTTACTTACCTACTTACTTACCTACTTACTTACCTACTTACTTACCTACTTACTTACCTAGTTACTTACCTACTTACTTACCTAGTTACTTACTTAAATGTTATTTTATTATTATGTAATTGTAATATCTTTGTTTTCTTTTTGTTTTTTCTTTATACTATTACCAAAATATTACTTTATTGTAACGGACTGTTAACAGCACGTACGGCTTACTGCCCGTGCGACCCATATTTGTAAGTAACATTGTATATATCTTACTTCTAGTCTAATAAAGTCCTATTACTACTACTACTACTACTACTACTTATTTACTTACTTAATACAGGCTTTCCACTTTGCAGCAGTTCGCCCTTAATTTCTGCTTTCCAGAGATTCCTATCTTCCCATTGTCCTTCTTTCATACCCCGTCTTCATCATGGCATCTTATATGCCTTTATACCATGTTTCTTCTGCCTTCTCCCCCTCTTCCTTCTGCCTGGTATCGTCCAATATAACTCCCGTTTAGGCCACTGTTTCTTCCGACATCCGTTGTACATGTCAATACCATTATAAAGCTCTCTTTGTTATCCTATCAATGACAGTCTCTTGTGCATCCATTTCTTGTCTAATATATGTATTTATAATATGTTATAACCAGTATATTCTCATATCTCTCGGTAATCCATTAACAGACTAACTAACTCACTGGCACTATCGAACCCGTAGGTTCATGGCCGCGCGGACATAAGCTCTCCATACATCCCTATCCCTGAGCTAATGTTTTCCAATCATTCACTGTTATAATCTACTTCCCTCAAATCATAGTTTGTTATTCTCCCACCTCATTATTGGTCGGAAAACCATTAGCTATTAAAATATTAAAATTATAACATTCGTACCTGCTATATCAGTCGTGTCCAACTAAAACAAACTTCTGTTCATAAAACATCGTCAAGCATTAAAAATGTAGGTACCATTGTAGATGCTGATGATGGAAGACTCTTCTGAAAGACCAACATTTTTAATGTTTGATAATGTTTTTCATTTTATGAACAGAAGTTTTTAGTTGAGGAGACTTATACAATTCGAATTATACAATTTATAATTTTAATATTTTAACCAATAACTTCAACGAAGGTTTAACATGAATTTTAAAGGTATTACATATTATTCTTCCATTAACGAGGATCAATCCTGATGGACTAGTACTTACCATGACAATTTAACTCGTTGTCCCAAATGGGAGTCAAATCATTTCAATGATTTTTTTGTTTACAACCAATCACAGTCGTGTTTCGCCTAGAATTTACCAACTAAAGTTTATCATAATAAAGAAAGAATCTCCTTTTTAACATTCTGAAAGGTCATGGCATTATTTTGCTGTGACTGACTGCAATAAATATGGCTACCAGATTGTGTATGTAGTGCATGAACGTCAACACGTAGCGCATGCGGGAGTTAATATAAAACATTTGTAGCAATTGATTATACCACCAAAAAAAAGAAACCACTGTTCGCACTTTCTTAAATGTATTTTTTCTCAGGTAATAACATTCCAGAAAAATATAATTGTCATATTTACATCATAGGACATCAGATATGAAGTAATATACAGTTTGATGTGTTTCATTTTTTTCGCCACTAGAGTGCATTCTTATAATATTATCTGGTTGCAGTGATGAACAAATGAAGCAAATGAAGCGTACCAATCGTTTCTCATTTGTTTTCAAACATCGCCGTTTACATTAAATATATAAATATTTTAAAATAACTATATTTAAATAATGATTTGTGAGTAAACAGCTTAATTTCATTCGTTAAATAGTCCCAACAAATACCACTCTTGATTTCCAAATTCCTCTAGATAAATTCACTCCTCACTTCGTGAGTTGTGAATTTATCGATAATTTGGAAATCACTCGTAGCATTACTTATGATAACTTCTAATTCCGATGATCGTATGTTCAAACCCGGTCGGAATCGGTTCATTTTTAAAAGAGTAAAATTTTTGAGTATTGCTTCCTTCGTAAGAATAGTAAATTAATGAGTATCATGGAATAGGTTCCACAGCATATAAAAGAAACTCAAGTATATATATGAGGTTGCATGAGCCCCTTTTCACGCCCGAATTTGAATTGCCCTCCCTGTGGATTATCACCTTGATAGGGACGCTTAGTACCAATGACCCAGACGATCATAATCGGGAAGCCTTGGCTTGCTGTTAGATAAGAGGAGAAGGAACTAAGAATAATCCGCAACGTGGGAGTATCGACCACACTGGAAGCTGCAAACACGGAAGGCCACAACGGCAGACACGGCGGAGATAGAAATATCGGTACGACGAAAATGGCGGAAGTGGCAACCCAATCTCTTGGGATGAAAAAAAGAGACCCACCTCGGAGAAAAAAGAGTGAAGTCCTCAACGGCAGAAGGCGGAAGAGGCAACCCTCCTTGTGTGAATAATACACAAGGAAGCAAGTCCAAAGGCTTTAAGGAGGCAGCCCCTCCAAAGGACTAACCCTGCAGTACGTTAGTAGCGTACTCAAGGGACACTTCAAAATACTTACAAGCTCTAAAGTAATAGCCGGACTGTTCAACGCATAACGACATATGCAAAGCATAAGGATAAACGTTTTGGAATTCAAAAGCAAATTAAAGTAGCAACATGGAATGTCAGAGGAATACATCATAAAGAAACCGAACTGCAAAGAGAATTAAAAGGAAGAGGTATAGATATAGCAGTGATAACAGAAAAAGAAAAAAAGAGGAAGATAGCAGGATATCAAAGAACAGACAAAAAACATAACACAGAAATAAGACAACTAAAAGTAGAGGAATTAAACACAACAATAGTGAAATACAGAACAAACTGGAAAGAACACTTGGCAAGGGTGACTGAGAATAGAATACCAAAAGCAGCATACAGCTATTCACCACGAGGAAGAAGAAGTTTGGGAAGACCAAGGAAAATATGGAAACAGCAGCAATTTGGAGCCGGAACAGGCTACTAAATAAGCCTAAACCGTGAAGAAGAAGAAGAATTTGAATTGCAACCCAAAAAAAACTGAGCGGTAAAGAGCTCTTCAGATAAAATGTGGTTTATGCTTATTTACAACTTATCAACCCCAAGTTTTCCAACGATTCCCTAATCCTGTATGATTTGTTCATCTTCCAGATGTAATATCCTGATTATATTAGGTGAACGATATTAATTATAAGGCTTATGTCAATCCTTATTTTCATCCCTTATTATTCCGATCAAATATTATTATCATGGTCATGTTTTGAAAGGGTTTTAGCTACTTTCTATTTTCCTTCAGTAAGAGTGATCATGCCTTTAAAGGTAATTTACAAAATAGCAAACTGAGTTTCTACATTAACAGTATTTTACTATATTTCTTTTTAAGTTAAAATATTTAATATCAGATTTTTCTGCTGCCGTACTCTATATCACATTGGTAAAATAATTTTTTTGTTTTGTGTTTTATTTTAGTAGGCAAATATTTTTCAAATTATATGATCCAATGAGTAAAATAGTATGAGATTTTCGTACCGTATCTGAAAACCAAAGTGCTAAACCTACCTTTCTACATTTTAATTTACAATTATAGAGAACAACGGCAATATAAAAATGTCTTGTAAAGTTTAAATTTAGTAAGCCTATATTTTGTAGAATTAATTTTGATTATCTATTTTTTGTGTGTTCCCTGAAAATAAGTATTTCTTCTGTGTACACAATCGTATTTAAAATCTTTAGGGCAGACTGGAGATTTTAATCCACCAAAACCAGTTAGGGTTATAAACATGCACATGTCCTTATCAATATTTTTTTATTATTCTTGTCATATAATACGCTTGAGAAATCACCGCATTCTGTATTTTATCACAATTATTTTTGTTGTTATTATTATTATTATTATTATTATTATTATTATTATTATTATTATTATTATTATTATTATTATTATTATTATTATTATTATTATTATTATTAACTATGATTTGAGGGAAGTAGATTATACAGGGAATGATTGCAAAGCATTAGCTCAGGATAGGGATGTATGGAGAGCTTATGCCCGCGCGTCCATGAACCTACGGGTTCGATAGTGCCAGTGAGTATTATTATTATTATTATTCTTATTATTATTATTATTATTATTATTATTATTATTATTATTATTATTATTATTATTATTATTATTATTATTATTATTATTATTATTATTATTATTATTATTATTATTATTATTATTATTATTATTATTATTATTATTCTTATTATTATTATTATTATTATTATTATTATTATGATTATTAGTGGAGTGGGGGTGGTGGTTTGTTGCGGTCGGTGGGTTTTTTGAATTATCCTCTGGTTTTCCTGCAAGTTTCTTCTAAGAAAAATACAGGGAATATCCCAGTTCGTAAGACCAAGAATGGAAGTGGGAAAAATAACATTTACCATGATTTGAGGGAAGTAGAGTATACAGGTGATGATTGGAAAACATTGGTTCAAGATAGGAATATGTGGAGGGGTTAGGTGCGAGGGGCCATGAACCTACAGTTTCGATCTCAGTGAGTTAGTAGCAATATTATTACTACTGGTATTACCGTTAGTATTATTGTCAGGTGTTAGTATTGTAATTAGACCTAATATATTATTATTATTATAATTCAACAGATTTTATCGCATGAAAGCCCTAACTTAAGGATGTCCCTTGTCACCCAGTTTTACTTAAGTATATTATACCCTGCAAAACGCTTTAACATTATGGAAAAGGATATGATTACAGACGATATTATTCCTAAGAGAAGAAAACATCTCTTCATTTTCATTCGCCAATGAAGAACTACAAATGTCATAAGTATATAATAATATATTGGATGTATGAAGAGGGAAATTACTGAAAAATACTGAAAATGGATTGTGAACATGAATCTAAAGAAATATATATATGACATTTGGATCAAACCCAAAATATTTAATATTGCAAAATGTGTCCACCGCTGTGGTCTCGAGGTAGCGTGCTGCCTTGTCACGCAGCGGGCCCGGGTCCAATCCCCGGTCGGGGCAGTTTTTTCTGGACGAGGTTTTTATGGGGTTTTTCCTCACCTGTAAGAACAAATGTCAGGAAAACTTTAAGGCCCAAACTGTCCCTGAACATCATATGGCCATCGCAATCATCATCATTCATATTCATTTTAGATTAAGCTTAGGATTAGGGACTCTACTGGCGCACCACTATCATCATCATATCATCGGGGCAACGTAACCCCGCCTTCCAGGCGTCCCAACTTCAGAAGTGGGTTACAAGTAGCCATGCCAGGAGAGAACACCAGGAATGTCGAAAGACAACCTGGGGCATTTGCAAAAAAAAATTTCAAAATGTAAAATGCAAATAATACACACATCTTGGGTTCAAAATAAAACTAAAAATGAGAATCGTTAAGATGGTGAATTCGAGTTTTAATTAAAGGTAATTTTAATATCAAGATTAAACAGTATATTATAGGATATATACGTACAGTATATCACAATAAAAACAAAATTGTACATGTAAAAAAATAATTGTTAAAACACACTACCTTATGGCTCAAACACATGGCATTTGAAAGTAAAAGACATTTAAATGACATTCGACGGAAATGAATTTCCTGCAAGGATCTCAAAGAGGGATAGAATTAGAAAATATGTTACAAGAGAAAATACAAAGTAAAAACAACATAATTCGGATGGCTAGGACATAAGAAAAGAATGATGGAGATACAGATTACCGAAGAAGATTTCTAAATGGAATCCTACAGAAAGAAGAAAAACCAAAACTAAAATTTACACAAGATGTAGTAAGAACAATAGAATATAAAGGCTTGGAGGAAGGGACTTGGTGAATTAGGGGATAGAGATTGGTTATAGAATCCCGAATTGGGCACATGAAGTTGTCAAAGATGCTGTAAAATCTGAGAATTATAAATAATAATAATAATAATAATAATAATAAATAATAATATATTAATAATAATAACTATTATTATTATAATTACTATTAGTATTATAATTACTATTATTATTATTATTATTATTATTAATTATTATTAGTTATTATTATTATTTCCGTCTAGCTTTATATATTTAAGCTTTTAGCATTGTTAGGTATTTTTATGACGAACAGTGAGCTGGCCTGATGCATCAAACACCAATCTGGAGACCAGGTGATATTTGGTCAAGATTTTCTTCCTCTAGACTTTATCAACCAATGACGAACTGCAAGGCAGCAGTATCTGAACCGTAGATGAGGGCCCACGCAGGGTACTAACATCCGGGACTAGGTTACCTAGGAAAAAACTGGAACGGTGTCCACCTGGAAGAACAAGGGAAGGAAGACCTCTAAAACTCGTGGATGCAAGAAATAAGAACTGGAATGACAACAAGAGTACTGGAGGACATGGAGTGGATAGATAGAGGCGAGTGGAGAAGGAAAATAAAACTTTAGGCACAAAAGATGTGTGAACATTGCAAATCTGTAAATAAATAAATTATCATCATCATCCTCTATGTTTTTTATACAGACCATGGAGCCGTACATTTAAGACTGATGTAGGCCTATATTTATGGTCAGTGCTCTGGTGATTTGATAAATAGGACAAGCAAAGGGCAGTTAGAATTATAGTGTTCATGTAATAGCATATCTTACAATATCGTGAATCTTAGTGTCTGAGATCCTAGAGTCAAGGTCGGACATGACATTTCCAGTAATAGCCAGAACTGTACTTGTTTATCTACCATCTTCTATACTTTTCAAGTACTGTTGCACTTAATATATATTTCTCATTTATTTAGACATTAGATGAAATAGCCTACTTCATTCGACAGAATAAAGTTTTATGTGTAAATATAAAATAAATGTGTGAATGTACGCAGAATCTAAACTAATTATGGCCCACAATTTTAACTACTTACAGAGTGGCACACGGTATGACATAGGCATACAATGGCTCCGTAAACAAAATGCCAGCACATCAATTGCTAAGCCTACAGTAAATTTTGCGGAAGGAACTAATAAGAAAATTAAAACATACATTCAAAAATAAATGAAAATTATAAAATTACCTGATTGATCATTCGCTGATCAATTCTAATATCGCTTATTCAAACTTGATAAGGTCGAATTTTAAGATTCTAAAGATGCTAAGTAAATTATTTCAAAGGCATCTAATATATAAAAATCAATGTTTGTTTGTTTGTTTGTTTGTTTGTTTGTTTGTATTCTATGTGCGGCCATACCGTTGATCCGATTTCGTTGGGATTTTTTCAAAATGTTCAGGCGATTCCCGGGATGAACATAGGCTATAAGGGAGTTGTAATACTCAAACCCTTCATCATAAAAATTACCCTTTGAAGCGAAAAACGTGAAATAAAGTCCCTATTTTGACGCTTAAATGGCTTACGCTGCCTAAACCATAAATAATACACCAAATTAATGTACACAAAATTGAATATCTCTAAAAACTCTACAACGAAGTCCGCGACAGCATACGTTTATCTTTTACGGATAACTCGCAATAACCATTTTTGTCTTTCATTGATTCCAAGAAGATTGGGATAAGTAGATACCTGGGCAAGCGTGCTCTGCCATATCGTTCATCGGATTGTGATGGGGCTTTTTAAAAAATGTTCAGGAGATTCCGGGGATGAACATAGGCTATAAGAGAGTTGTAATACTCAACCCCTTCACTCCTAAAAATCACTCTTTATAGTGAAAAACGTGAAATAAAGTCCCTATTTTGACGCTTAAATGGCTTACGCTGCCTAAACCACAACAAGTACAACAAATTATTGTACACGGAATTGAATATCTCAAAAAAACTCTACAAAAAGTCCGCGACAGCATATGTTCATCTTTTACGTGTAACTCACAATAATAATTTTTGTCTTTCATTGATGCCAAGAAGATCGGGGTAAGCTGATTCCTGGGCATGTAGACATATTTCGGCCCCATCTAGCAATCTTTTAAGAGGTCCTTCTGGTTGAGAATCTTCTATGGGTTATATTGCATCATTATTTTTGGGATTCTTGAATTATCCATTATTTTTACATGGTCTAACCAGTTTAATTATATCTGTTGAGTTTTTCTTCTACTGATTCTACTTCTAATTTCCTAGAATTTATTAATTATTTTTCGGATCTAAAGGAATGTATCCTGCTATCATTCTGAGAATTTTCATACCATTGATTTGATTCTGTTCCTGCCTCTTTTTCTTAATGTCCAAATCTCACTACCTAATAAAAGGAGTGTAATGCTAAAGTATTCTATATTTTTATTCTTAAGGATTTTTTACTAATTTAGCTTTTAATGTAATATTTATAACAATCAAAAGGATATTTAAAAGCACAAGAAAAGAAACAAAACTAAAATTGTATAATGTAGGGGCAGTCCCCTTACTATTGTATGGTAGTGAATTTTGGGTTTTAACTAAAAGAGAAGAGAAGATC
Organism: Diploptera punctata; assembly: GCA_030220185.1. Classification (NCBI taxonomy): domain Eukaryota; kingdom Metazoa; phylum Arthropoda; class Insecta; order Blattodea; family Blaberidae; genus Diploptera; species Diploptera punctata. Next base: position 450,569 of record JASPKZ010010652.1, on the reverse strand, counting down.
ATAGAAACAGCTGAAATGAGATTTCTGAGAAGTGTGGCTGGTTGCAAACTTCTAGATAAGAGAAGAAGTGAAGATATTATAAATGAGCTAAATATCTTTAAACTCTTAGATAGAATAACAGAATCTAGAAAAAAAATGGAAAGAACATGTTCAAAGAATGGAAGATGATCGCATTCCCAAAACTATACTTAAATACAAACCAAAAGGACGCAGAGATGGATCCAACTTTTGAATGAGAATCTATGAGACCGGAACAAGTCACATGAGCTTAATCCGTGATTATGATGATGATGATGATGATGTAATATTTATTATCATTCCTAAGATTTGTGTAAATTTCGTGATTTTCTTGTTCACATCTTTTTTTATTTTGAAAAGAATATACTGATAAATTAATATAAAATTAAATAATAATGTAATTTACAGTAAATTAATAATTCCAATCTGATCAGGGACTCTAGGAAATCTTGTGAAAAATTGGTTCAAAGTGTCTTTAAAATCATTAAGTTTGAGAAAAAAATACAGTGATATAACAGAACCGGACCATAGACTCATCTTTGCTATACTTCCAGTGACTGTGCAATATTACGTAACTAATTCACGGGCACTATCAATCCCAGATGTTCATGGCTGCAAGGATATAAACTCTCCATAAACCCTTATTACTATCTAATATTTTTCCTAAACACATTTTAAAAGTAACCACCCTCAAATCATGTTGAATATTATTCTCCCAATCATTCTTGGTTTGCCACTACGTGCTTTACCCATGGTTTTCCTACAAGAATCTCTATGTCCCACTTTCATCTCCCATTCATACCACATGTCCTGCTCATCGCATTCTACGATACTTAACTGTTCTTATTATATATGGTTTCCGATAAATGTCATGTAGCTCACCGTTATATAGTTTATCTGCCTATAGTTTCAACCTTTTTCTTAAGCACTCCTCTTCTAAAGTAAGTTATTACTCTATTCTTTTAAATAACAGACCATGTTTTACATGCATGTAATAGTCAGTACATTTCATGAGTTAAATTTCACTGAAGTGTCAGAATGTATAAAAATTATAATATAAAATTATGTTCACAAGCAATGCACTTACCATATATAACAATCTAGACACCCTTATCAATAAAAAACCAGCCCTTTCAACAGTTCAGTTAATAGGATGTTAAAGCTGCCATTAAATTAAGAAAATTACAATAAATAATTATATCCCATTAACTGCATTGCAAAAAGTAACAGGTATAATTAACAAGCTAAATAAAACCACAAGAAAACAAAAAAGGAAATAACAATATACTCGACATAACCCTTATCCTGCGAATTCCTGTTGGTTTCATTGTGTATTGGTTGTTTCAAAACAGATAATATATTATCTTTCCATGTAGTACTTTTAGTTTGTCCTGGAAATCTCAGGTCACCAGTAAACTGAATAAACTAAATTAACACATTGAAATCAGTTGAGGAAAATCGGAAGTGGTGGTCGATTCCCGCTAACCAATAAGTTGGTAACATGAAGCGCAAAGAACATTAGTGTCAGACAGGAATTTGGTAGTAAGTTTAGTAAGTAAATGAATGTGTGGTCTGTATGTAGCTTACATTAAACAGCATACTACTTCTGTTTATGGGTCGACTTAAAACTCATATTTATGTAAAATAATACGGTGTTATAAACATTCCAGAGAGAATGTCAGAGCTATGAGAACTGACAGAGTTCCCAAAGTAAATGATAATTATGTGAAAATTTAACCATATATGTTGCCGCAAATACAGGATAATTTCAGCAACGTATCACCGTTGTAAGTGAAAATTCAGGAAAATTCGTTATAAGCACTATATACTTAAAGTAGTCGCGTGAACTGCGCAATTAAAAACCCGGTTCCCGCAATTCTCCAAGCGTCCTCAACTGGATTCTCTGCACTTACATTACATAAAATACATAATATATAAAAATATATAAATAATTTCTTTAAGTTTTATTTAAATAAATAATTTAATACAATCAAAATAAATAAATTGTAATAAATAATATTGTTTCAGTTAGATCCAAGCGCCATATCTTTCAGACGAAGTTCTGGAAATGTGGATTTTAATATTTCTTCAATACCTACGAGACCTAAAACAAATAATACCAAATAAGAATAAATTATTTACTATAATGCCAAGGATAATGTTCTAAATATGGCACATATAAAAGGTGTTTCAGGAGGGAGGGTCTGGCTCTCTAGCCTTGCGTGGCAACTCTCTTTTGAAGCGCTATCTAGGGGGCTGACAAAATATTATATGACTCTGAGGTTGGCATAAAATTTCACCGAGAATTATCTGAAATTACAAAAAATGTTCCCACATGTTTCAAAGCATGCCTGGTATTTTATGAAACCAGTCCTTGGCTCACATTGTAGTCTTGTCTCGAAATGACGCCTCTATGTGATGAGAAAACAAATTCGGAACTACATGTATTAGCAACAGTTTGGTTTTTACGGAAATCATCGGGAAATGACTGCTGCTTCGCGATCGTTTTAATGACTCTCGTCCCACACTCGTTGAAACACCTTGTACATGATGTTACATACTACATCAATTATATAATTGGCCGTTCATTAAAAATAATAATTAAATATTTTCCGAAAAAAACTTACTTTTTAATAAGAGTCTGAACATTTTAGGAAAATGAATTTCCTTAATTCCTAAGATGCTGTTATGATGTGGCATATAAGTCTTCTCTGTTGAAGATTTCATCTCATCCCTGTAAACAAATAAACGATGCTATGTTAAACACTATTACAATTTATACAAACTTCTATTTCATTTCCGTATTCGTTTTATTCGTATCATTTAATCCAATGAGATCGCTAACAACACATTAGAATACATAAATAACATATCATAGAATAAAGTCAATGAATTTTAAAAACTTTGAAATATCGTATTAGAAACCCATTTTATTATGTAATTCCTACTGTTTTTTTTTTTTCCCCCTTCGCGACAGGCCTAGAAGGCTCTTGGCAAACCAGCCGGCTGCTGACCTCCACAGAGGTAGATGATTATACGGCCAGTGTACGGGTGACATGTGGTCAGCATATCGGTTCCCCAGCCGTTATAGCTGATTTTTCTCAACCTGGAGCCGCTGCTTATTCTAACTACCAAATTCCTCACGATGTTGGGTGGACACCTGTCTCACACTGACCGAAATTCCATAAACAAAATTCTTCTCCCACGGAGACCCCAACCAGCGCAAGTTCCGTAGCTCTGCGCCATGGCAGCTTGCTTTAACTACTCGGCTACATCATGGTACAAATCCTACTTATAAATAACATTTTTCCATCATACACTGATCTATATTGAGAGACTGATATAAAATAAAATGTCCCATTTTCTTAATTATAAAATTACACTTCCATTCCACCATCACCCGAATGTGTTTCTGAGGTTAGATGACTCGGTAATGGATTGGGATATTGAGATCAAGTTCGATGCTTATATCAGGACCGTAATTAAACAAGGTGTGATATTGGGAAGCAAGAAGGCAAAATTGTTTGAATCAACAGTATTGGGCATTAAATGAAATAAATAATTTTATGACAGAATATTGAATATGACTTGTTACCGCCTTTAAATATATCTCATTATCGTAGTTTAACCTCTCACCTTACAGGTAGACCGTACTTACAGTGGCACGACTTGCTGGGAAGGTATTCAACTTTGGATCATAAACATTATTTTTATAACACAACGACGTGTGGGCCTTTCCGAATGAGCAATCAACTCAATCAAGGACCTCATCCGGGCAACATGAATATTTATTACGAAACACACAACTTACTTACACATTCATGCTAAACATTGAAGTAGGAGAATAACATTAATCATGATTTTGGTGATGCAGATTATACAGCGGATATTTCGATTATATTAGCTCAGGATGCGGATTATGGAGAGAGTATGTCCGTGCGGCCATGAACCTACGGATTCGATAGTGCCTGTAAGTTAGTTGAATTAACTGTGAGCATAACAAGTAAGCGTAAAATTTGATTGACAGTTCTTTATTTAACGAAAACAGATGCTTAAGAGATAGAGGAAGACGATGTAAACATGAGTAATAATTGATATTGAATCTTCGTAAACTTTAAATGTTTGAAGATCTTATGAAGTATTTAGGGAAAACATTATTTGATAAGATACACAATAGAGAATTAAGGACAAATGGCCATATTCAAGACTTAACCAAATTTATTATAAATGGACGAAAATATTGGAAAGTTCATATAGAAAGAATGGACGAGTACGGACTTGCAAAAAAGAGCAGAAGAAAATACACCAATGAACGGGAGAAGAGCAAGAGAAAGACCAGCCAAGAGATGTATAGACAGTGGATGTGTATCCAATACATCTTCCTCCGAGGAGTTATTTGGTAAATAAACTGGTTGAAAATCCGACAAATTACGAATAGAAGAAATTAAAGTGATCTTCAAGATCAAATTACTATTTACATCAAAATTGCTACTATTGATGCTCAGAATTGACATACCGACCCAATGAGAGACATCTAGGATGCTACTAAGGTACACCAAGGATAATTAGGTCATTAAAGTTTGCTTGCCCTCAGGGGTCCTCATCTAGGGGATATGTGGATGGCGACCACAAGGTGCCCAAGCTGAGCAAAACATTCTTCCACTTACTTGTGTTTTGCACTCTTTTAACTTTACTATCTAACCTCTCTTGGTTAACTCTTCTTTTTTTCGACCCCGACGCTATTAGGGCATCCGAGGGCTAGGGAGTCCTTCCTTTCTTCCATTTCTTCTTTCCTTTATTTTCTTTTCTTCTCCAGAAAAGCCTGACCAGAGGCTATAAGATGGCAGCCCCATCACTGGTCTTGCCTTCCTTTGGCCGGCAACCAATCGAAGGGATCATTATTATGCTTTCAAGTCTTATACGAGAATTTCCCGGAAGGATCAAACTAATGACCTCGTAACAGGCCTGGCATAATACTTTGCTTAGAGGCCTCTTTATTCGAGTTTAATGATCTTTTACGAGCCAGAAAATCTTCAGACTCGGGACCCACGTCTTAAATACCCCCTAGCAGGACTTTCTCCTTGGATTTTTTTCATCCTAAAAAGATCCATCGACCCCGACCATGTTTGAACACGGGAACAGATGCACGGGAACATAAACACAGTTCACTGTGGCCGACTTAAAATCGAATATGGAACCCTTAATGATTTTACGTGTCATCCTTGCGCAGGATCAGCTAGGAGTATTCATATAATTCAAGGATCCAACCATAGTAATTCTGCCCGAAGGCAGGTCTTTCATTGCAATCGTAGCATTTTCATGCTATGCTTTGCAGCTTACTAGGGAATTATGTGTGTGGTAGCTTCCCGTTGCTTTCCACGCCGATGAAGGATGATGATGATAATTTTTCTTGTAAGCCCATGTTTCCCTTTACAGAGATTTAGGCGCTCTCCCCCTACAGGGAATAATTTGAACCCTACTAATTTAGTTACACTTATTTTCGTATAGATGTCATTTGAGTGGTCCGTGGTCAGCGTTCCGCCTCATACTGACATCTAGGAAACCAAGGTAGTACTAGGACGGGAAAATTCGGTAAGTTTGATAATAATGATGATTATGTAGTCGCTGGATGATTTTCGGGGACCGTTGGGCCCTAAGCTTCCTGACATTTCTCTTACAGGTGAGAAAAAACCCTAAAAATATCACCTAGTAACCTTTCCCGACCTGGAACCGAACCCGGGCCCGCTGCGTGACAAGGCAGCACGCTACCTCGACACCACAGCGGTGGACTTAATTTAAGGATAATATAAGGAAATAATTTATTATGGCATCATTATGTCATTATGGATGTGACTTACTCTTCATCAGCGAGGTCTTTTTCATGAATTTGGACCTCGAGAGTGTGAAGTTGATCTGCGTTTTGTAGTGCTTGTCCTAAGCCGGTGATAATGTATCCTATAGCACTGACCAGCTTTCCCAAGTTGCTCACGAGTAGATCTCCTATTGCTGTAATATTTAAAACGCACAACATAAGTTTGTCATAATTTACATCAGTGATAAAATATACTAATTTCAGTAACCGGTCAGTTTCAAGCTCGTCATACAAATTGAAGAGTACAAATTTGAGGTTTATAAATTCACCCTGCACCCAGATCGCTTTCTTAATTTATAAGAAGTTTCGCTACAACCATTGCATTTAAAGCGAATGAAATGGAAATCTTACGAGTGGATAAAATAATAAGTATTTAGTCAGTTAAATCTAAAAAACTAAATGTGAATTTAACAGAACTATTCAATATCTGAAAAACATAAATATATGCGATCAGCTATAAAAATACATTTTTTTAAATCTAGATTTGTAAGTTTTATTGTTCGACGTGTCTCTACAAGTTTATCTAGTTTGCTATTTTATTTTGTTTATATTGTTTATATTGTTCTAATAATTCATAGTATCTTATTTTAATGAATCTTTTTATGGTTTCAAAAACAACAAGCAGTCAAGAGACCTAATAATACATATTGTAAATTTTCGCGGATATAAGTTTGATTATGAACGTTTCTTGGGTTTTCCGCGTCGTGGATTCATTATCAAATGATAATGACATGTAGGAACATCCGGAACGTCAGAATCTTTTTATGGTTTCAAAAACAACAAGCAGTCAAGAGACCTAATAATACATATTGTAAATTTTCGCGGATATAAGTTTGATTATGAACGTTTTCTTGGGTTTTCCGCGTCGTGGATTCATTATCAAATGATAATGGCATGTAGGAACATCCGGAACGTCAGAATCTTTTTATGGTTTCAAAAACAACAAGCAGTCAAGAGACCTAATAATACATATTGTAAATTTTCGCGGATATAAGTTTGATTATGAACGTTTTCTTGGGTTTTCCGCGTCGTGGATTCATTATCAAATGATAATGGCATGTAGGAACATCCGGAACGTCAGAATCAGTAGCCAAGGGCCGAACTTGAATCCATGACACGGAAAACCCAAGAAAGCTTTCTTAATTTTATATATATATTAAAAACGCTTTTTTTAACTTTCATTTTCCGGTTTTTTTTTCACAAATTGGTTGACTGTAAAATTACATGTTTATATCATGGATAGCAAAGTTAAATATATACTTTATTATATGCGACGAATGAATCGCAAATTTATCTAGAGGATTTGGAAATAAAGAGTGGCATTTGTTACGACTGTTTAACGAATAATGTTAAGCTGTTTACTTATAAATCATTATTTAAATATATTTATTTTAAAATATTTATATATTTATTTTAAACGGCGATGTTTGAAAACAAATTAGAATTCTTGGTTATGTTTCTTTTGCTAATCACTGCAACTTGATCATACTATTTATTGACAAATAGGATCGCAATATTGTAAGAATGCACCCTAGTGGAAAAATAAATTAAACATATCAAACTGTATATTATAACCAACATTATAGATTATTAATAACTTTTTTTCGGCAAGAACTCGGTAAAATCATTATTTAAAAACACAATTATTGAACCCACAATTATTAAATGTGTAGTTCGCAGGAATCTGTTTATTATTTGCTATATTCAGCGTATTTGTTAGAGAGTCAATCATTGCAAAATAATGCTCTGACCTATTCAGAATATTAAAAAGGAGTATCTTTCTTTATTTTGGTAATCAATATTCGATAATTATCGAGGTGAAACATGACTGTGATTGGTTGTAAATAAAATTGCATTAAACGTCATTGGTCATTGACTCTCATTTGGAGCATGAGTTAAATAGTCACGCAAACGATCTCTGTTAGTTTTATAACACTAGGATCAAACAATGTACGTGTAACTAACTCATGGCGCTATCGATGCCATGGTATCATTTCTAACTGATAGTTATTATTCAATTGTCTACGATCTCTGCGTTTGTACTGATTCATGTCATATTACTGACAAGTGAATATTGTGGCTTAATAAGATACCACAATAGTTTACATAACAACTTAGGATTATATTTGTCGCGTGCTACTTCATACACAAGAATTGAATAGTTGTCTCGAAAAGAGATAATAATAATATGTTTATTGATTTTTATTTAAATAATAATAATAATAATAATAATACTTTATTTATTCTGGCAGAGTTAAGGCCATAAGGCCCTCTCTTCCACTCAACCAGCACAAATACAAATAAATATTCGACAAATATAGATATACACTATACTAATTATAAACAGTTAAAGATGCAATAAATGTAGCAATGTAAATGTCATGTACAAACAACATTTTATAGGGTAATAATAATAATGATACGATAATAATAATAATAATAATAATAATAAATAATAATAATATAATAATAATAATAATAATAATAATATAAATATGATACATTATACGGGAAACACCAATTAATATATATATCTTACACTGGATAATAATGAAGTCGAGTTTAGAGCAAATATAAATTTAGATTTCTTTTAAAAGATGCCAATGTCCGGCAGCCAGAGATATAATCATAAGTAATGCCACGGGTGATTTCCAAATTACTGATAAATTCACGACTCACAAAGTAAGGAGTGAATTTAGCTAGAGAATTTGGAAATCAAGAGATGCATTTGTTAGGACTATTTAACGAATAAAATTATGCTGTTTACTCACAAATCATTATTTAACTATAGTTACTTTAAAATATTTATATATTTAAAGTAAATGGCGATGTTTGAAAACAAATGAGAAACGATTGGTACGCTTAATTTGCTTCTATGTTCATCACTGCAACCATCATATTATTTATTGCCAAAGGATCATAATATTGTAAGAATGCATCCTAGTGGAGAAATTTATAACAAAAATTATAGGTATTAATTCATTTCTGGTGTCCTATGATGTAAATATGTCAATTGTATTTTTCTGCAACGTCACTTCCTGGAAAATAATTCGCTTAAGAATGTGCAAACAATGGTTTCTCTTTTTGGTGGTATAATCAATTGCTACAAATGTTTTTATATTACCTCCCGCATGCGCCATATGCTGACATTCATGCACTATATATAATATCTGGTAGCCGTATTTCTTAGAGAGTCAGTCACTGCAAAATAATGCTATGACCTATTCAGAATGTTAAAAAGGAGCAGTTTTCTTTAACAGATAAACTTTACTTGATAAATTCCATTTGGGGCATGAGTTAAATAGTCCACAAAAATACGAAAATTGAGTTTTCAGTGGATTAGATAGATATCTATCCGGAGAGTATCACGACATGGTGCATGTAAAATTATCCATAATCTTTTCCACAACTGTTTTATGAATTTTTAAAAGTTGGCTTTAAAGCGAATAGTGAACTTAATTTAACAAAATGACAGAAGCAGTCAAGTCATGGATGGATGTACGGTTTCTGAAACAGACCAAGGTGAAAACTCAATGTGTTTCATTATATCAGACCTAAACTAGTGACTCTAACCTTTCAGTCCTTGATAATGGCATGTGGGCATCATACCGAAACGTCGGAATTAATGGCTAGAGGCCGATATTGAATTAATGACGCAGAAAACCTAAGAAAACGTTCTTAATCATACTTATATCCGCGAATATCTGTAATGTAATATATATCTGTGTGTGTTAATGTTCTATTTGTAGTAATTTTCGATTTTTCGCAACTACGAGTAATATCGATGCGTGCTACTGAAATAAACCGAGAAAGGTATTTTCTAAACATCGCCGATTTTCGACGATTAGGAATGGGAGTTTACCTGAAACCCGAAGTTTAAAAATAGCTTATAATGTCCCTATGTTTGTTTCCTCGCAACGTAACTATATACATTATGATTAGGTTAAGGTAGGAAGCCTTAGCGCAGAGCTACGGGACTTGCGCTGGTTCGAGTCTCCATGGGGGAAGAAATTTTCTCATGGTATTTCGGCCAGTATGGGACCGGTGCCCACCCAGCATCGTGAGGCAATTGGGTAGCTACAATAAGTAGCGGCTCCAGGTTGAAGAACCAGCTATAACGGCTGGGGGACTTGACATGCTAACCACATGTCACCCCTACACTGGCTGTTGATCATCTACCCCTGTGATTGACACATGTGGAGGTGAAGGGCCAGCAGCCGCTGATAAAAGGGCAACCGCTGAAAAGTGGAAAGACCCTCAATCGAAATCGGATTTAATTAACAAAATAAAGGTAACTTTCGTAAACAGCAAAATCGGATCAAAAATTCTACTTGCTGATAAATTCGCTTAGCTTACGCAGTTTATGAATGACGGACTTAAAAAAATATATGAAGTGATAAATTATGATAATGAGTAGCAAAAAGTTACTGTTACCGTGTAATTAAATGAAATAATTTGATAGTTAACATATGCTACCGGTGTCAGCATTTAAAATAGTCCGAGAAGATTGTGACGTTGATAAAACATTTGAAAAAAGTAATTATTGTCTATAGCGATTTATTTTCTTGACGAAGGGAAGTAAAATGGTATTAAAATTTTCTGAAATATCTTACCTCTCCCTAATAATGTGAGCTTTTCACTTAGAGGCATAATTCCCATCTTCAAATCTTCGGTTATGGAAGTAATATTATTTGAAGTATCCAGTTTGAACGAAAAGGAGGATGACACGCATAGCGCCAGTACCAAGCAGAGCGTCTGAAACCAAGATTTTAATCATTCACTCTTTAAATCCCTGAACATCATATACTTATAACATCTCATGTATTCTACAACGACAGTTTTACTATCAATTAAATTCAAACTCAATTAATACATTATTAGCATTACATAAATTATAACTTTTCAGTTTCTTTAAATATATGTTTAACCCTTGATCTTCTTCTTCTTCTTCTGCTTCCTTAAATTAGGCCTTTTGACCTGTTTTCACATCAAGTGGGATTTAATGAATCCTCCCATCTAGTAAATGGGCGTCCAACATTTCTATGTCCTATTGGTTTTTAACCCTTGATAATTACATTTTACATAGATAATCTGTACTGCAAACATGTATTTGCATATTTCTGTTGGTTGAATGCAACAGAAGGACTTATGGCCTTAAGTCTGCCAAAGTAATTAAAACATTATTTCTTATGGAAAGCAACGGGAAGCTATTACACCTATAATTCCCTAGTAAAGCTGCAAAGCATAGCATGTAAATGTTATGATTGCAGTGAAAGACCTGCCCTCGGGCAGAATTACTATGGATGGATTACTATGGATTGATTATTATTTATTATTATACATTATTATTATTGTTATATTATTATTTTATTATTATTATTATTGTATTATATATTTATAATTATTGTTGTATTATTATTACTTTATAATAATTATTATTATTATTATTATATAATTATTTTATAATTATTATTGTATTATTATTATTTTATAATAATTATTATTATTATATAATTATTTTATAATATTGTTGTATTAGTATTTTATAATTATTTTTATATTATTGAATTATTATTAAAAAGAATATCTAATTATGTTTGTTACATAAAAAGGTATTTCTTTACGTATTCAAAACCAATCTGCAAACTACTGTAGATAGTATTTTATTACAAATAAACTATATTCACAAAATAATAAAATTCTGTAAATATTTAACTAACGTTAATTGAATCAACAGATTATTTAGACTTGTATGTATAGAAATATGGTATCTACCGCTATTTAAGTTCCGTAACAGAACTTTTAAGTATTCTAAACATTCACAACTAAGACAAAAATAATCATGTGAACAGTAATGGATTATTACCGTTATAATATCAACCTAATGAGGCACGAAATGTAGGGCCGCTGGCTTTACTTTCTATAATATGATTTGTTTTGTATCTTTCTGGTGGCTTTGAAATAAAAACGTGTTACGATTCTTCATGACTATCGGCATAAAGTTGTATTATAACAATAATAAAAGAAAAGTGATCTCACTAGTAGGTCATGGAAGACGCTCGGGGTAGTGGAAGATTAAGGCTCCCACTTTTTCTAGATTATCGGTACTTGATGTCAGCCGGGTTGTCAGCCCTGCGTGACGGCCGCCTTTGCCCGCAGAACAAGTGTCTAGTACTCATTTACGTTAGAGGCTGAGTCGACCTCTGGGCCATGGTGCCACCAGAAGGTTGGGTCAGTTTAAAAGTCCTGACCCCTGAGACTCGAACTCTCGACCTTCCGGTTAGTAGCGCACTGCCTTAACCAATACGCTACGGCGTGCCCTCAGTAATAATAATAATAATAATAATAATAATAACAATAATAATAATAATAGTAATAACCTGCGTCAAGTTTGTAGTATATCATTTAAGATATTTATACATAAAGCACTGTCAAACTGGAGCAAAAACTGTTCAGAAATTGCAGTACCAATTGGAGATGGATCAACAGATACAATATATACACTGTTATTTGTGGATGACCAGATAATAATTGCTCAAGATTATGTTCAGAAAATTATTGGACGAATACGATAACTGGAGTTTGAAAATAATTTATAAAATACATTTTACTCGTATATTATGGGGTGTGGAGCCGAAACCGAAGATTTTTATTAGAAGATCAAAAGGGGTATATTAGAGGATGAAGAATTTGAGCATCTAGGAGTAAAAGTAGATAAAGAGGATAAACCAGAAAGTGATATTAAGAACAGAATAAATAAAGGTAGTGCAATAACAGCAGTGATGAATGGAGTCTTATGGAACAGACATATAACCAGAAAAAATAAATTATAAGTATATAATTCAATAATTAGTGAGGTATACTGTCACATATGAAGCTGAAGTTTGGAACTTCAACAAAAACTTATGCCGATGGAAATTTATTTCTTGAGGAGAGAGCAAGATTTTCAAAATTAGAAAAAAAAGTACTGTTATACGAGAAAAAATGAATATTAGATATTCAATAGTATATAAAATATAAGCAATTAAACTGGGATGGGCAAGTACGACTAATGCAAGAAGAATGATTACCCTGGAATACATTGAAATGGTGTCCACCTGAAGAAGATGGATAGGAAGACCTCCAAACTCATTGATGCAAGAATTAAGAACTGGAATGAGAACAAGAGGACTGGAGAACATGGAGTGGATGGATAGATACGAGTGAAGAAGGAAAATAAAACTTGAAGCACAGAAAGATGCGTAAACGTTAAAAGTCTGTAGGCCTATATAAATAAATAATAGTTTAAAATAACACGCTTTATTAGAAAACCGAACTCAAAAATGAAAAATAACTTTAATTTCCAACACGCTTGGGATAAAATTAAAGTGATCACTAAAAAAATCATCTCCAATACATCTAGAATAAAACTAGAGTTATCTAAAAAAAATAATGTAACCGTCAAAAGCGTGGGTGCTCTATATCAATTAATATATTCGATAATAAACAGATATTGGTAAAAGTAAAGTCTCTAAGAAGAAAACGTAAAAACTATAAAAAGCACCACACGCTTCTGATGGTAAAATTATTTTTTGTAGATAACTCTAGTTTTATTCTAGATGTGTTGGAGATGATTTTTTTGTTGACCACTTTAATTTTATCCCAAGCGTGTTGGAAATTAAAATTATTTTTCATTTCTTAGTTCGATTTTCTAATAAAGCGCGTTGTTTTAGTTTTTTTAACTATTATTTATTTTCTATTTTTCAGTTAGGTTTTCTAATAAAGCGTGTTGTTTTAGTTTTTTTTAACTATTATTTATTTTTTTAATTTTCAGTTTAATTGATTGTCATAAACCGGAATTTCATGAAAATTTAATTGCTTAATACTCTTCTAAAAAAATCCTCCGGGCCGGATTTGAACCAGCGACCTATGGATTACTGAAATTATACACCACTTAAGTCCACCGTCTACCATCTGAGCTCTTACGATTGACTAAAAGTCGATAAGTCCGCAACCTATTATACCGGTTTTTATTTTTTTATTTTCTGATGATTCTGACCAGAATTTTAGAAACAAATTATGAAATTATTGCATTTTCATGGGCCCTTTACAAGTATACAAAGTTTCAAGTCGATCCAATGTTTTAAGTTGGTGAAAATCGTGTTTAATGATTCCATTACATAGATACAGGTCTGTTACATAGACGGATACAGGTTAAGCTAATATAAGCGTGTAAAAAGTAGTAATAGTAATAGCAGTAGCAATAATAATAATAATAATAATAATAATAATAATAATAATAATAATACTAGCAATAATAATAATAATAATAATAATAATAATAATAATAATAATAATAATAATAATAATAATAGCAATAATAATAATAATAATAATAATATAATAGCAATAATAATAATAATAATAATAATAATAGCAATAGCAATAATAATAATAATATAATAATAATAATAATAGCAATAGTTGTAGTAATAATAATAATAATAATAAAGCGTAATAATAGTAATTTATAACAGTATTAGTAATAATAATAATAATAATAATAATAATAATAATAATAATAATAATGTTAATCATATCTGAGAAGATATGAGAAGTTTATTAACTGGTTAGATTTTAATTGCCAAAAGTTTATCCTTTAGTGGCCTTCTATGAGTGAATATAAATTTACTGTACTATTTATATACTTGTTATTCTTAATAATTTAATAATGATTAAATTAAAAATATATACATATATTAAATTTAAAAAATCTTTGAATATCTTTCACCAAAATTCTCCATAATCCTTCAACAGTACCTGAAAAAAGTAGAATGCTAGAATACGAGTAGTGTTAAGGGTCACTTTAGGTCAGTCATTTATATTCCATAGATTTTTTTAATTGTGAGAAATGTGTTTGCTTTAGCTTCGTTCTACTTTATGCTTGTGAAATATTTATTAATGAGAGAAAGAACATTTTATTTGCCATGGGATATGGGTCCGAAACCTGGACAGTAAACAAACCAACAAGCTGTTAGTAGTAGAAATGGATTCTTGGAGGTGAAGTACAGGAATTTCAAGAAGGGATAAAGTTATAAACAGCACAATAAGGGAAATTATGCAAATTAAAAAAAAATATTAGAAAAAATAGAAAAAAAACGTTTGAAATGGTATGGACACCTCATAAGAATGGAATAAGATAGAATATCAAAGAAGATCATTCATTGGAAAGCTAATGGAAAAAGTGGAAGAGGCAGACATAGCACATGTTGGATAGATTGAGTGAGGAGAAGTATGGAAGCTAGAGATTTAAGGGAAGAAGTTGCTTTACATAGGAACCTCTAGCGAAAAATCACTTTGTTGAAGGAGAAACACTGTGTTGTAGAATATTCCTAACAAAAAGAAAATACTGATTCCAATGACAGACGTTACAGTGACAAAATAGTATACTAATTTAGTTAAAAGATAATATTAGTTGAAGACTATTCATTTTTATAGTGATATACATTTTAATCGCCATAAATTTGTTGATTGATGATAAGAATTGAATCTACTGTATTAAAAGGAATATCTTGCAAACTCGTTTAAATTAATTTGCACATTTTAAATAAATGTAATACATTAGATGGTAATGTGCGTCTCGGACCGATTAGGAGTCCGTATTAGAAACACACAATCCCTTTTCACAATGGCCAGCGACAATTTTTGTTATAATTTTCTGCACATTTACTACATTGTGCTTTTTTATTCATCCTTCAAATTTTGAAGCTGTGACTAATAGTTTGTCTCATATTTCACTGTGGGATCTAATAAAAGTTTTGAAATTATTGTTTTAAAACAATAGTATTAATAATAATAATAATAATAATAATAATAATAATAATAATAATAAGACATAAAACCAGTGAGACTCCACTTACCCACTTCATGATGAATGATGATTCTCAGTTGATTCTAATATCGGAGTAAGAATTAAACTCCTTATATTTATATAGGAAAGATATCCGTTATCAGGTAAGTAACTGTTAATATCAAGGTATCAAAAGTATAACGCATATCATACCTTTATTTTGTTATTCTATTTGGGTGACCTAAAATATTCAATAATGCTGATTTTAAAGTGCAGTAATAGGAAATTTCTGAAATAACGCATACAAATAGGCTATTATTAATATGAATATTATATGCTGTGGTCTCGAGGTAGCGTGCTGCCTTGTCACGCAGCGGGCCCGGGTTCGATCCCCGGTCGGGACAGTTTTTTCTGGGTGAGGTTTTTATCGGGGTTTTTCCTCTCCTGTAAGACAAATGTCAGGAAAACATTAAGCCCAAACGGTCCCCGAAATCATATGGCCATCGCTATCATCATCATTCATATTCATCTTAGATTAAGCTTAGGATTAGGGACTTTCCTGGCGTACCACTATCATCGGGACAACGTAACCCGCCTTCCAGCGCCCCAACCTCAGAAGTGGGTTACAAGTACGCCATGCCAGGAGAGAACACCAGGAATGTCGAAAGACAACCTGGGGCATTTGCAAAAAAAAAATAATATGCTGTAGTAAGAACTTAAATAACCTAGCAAATATAAGCAAAATAAAAAAGTTAATATTAAATATACAAAATAATTTAATTTTTTTAACAATTAGTTATTGAAAATATACCATATCTTAATTCCATTATTATAAAAAAATAAGGTAACGAAAATTTCACAAATTGCATATATATATATTGCATATGCTTAATTTAAGTAGAAGTAGCTGAATTCAAATATCTAGGAAAAATAATGACAAATAAAAATGAGATGCACAAAAAATTAAACATAAACTCAATTTGGGAAATGCATGATATTATGCATTACAGGGACTCTTGTCATCCCAGCTCCTTTCAAAACATTAAACTGAAAATATATAAAACTGTTATTCCTCTAGTTATATTATATGGATTCTTAACATAGGCTCTTATTTTAAGGATGGAAATGAGAGTACGAGGATTTGAGAATAAAGTTCTTAGAATAATTTTTTGGACCAAAGAGAGATGAGCAGTCAACAGTGAGCTACATGCTCTTTATATAAAACCAGAAACAATAAGAACAGTTAATACTCGTAGACTTCGATGGACAGGACATGTGGCACGGATAGGGTTTGAAAGAGGTGCTTGGAAGCTTCTTTTAGAAAACCAAAGGGAAAGTGCGCTTTGGTAGACAATGAATGAGGTGGGAGAATAACATTAACCATGATTTGAGGGAAGTAGATTATACAGGGATGATTGGAAAACATTAGCCTGGATAGGAATGTGTAGAGAGCATATATCCGCGCGGCCATGAACTTATGGGTTCAATAGTGCCTGTGAGTAGTTAGCTATGTACTTAATTGAAGGTTGTAATTTGTCGGCAAGAACATGTTTTCTTTTCATAGCATAAACTTACTGAGAATTATTTTCTTCTTGACCTAATTAAAGCTGTGACAGTCAGTCAAGTAAGAAAGATATAACAATGTCATTGGAATTATTATTGTTACATCCTACTATTAAATAAAATAAGATACTGTAATTGTCCACCGCTGTGGTCTCGAGGTAGCGTGCTGCCTTGTCACGCAGGGCCCGGGTTCGATCCCCGGTCGGGACAGTTTTTCTGGGTGAGGTTTTTATCGGGGTTTTTCCTCACCTGTAAGACAAATGTCAGGAAAACTTTAAGGCTCAAACGGTCCCCGAAATCATATGGCCATCGCAATCATTATCATTCATATTCATCTTAGGTTAAGCTTAGGATTAGGGACTCTCCTGGCGCACCATTATTATCATCACCCATCATATCATCGGGGCAACGTAACCCCGCCTTCCAGGCGCCCCAACCTCAGAAGTGGGTTACAAGTACGCCATGCCAGGAGAGAAAGCAGGAATGTCGAAAGACAAGCCTGGGGCATTTGGAAAAAATATATATATTGTAATTTGTCTTTAATAACAATAATTACAATTTGATATAATTCATTATTATCCAGTTAAATTATGTTTTAGTACTTTTAAGCGTCCCGTGCCAGGCCGTTCATGACACGACCTGTCGGTAGAGAATGTTTTAATCTTTGGAACATATACATATTCTTATACCTCACAAAGAGAAGGAGGGCCTCTCACTAGGGATCCACTTCTGAGACAGCACGACCTATACAACAAGACACATTCGCTAATACACTCATACTAATTTATGTCACATGCCGGTAATTGATAATATAAAGGAGAATAACGTTTAAAATTGATATTGATATTAACTAACTCAATGGCAGTATCGAACCCGTAGGTTCATGTCCGCACGGACGTAAGCTCTCCATACATATTTATCCTGACCCAACGTTTACCAATCATCCCCTTTATAATTTACCTCCCTCATATGATAGTTAATATTATTCTTCCATCTCATGCTTGGTCTACCTACTATGCGCTTTCCTCTGTATTTCCTCAGTTCCCTTGTTTCCTACACACCACAGTCTCCGAAACATAACTGTGTTTATTACATCTGGTTCCCCATAAAGATCAAGTAGTTCACATTTTTTCAGTCTTCCCCATTCACCTGTCTGTTCGTCTCTCTTTGGTCCAAAAATGTTTGCAAAAAACGTTATTCTCATATACTCGTAATATTTTCTCCTCCCTTAAAGTAAAAGACGAAAGTTTGCATCCATATAATATACGTAATTGTGATAAAAACAGTTTCATTTATTTTTAGTCAAACTGTTTTTTAGAGGAATTTGTTTGATAAAAGCACCTGTAAACCGTACTAGCACACATTTCCATTATTAAGCCTATGTTTAATTTTTTTCTGTACATATTCCTGTTTGTAGTTATTTGAATTCAGCCACGTCTCCAAATTTCTCTCATGTATCATCAACTGTCTATTTTCATTGTGTAATGAATTTGTATGTTTGTATTTATTTGAGTTCAGCCACTTCTTCAAAATTTCTCTCATTTATCTTCAAGTATTTTCATTATGTAATGAATTTCTATGTTTGAATTTATTTGAATTCAGCCACTTCTTCAAAATTTCTCTCATTTATCTTCAACTGTCTATTTTTATTATGTAATGAATTTCTATGTTTGTATTTATTTGAATTCAGCCATTTCTTCAAAATTTCTCTCATTTATCTTCAACTGTCTATTTTCATTATGTAATGAATCTCTATATGTGACTAGACATTTAGTTTTATTGATGCTTACTTCCAATCCTAATACCTTAGACTTACTCGATAGAATGTATACATTGGCCCATAGTATGTTCTTCCTATCGACTAATAATACTAATTAATCAGCATATACTAATAGCATATTAATACCATTGAGTTGTATATCTTATTTATCCTCTGAGGATGATTTAATGGCATGTTCTAGTACAAAATTGAGTAGTAGAGTAGATAGTGCACCTTCTTGCTTTAACCCATTGTGAATTTAAAAAATGTCTAAAAACTATTTTCGTACGCACACTCTACTCTTTGTTATATTTAAACATTTTTGAATAAGTCTAACTTTTTAGGAATTTCTAACTTTAGCAAGATATTATTCAACTTCTCTCCCTTAATTGAATAGTACGTATTTTTGAAGTCTATATATCTTAATATATAAAACATTACGTGTCACTTGTTTTTTTTCCGCGATGGAATCCTAAACTACTGAACCTATTTTAATACAATTTTGCACACTGTGTGCTGTTTGATCCAACTTGAGACGTACGGCTGTTTATAACTAAATTTATAGTCGCATTATTTGCTATGGCAAATTATTTGTTTATTACTTAACAAAGAGTTATAATTATCTGTGAGTTCCATACGATTCTAACAGATGACGGTGTAAGGCAATTGGTTTATTATTTAACCAGGTGGCTGTGCTTTTTGTTGCAACAGCGAATTTCAATTGAATTACAAATATTGATTATTTCTTAATCTAAGTGTGTTCAGTGTTTATTTTATTTTCAATACATTGATAATAATATTAATTTCGTATGTAAGTATTAGTTTTAAGTAATCTGGCTGAAAGACAGCAACTTAATTTAAATTTAACTGGACCGAAAAGGGACATTCAATAATATGGCGAATCAGTTCTAGAGACCATGAATGATAAGATATCAAGTGAATTCCCGCAAGGTATAGGCCTATGTGATATAAATCTTACATTTAAGAAAAATGTTAATTTAAAAACATATGAAGGTCCTAAGGAATGGAACAGAACTGTAAGTAAGTCTGTTAGTTATAACAATGTGCCTAATATTACAAAAACAACCTCAATGCCTCAATTAAATGAAAAACAAGATGACTATAATATATCACAAGACGATATTACTATACAGAGACTTCTTGATGATGATGAGAATCCAAACTGCCAACAAGTTCGTAGAAAAAAACGAAAGTATAATGAAATCAGCAAGCCTCCTCAAAATATCCCATCAATAAATGTATATAATCTTTATGATACACTTATCGATGATACTGCCCTCTTTACAAAAAAAAAGAGGTAAGTATTAAAATAATAAACTGAAAATGATAACAAATCTATTCTCAGTTTTTGACCCATCGACAAGAGTTTATAGTCTCTCACTAAATTGAAGAATGCAGACAACATAAATTCATCTCAGTCAACAAAACCACTTCCACATAAACCAGCACCCATATTTATACCGGGTGTAGTTAACGTACCAGAACTAAAAAATTGTGTAAAACAAAAACTTTCTGATTTAGATTTCTCACTTAGTTTACAGTCCGGTCAAAATAGACATTTCAATTTACAAAAATTCGCATAGAGCTGAAAATTGGTACGAATATTGGGAACACCATTATTAATGAAATGTGAAAAGTCCCCATCGATACCACATCTGCAAAAAAAAGTTATTCAAGGTCAAAGTTCGCGAATATGGGTTTTTTGCATTTTTCAGCCAAACGGTTTTATCATAAAAAGAGGTCAGACAAACGTTATAGATCATGCAATTGTCTACACAAATTATTCTTATACTTTTTTCATACGAATCGCCATTCTTGAGATATCGCGATTCTAAAATTTGAAGATGTATTCTACATAATATGCAGACAATTCCGCACCACCTATGAGGTAGTATACTTGGCGCAGTTTTTTTAATGTAGTGTCTTCGAAATGTATACTTCACGATCTATTGTGGCGAGGATTAAGTTTTATTAAATTATATTCTATTACTTGAAAAATGGTACTATTGGGAATGATTTAAGTGACAAAAATTCTCAATTCCGGGTAATGTTAATCTGACTGATAATCTTCGAATTCTATTACGGCAGTAATGTCTTCTTCGATTTCTTCTTCTTCTTGCTGGATTTTAATTGTTCTGAGAAATCATATAAATCTTCATATGTTCCATTTGATTCAACATTGGAGTAAGACAGGCCTTGACAATTTGTACATACTGGTGAACAAAATAATCCGACTTTTTTACAGCCACATTTTGCTCTACAACCCTTTTTGTAATTGCAAAAATGGTGTTAAGAATATTTGTGGAGCAGGTGGGAGCAACGTTTGAATTGGTTCCAGAGTATTATCTATTAATTGACTCAATTGCAATTTTGATTTGAAATTTCTAGGCTAACAGCAGTCATAATACTGTAGCTGATATTAGTACATACTAGTTATATTAGTTCTAGTTTAAATTGTTTACTTTTAAGAATTACTTATTCCAAAAAATAAGTCAACGACTCCTGAATATCGTTGTTAATATTTTCAAACATTCGACTAGGCGGGGGTAATTGGTATTATCAAATACTAAAGATTGAATGTCCTCTCGAATGATTGTTGCTGCATCTTTGATGATTCTCAATCGTTATTCCTTTTCATTTTGACTTTTTTTTTCTCATACCAAGCTTGATTAAGAATGTCGTGATGATCATACTTTAACTTCAATCGAATCTTAATTGATCTATTATCTAAAGCTGGATTTTTACAATTATTTTGTAATTCTTCCAATGAAAATTGACGGTTATCACTTTTTTCTCCATCGCAACATTAGTAGATTCATCTTGAGAATGACCGATGTTACCCCCAGTGGTGGGTCTCAAGAAGAAATTATAGCAATTATTATGGTACCTAGTCTCGGCAGCAACTAAATCATATTCGTACTGAATACGTGCAGTAAAATGCTTTGCTACGTCATCGGGAGTTCGAGCTACCTTCAGAATGGATTCTTTAAATTCAAGTGTAGCAACTTTATGAATTTTACGTCTAACATTTTGCGCATTTTTCTTCTCAGCCTCTTTATTCGCTTCATCTCCACAAAATAAGCAATATTTTTAAAACAAGAAACGGATTGACTTACGCGTGCTCTAGTACGAGGTGGACTGATTTCAGATGTGCTGGCTTGCTCCATCTCATGCGATTTTTTAACTGCAGCTATAGAACTCTACCGAGTGTACATTTTACGACACTGCACATGAGTTATCACAGATTTCTTTTCTTTCAGGTATTCAGAAAACCCATCATTTATTTCAACATTTGAATCGATCAAACTCTTCATTCCACGATCAAGAATAACTGTTTCATTTTCAGTCAAAGGTTTACTACAAACAAAGCAAATTGCGACATTTTTTTTTAATTATTGAATAGCACAAATTGTTTTAAGAAATATTATTAAGAAGCACGTATATCAACAGTCACATGTATTCACTGTAATGGAACACTATACTAAAAGTCTTTCGTTATGCCTTCCAGAAAAAAAACAGGTATATGACTGTCGCCACCCGGACAAAAAATAGTATAGTTGGCAGATGTTGCTTAAGGTTATACGGGCCAATTAAATTAGGGACTGAGTTTCTTTTTTGTGTATATTCTCACAATCATATAATATATAATTTGTATATAGGCCTATAAGTTATTCAACCAATATTTTTATTATATTAAATATCTCATGATTTATAGGAGGTTAACTTGCGATTGAAAAGCGTGCATATTATTGCCTTCAGTGTTTCAAATGGTGATATCTCACGAATGGTGATTCTTATGAAAAAAGTATAAGAACAATTTTTGTAGATAATTGCATTGTCTACAAATTTGATCTGACCTATTTTATGATAAAACTTACCGTTTGGCTGAAAAATGCAAAAAACCTATATTCGCGAACTTTGAACTTGAATAATTTCTTTAGCAGATGTGGAATCGATGGGGACTTTTCGCATTTTATTCATAATGTTGTTCTCAACATTCGTACAAATTTTCAGCTCTATGCTAATTTTTTGTAAGCCTACCCCTATTTTTTGAGCTAACTTGACCGGGCTATTACTACAACACAATTTAACGTATACCTTAGCGACAGCAACGCGTGGCCGGGACTTCTATATATATATATATAAAATAAATAATAGTTTTAAAAAACTAAAAGAGCACGCTTTATTAGAAAACTAAAAAATGAAAAATAATTTTAATTTCCAATACGCTTGGCATAAAATAAAGTGGTCAACAAAAAAATCATCTCCAACACATATAGAATAAAATTAGAGTTATCAACAAAAAGAAAATAATGTTACCATCAAAAGCGTGGGGTGCTCTATATCAATTAATATATTTGATAATAAACAGATATTGGTAAGCTCTCTAAGAAGAAAATGTAAAAATCATAAAAATCACCCCACGCTTTTGATGGTAAAATTATTTTCTTTTTGTTGATAACTCTAATTTTATTCTATATGTGTTGGAGATGATTTTTTGTTGACCACTTTATTTTATCCCAAGCGTATTGGAAATTATAATTATTTTCCATTTTTTAGTTTTCTAATAAAGCGTGTTCTTTTAGTTTTTTAAAACTATTATTTATTTTTTATTTTTTAGTTTTAATATTTTACAGAATAAGATAAAAATATAAATATCTTTAAATTTGATACTATTGTAATATGAGCTAAAAGTAATAGGCCTACTCTTCTATAAAAAAAACCTCCCAGTCGGATTTGAACCAGCGACATATGGATTACTGAAATTATATACCACTAAGAGTTCACTGCTCTACCAACTGAGCTCTTACAACGATTGACTAAAAGCTCGACAAGTCCGCAACCTATTATACCAGTTTTCATTTTTTTGATTTTCGGATGATTCTGGCCAGGATTTTAGAAACAAAATATGAAATTGTGTTGTCACGAGTCCTCTATACGTATACAAAGTTTCAAGTCGATCCGATGATTTTAAGTGGGTGAAAATCGCGTTGAAAGATTCCGTTACATTGATACAAAAACACTTTTTTTGATTTTCTGATGATTATGGCCAGGATTTTAGAAAATAAATATGAAATTATTGTATTGTCACGGTCCTCTACAAGTATACAAAGTTTCGAGTCAATCCAATGTTTCTAAGTGGGTGAAAATCGCGTTGAAAGATTCCGTTACATTGATACAAAAACACTTTTTTTGATTTTCTGATGATTATGGCCAGGATTTTAGAAAATAAATATGAAATTATTGTATTGTCACGGTCCTCTACAAGTATACAAAGTTTCGAGTCAATCCAATGTTTCTAAGTGGGTGAAAATCGCGTTGAAAGATTCCGTTACATTGATACAAAAACACTTTTTTTGATTTTCTGATGATTATGGCCAGGATTTTAGAAAATAAATATAAAATTATTGTATTGTCACGGGTCCTCTACAAGTATACAAAGTTTCAAGTCGATCCGATGATTTTAAGTGGGTGAAAATCGCGTTGAAAGATTCCGTTACATAGATAGATAGAATAGATAGATAGATAGATAGATAGATAGATAGATAGATAGATAGATAGATAGATAGATAGATAGATAGATAGATAGATAGATAGATAGATAGATAGATAGATAGATAGATAGATAGATAGATAGATAGATAGATAGATAGATAGATAGATAGATTAGATAGATAGATAGATAGATAGAGATAGATAGATAGATAGATAGATAGATAGATAGATAGATAGATAGATAGATAGATAGATAGATAGATAGATAGATAGATAGATAGATAGATAGATAGATAGATAGATAGATAGATAGATAGATAGATAGATAGATAGATAGATAGATAGATAGATAGATAGATAGATGCAGGTCAAGCTAATATAAAGCGTGTAACAAAGTCGGATTAGTTACACTATTTATAACTCAAGAACCGCTGGACCGATTTTTATGATCTTTGATTTGTTGGATTTGTTTCCGCCCCAAATAGCAGATAACTAATAAAACTTCGGAAAAATTAACGTAAAAATATTTAAAGGAGATACGACGTTCGCCGGGCCAGCTAGTTAGTATACATATATTCCCGTCTATTTTCTAAAATATATATTTCCTAAAAAAATTATTATTATACACCCATATATCCCTCCATGGTACCTTTACCTTGTCGTGGTGGAGTGGCTTGCGTGCTTAAATGATCCCGAGAGCTATGCCGGCGGTAGCATTACTGCCGACAGGGTTACCCATGCCGAACTGGTCCAAGGTGATAAGCCCGACGAAAAAAGTACCTTGGTCGAAAGAGTGACGATCTTTCACCGTAAAAATACAACCGTCAAGAAATGCGGACATGGGTTAAACTGGAGTAAAATTTTCCGGAGGTCAAATAGTCCCCCATTCGGTTCTCCGGGCGGGGACTACTTCAGGGAACCATGCCAAAGGCTCAAACACAGGGACATGTTCCTATAAACATGGTATGTTAGGGCTTTATGAGATGCACAAAGAAATTAAACAGAGGCTCAATTCTGGAAATGCGTGCTATTACGCATTACAGAAACTTTTGATGTCCCAACTCCTTTCAAAAAACGTTAAAATGAAAATATATAAAACTATTATTCTACCACGTTTTTCATGGTAAATTATTTTTTTTTGTAGATAACTCTAGTTTTATTCTAGATGTGTTGGAAATGATTTTTTGTTGACCACTTTAATTTTACACCAACCGTGTTGGAAATTAAAATTAATTTTCATTTTTTAGTTCGGTTTTCTAATAAAGCGTGTTGTTTTAGTTTTTTAAACTATTATTTACTATTATATAAGGTTTCCTACATATGACATGTAACTCACCGTTATGTAGTTTTATTTATCTGTCTATAGTTTCAACAGTCCACCGCTGTGGTCTCGAGGTAGCGTGCTGCCATGTCACGCAGCGGGCCCGGGTTCGACCCGCGGTCGGGGCAGTTTTTCTGGGTGAGGTTTTTATCGGGGTTTTTCCTCACCTGTAAGACAAATGTCAGGAAACCTTTAAGGCACAAACGGTCCCCGAAACCATATGGCCATCGCAATCATCATCATTCATATTCATCTTATCATCATCATCCTTCATTGGTGTGGAAAGCAACGGGAAGCTACCACACCTATAATTCCCTAGTAAAGCTGCAAAGCATAGAATGAAAATGCTACGATTGTAGTGAAAGACCTGCCTTCGAGCAGAATTACTATGGATGGATAGTTTCAACTTTGGTCCAAAAATTTCCCTAAGTGCTCCTCTCCTAATTAAGATGTTACTCTATTGTTTATGGATAAGAGACCATATTTCACATGCATACGTATAATAGTCTGTACTAATACACTTCATGGATAAATTTCGTTAAAGTGGGTAAAATGTATAACAATTATGTTCACAAGTATCCTCCCTTTTATATACTAAAACACATTTTCCGGGACTACAATCATCCATACATCTATAATAATTCTGCCCGATGGCAGGTCTTTCACTGCAATCATAGCATTTTCATGCTATGCTTTGCAGCTTTACGAGGGAATTGTAGATGTGGTAGCTCCCGTTGCTTTTGACACCGGTGAAGGATGATGATCTCTTATAATATTTTTATCTTAATTGATTACTTTATGGATCGCGTTCTCTATTTTCTTGTATATAGGATTTAATAGTTTATTTTGTTTTTAATTAGTTAAATCATCTGAAGCTATCTTTTGATAAGCATAATGCACTTACCATAAATAACAATCCAGACATCCTTATCGAGAAAATATCGGCCCTTTCAACAGTACAATTAATAGAATGTTAAACCTACTATTACTTACTTACTTACTTACTCTCTAGCACTATCGAACCCGTAGGTTCATGGCCGCGCGGACATAAGCTCTCCATACATAACCTATCATGAGCTAATGCTTTCCAATCATTCCCTGTATAATCTACTTCCCTCAAATCATAGTTAATGTTGTTCTCCCACCTCATTCTTGGTCTACCAACTGGGAGTTTTCCCTCTGGCTTTCATACAAGAAGCTTCCATACACGTCTTTCATTCCCCATACGCGCATCATGTCCTGCCCATCGCAGTCTACGAGACTTAACTGTTCTCATTATATATGACTTCCTATAAAGTCCATGTAGTTCATTGTTATGTAGTCTCCTGCATTCACCTGTCCGTTCATCTCTCTTTGGTCCAAACATTTTCCTAAGAACTTTATTCTCAAAAACTCGTAATCGTATTCCCTCCCTTAAAGTATGAGTCCATGTTTCGCACCCATATAATATAACTGGTAGAATAATAATTTTATATATTTTCAGTTTAACATTTTTTGAAAGGAGTTGGGACATAAAAAGTCTCTGCAATGCGTAATAGCACGCATTTCCACAATTGAGCCTATGTTTAATTTATTTGTGCATCTCATTCCTATTTGTGATTGTTGTTCCTAGGTATTTTAATTCAGCCACTTCCTCAAAATTTCCCTCATTTGTCATTAGCTGTCCATTTCCATTATATAATGCATTTCTACGTGTGACCATATATTTAGTTTTATTGATATTTACTTCCAGTACTAATTCCTTAGTGTTACTCAATAGTGTGTGCGTGTTGGCCTTTAGTATCTCCTCACTATCGGCCAATAGTACTACATCATCAGCATAAACTAACAGCTTATTAATACCATTGAGTTGTTGGCTTTCCTCATCCTCTAAAGATTTGATGGCATGCTCTAGTACAAAATTAAATAGTAGAGGAGATAGTGCATCTCCTTACTTCAACCCATTGTGAATTTCAAAAGTGTCCGAAAACTGTTTGCCTACACGCACCCTACTCTTTGTGCCATTTAGACACATTCGTATAAGTCTAACTAACTTTGTAGGAATTCCGAACTCCAGCAGGATACTATACTATATAACTTCTCCCTCTTAATTGAATCATATGCTCTTTTGAAGTCTGCATATAGTTGATATACAGTACCATTGTATTCCCATTTCTACTATTAAATCAAGAACATTACAAAAAATAATTATATCCCATTAAGTGCATTGCAAAAAGTAACGGGTGTAAGTAACAAGTCAAACCCATAACAAAACAAAAAAGGAAAGAACAATATACTCAGCATAACCCTTATCTTGCAAATTCCTGTTGTTTCATTGTGTACTGGTTTGTTTCAAAACAAAAGAAGCAGTATCAGATAATATATTTTCTTTCAATGTAGTACTTTTAGTTTGTTCCGGAAATCTCAGGTCCTCAATAAACTGAATAAACATAAATGAACATATTGAAATCAGTTGAGGAAAATCGGGAGTGGTGTTCGATTCCCGCTAAGCAATAAGTTGGTAATATGAGGCGCAAAGAACATTAATGTCAGACAGGAATTTGGTAGTAAGTTTAGTAAGTAAATGAATGTGTGGTCTATGTGTAGCTTACATTAAACAGCATACTACTTCTGTTTATGGGTCGACTTAAAATTCATATTTATATAAAATAATACAGTGTTATAAACATCCCAGAGAGAATCTTAGAGCTGATTACTTATGAGAACTGACAGAGTTCCCAAAGTAAATGATAATTGTGTGAAAATTTAACCATATATGTTGCCGCAAATAGAGGATAATTTCAGCAACGTATCAACATTGTAAGTGAAAATCCATGAAAATTCGTTGTAAGCACTAGACTTAGAGTAATTGCGTGAACTTCACAAAGAAAAATGCGGTTCCCGTAATTCTCCGAGCATCCTCAACTAGATACAACTCCAGTTACATAACAATACAAACATAATAGGTACAAAATATATATAAATATTTTTAAATTTTATTTAAATAAATAAATATATTTAATACAATCAAAATAAATAAATTTATAATGAATCATATTGTATAAATTAGATCTTAGAGCCATCTGTCACCTGGTGAAGTTTTGAAGCTAGTAATTCATAATTCTGCATGTTTTCAATACCTGCGAGACCTAAAACAATTAATATAAAATAACAATAAATCATTTACTATAATGCCAATCAATAATGCTTTAAAAATGGCAATAAAAGGTGTTTCTGGAGGGAAGGACTGGCTCTCTAGCCTTGCGTGGCAACTTTCTTTTAAAGCGCTGCCTAGGGGGCCGACAAAATATTATACGACTCTGATTTGACATAAAATATCACCGAGAATTACCTGAAATTACAAAAAATGTTCACACATGTTTCAATGCATGCCTGGCATTTTATGAAAACATTTCTTGGCTCACATTGAAGTCTTGTCTCGAAATGACGCGTCTATGTGATACGAAAACAAATTCAGATCTACATGGATTAGCAATAGTGCGGTTTGTACGGAAATCATCGGAAATGACTGCTGCTTCGCGATCGTTTTAATGACTCTCGTCCCACACTCGCTGAAACACCTTGTACATGATGTTACATACTACATCAATTATATAATTGGCCGTTCATTAAAAAGAATAATTTAATATTTTCCGAAAAAAAAAAACTTACTTTTTATATTTCTTTCTTGGGCATATCACGAATATAATCTCCGTATAATCTCATTAAATCACTAACTGGTACGCCTAAACTCTCTGTTGAAGCTTTCTTCTCAACCCTGTAAAGAAATAAACGATGATATGTTAAACACTATTACAATTTATACAACCTTCTATTTCATTTCGGTATTCGTTTTAATTCGTAGCATTCAATTCAATAAAATCGCTAACAACAAATTAAAATACATAAATAACATATCATAGAATAAAGTAAATGAATTTTTAAAACTTGAAATGTCGTACTAAAACCCCGTTTTATTATGTAATTCCTACATTTTTCTTTTTTCCGCGGGGTAACAGGCCTAGAAGACTCTTGGTCTACCAGACGCCTGCTGGCCTCCACAGAGGTAAATGATTATCCGGCCAGTGTAGTGGTGACATGTGGTCAGCATATCGCTTTTCCCAGCCGTTATAACTAATTCTTGCTAACCTGGAGCCGCTACTTATTGTAACTACCCAAATTCCTTAGGATGTTGGGTGGACACCGGTCCCATACTGACCGAAATTTCATGAGAATATTTCTTCCCTCATGGAGATCCGAACCAGCACATGTTCCGTAGCTCTGCGCCAAGGCAACTTTCCTTAACCCCTCAGCTACAACTCGGGACAATTCCTACTTATAAATAAACTTTTTTTTTATCACACAATGACCTATATTGAGAGACCGATAGAAAATAAAATTACATATTTCCTTAATTATAAAATAACGCTTCTATACTCCATCAAACGAATGAGTTTCTGTAGATAAGATGACTTGGTTATGGATTGGGATGTGAAATCAAGTTCAATGCTTATATCAGTACCATAATTAAACAAAGAGTGAACTACAATATTGGGAAGCAAGAAGGCAAAATGATTTGAATCAACAGTATTGAGCATTAAATGAAATAAATAATTTTATGATAGAGTATTTAATATGACTTGTTACCGCCTTTAAATACGATATCTCATCGTAGTTTAACCTCTCACCTTACAGGAAGGCCGTACTTACAGTGGCACGACTTCCTGGGAAGGTATTCAACTTTGGATCACATTCTTTTTATAACACAATGACGTGGGGGGGGCCTTAGCGAATATGATAAAATTGATTATGATGGCAACGTGATGTTCGGGGATCATTTCCGCCCTCAACGTTTTCTGGAATTTGTATTATAAATGAGGAAATACCCAGAATAAACCATCGCCCAGGAAACTTGTCCCTACTGGTGATTGAACCCGGGACCGACGTTACCCCAGATGTGAAAGAAATACGATATATAATTTAAATTTTTACCTTCTATCACTATAAAAAATAAGATTATATACATATATCTCCACCGCTGTGTTCTCGAGGTAGCGTGCTGCCTTGTCACGGCGGCGGGCCCGGGTTCGATCCCCGGTCGGGGCAGTTTTTCTGTGTGAGGTTTTTTTTATCAGGTTTTTTCCTCATCTGCAAGACAAATATCAGGAAAGCTTTAAGGCCCAAACGGTCCCCGAAATCATATGGCCATCATCATCATCCTTATCATTATCATCCTTCACTGGTGTGGAAAGCAACGGGAAGCTACCACGCCTACAATTCCCTAGTAAAGTTGCAGGTATTGCATCAAAATGCTATGATTGCAGTGAAGGACCTGCCTTCGGGCAGAATTACTATGGATGGATATATATATATATATATATATATATAGTACTAGTTAATACCCGGCTTGCGCTAGTACGCCTAAATAAATAAAAATTAATGTACTTTTATGTTTAGTTGAATAAGTGAAAGGATAAATAATTATAAATTTATATTTTTTTAATGCCCCGTGATGATTACCCGGAGTTGCCCGGGAATCTACTTATCCCGATCTTCTTGACATAAATGAGCTGAAATACGAAAATTAATGCGTTTTATGTTTGGTTAAATAAGTAAACGGAAAAAACTTATATCGTAATTATTTTTAGATACCTCGTGCTGTTTACCCGGCGTTGTCCGGGGATCTACTCATCCCGATCTTCTAGGCATAAATGAGCTCAAATGTACTTCTTATGATTAGTTAAATAAGTAAAATGAAAAATAATTATAATTGTGCATCGTAATTATTTTAATATTTCCCGTGCTTATTACCCGGTGTTGCCTGAGAATCTACTAATGTCGACCTTCTTGGCATAAATGAGCTGAAAGAAAAAATTAATTATTGTGAGTTATCCGTAAAAGAATACCCGTCGTGTGTGCTATGCTTGCACAGGAATCTACGTACTTGTCTCGATCTTCTTGGCATCAATGAAAGACAAAATTGGTTATTGTGAGTTATCCGTAAAAGATAAACATATGCTGTCGGGGACATTTTTTGTTGAGTTTTTTTTAAAATATTCAATTCTGTGTACATTAATTTTGTGTATTTGTTATGGTTTAAGACGTTTAAGCCATTTAAGCGTCGAAAGAGTTACTTTTTTCATGTTTTCCACTACAAAGGGTGATTTTTATGGGTCTAGGAGTTGAGTATCACAACTCTCTTATAGCCTATGTTCATCCCGGAAATCTCCTGAACATTTTGCGAAAAGCCCCATCGCAATCGGATCAACGGTATAAAGTACGAACAAACAAACAAACAAACAAACATTAATTTTTATATATTGTATTTCAAAAGTTATGGTGTAACTTTTTTTTTTTTTTTTTTGCTAGTCGGGACAATTTAATTTATCAAGCCGAACGTTAAAATTGAAAATCTCCAATAAAGATGTTCATGATTATTGGATCCACATATATGCAGCAAAATACAATGTGAATAATACATATTAAATCCATATAGGCTATTAATACGTAACATGCAAAAAATTTCACCCAATTTTAAGCAGATTGCGGGCACGGAGGAGTGTGATATTTGGCATAATTAAAATTCATATAGGGAAGGAGTGCTGAAAAATAATTTTTTGCATAATATGTGTTACAAATACATTAAATTAAAACCAAGTCCACCGCTGTGGTCTCGAGGTAGCATGCTGCCTTGTCACGCAGCGGGCCCCGGGTTCGATTCCCGGTCGGGACAGGCTTCTGTCATATTCAAGGTATAACCAAATTTATTATAGATAGACAAACATATTGGAAGGTTCATATAGAAACATTAGAAGACAACCTACTTGCAAAAAGAGCTAAAGAAGATGGACCAATGGACGGGAGAAGAGCAATAGGAAAACCAGCCAAGAGATCGATAGAAAGTTGGTGCACATCCAATACGGCTTCCTCCGAGTGATTTGGGAAACAAACAAGCTGAAATTCCTACAAATTATGAATAAGAAGAAATTAAAGTCGCTATTAGTGATCTTCAATATTAATTTACCGTTTAAATTAAAATTGTTAGTATTGATGCCCAGAATTTACTTACACTGTAAGAAATGTACGAGTAAAAAATGGTTACCGTTGTTTCGCTTGCAGATGTGAAAACATTACTAGTATTTGAGAACAAAGTGCTTAGAAAATGTTAGAATCAAAGACGAACAACAAGACAAGTCAATGTAGAAAACTACATTACAGTGAGCTCAATGATTTTTACGGAAACACGTCATAACAAAACTTCAGTCGCGTATCTTGCGATAGGCAGGATATTTGTCAAATATTTGGAATGAAAAATAGCCATGAAAAATTCTTATTGGAAAACCAGAAGAAAAGTGTCAGTAGTAAGCCAAGAATGAAGTGCGAGAATAACATAAACCATGATTTGAGGAAGGTGAATTAAGCAGGGAGATTTTGGAAAATATTAGCTCATAATAGTATGGTGTGTATCTATATACCAAGAGGACGAAGATCACTGGGCCGTCCTATGAAACGCTGGAGGGAAAATTTTCTATAGGATCGTAACAGACCTTGGCCTAATACTTGGAAGGAAGAAGAAGAAGAAGTATGGAGTGTTTATGTCCGCGCAGTCATGAACCTCCGGATTCGAAATTGTCAGTGAGTTAGTTAATTGTTACTTACAGACTGGCAGTCTATATATAGAGTACATTTTACACGCTTTATAATTAGCTTGACCTGTATCTATCTAAGTAAGGAATCTTTCAACACGATCTTCATCCACTTAAAAACATTGGATCGTCTTGAAACATTGTTTACTTCTAAAGGACCAATGACACTACATTAATTTTATAATTTCTTTCTAAGATTCTGGCCAGAATCATGAGGACATCAAAGAAATAAAGACCGGTATAATAGGTTGCGGACGTATCGACTTTTTAGTCTATCGTTGTGGTAGCTCAGTTGGTAGAGTGGTGGACTGTAGTGCTATATAATTTCAGTAATCCATAGGTCGCTGGTTCAAATCCGGCCCGGAGGATTTTTTAGAAGAGTATTAAGCAATTAAATTTTCATGGGATTCCGGTCTATGACAATCAATTAAACTGAAAATTAAAAAAATAAATAATAGTGTTTAAAAACTAAAACAACACGCTTTATTGTAAAACCAAACTAAAAAATAATAGTTTAAAACTAAAACAACGCGCTTTATTAGAAAACCGAACTAAAAAATGAAAAAGAATAATTTTAATTTCCAACACGCTTGGGATAAAATTAAAGTGGTCAACAAAAAAACCATATCCAACACATCTAGAATAAAATTAGAGTTATCTATAAAAAAATAATTTTTCCATCAAAAGCGTGGGTGCTTTTTATGTTTTTACGTTTTCTTCTTAGAGACTTTACTTTTATCAATATCTGTTTATCATCAAATATATTAATTGACATAGAGCACTCCAGGCTTTTGATGGTAAAATTATTTTTTTGTAGATAACTCTAGTTTAATTCTAGATGTGTTGGAGATGATTTTTTTTTGTTGACCACTTTAATTTTATCCCAAGCGTGTTGCAAATTAAAGTTATTTTTCATTTTTTAGTTTGATTTCTAATAAAGCGCGTTGTTTTAGTTTTTTTAAACTATTACTTATTTAATGTCTCCATATAAGAAATATCGCATTGCCTTACGCAGGTGGTTATGTTCCTAGCGTCTAATTACGAGGATCGCGTTTTCAAACCCGACCGAGTCGATGGATTTTTTAGTACGGAAAAATCACAGGAACAAGTCCTCTGGGAGATAAATTAAGACGTGGGTCCCGAGTCGGAAGATTTTTAAGCTCGTAAAAGATCCTTAAGCCTGAATAAAAAGGCATCTTAGCAAAATTTACCGACATCAACGTCCTACTAATAGGACCTTAGATGTCTCAATGGGTCGGTGTTTTGACCGCATGCCATCCATGACATCTATGAGCAAATATGGTAACTAAAATTAACTTGGACTAGTAACTCCTTACAGAGGAAATTATTGGGCTCAACAATGGGCTACGCCATTATAGATAGATACAGGTAGAGGTTAGGCAGGATTAAATCCACAAATATCGGATCTTGAATTGTAAGACTGTAATTAGCGTTGCAATTGAAATTTGGTCGTGAAAGACACAACAAAGTTTGCTCGAAGATCTCTTATTTCAGAGTAGAGGTTATTTTAAATGCCGCAATTCTACGGAACTGTTTCCACGGATTTACTTGCCTTCCGAAGTAAGCCATACATTGGAATTACAGGTCCTGAAAATTCAACCTATCCGACCGGGCCATCTACATCTACAATGGTTTAATATCTCACTATTGAGCCTTAGCCTCTCCTTTGTTAGGAGTTTACTACACCAAGTTAATTTAGTTACGCTTATTTGCCCACAGATATCGTGAATGGTATGCGGTGAACATGCACATTCAGTGAGACATCTATCAGGCAACTAGGATTATGTCATTAAATTGTACTTAGTGGCGTCTATATTCAAGCTTGATTATCTTCCATGAGACAGAAAACCTTCAGACTCTGGACCTATGTCTTAAATTCCCCTCAGGAGGAATTGTTCCTTGGATTTTTCCATCCTAAAAACTCCATTGACCCCGACCAGATATGAACCCGCAATTCTCGGTACCGTAGGCAAGAAACATAACCATACTTCACCGCGGCCGACTTAAAAAAGAATATGGAACACTTCATAATTTTGCGTGTCATTCTTGCGCAGGGGCAGCTAGGAGTATTACTATAATTTAAGGATAATATCCATCCATAGTAATTCTCCCGAGGGCAGATCCTTCACTGCAGTCATAGCATCTTCATGCTATGCTTTGCAGCTTTACTTGGAAATTATAGGTGTGATAGCTTCCCATTGCTTTCCACACCTATGAAGGATGGTGATGATAATGATAAGAATGATGATGATGATGGCCGGATGATTTTCGGGGACCGTTGGGCCCTAAGCGTCCTGACATTTTGTTTTAAAGGTGAGGAAAAACCCCGAAACAAACCTCACCCAGGAGCCTGTTCCGATCGGGGATCGAACTCGGGCCCGCTGCGTGACAAGGCAGCATGCTACCTCGAGACCACAGCGGTGGACATGGATAATATAAGGAAATAATTTATTGTGGCACCATTATGTCATTATGGACGTGACTTACTCTTCATCAGCGCGTTCTTTTTCATAAATTTGGACTCCGAGAGTGTGAAGTTGATCTGCTTGCTGTAATGCTTGTCCTAGGCCGGTGATAATGTGTCCTACAGCACTGGTCAGCTTTCCCAAGTTGCTCACGAGTAGATCTCCTACTGCTGTAATATTTAAAACGCACATCATTAGTTTGTCACAATTCACATTAGTGATAAAATATACTAATTTCAGTAAGTTTCAAGCTCGACATACAAATTAAATAGCATTAATTAAAGTACGTTTAAGGGGCTGTAAAATTTAAGTTTATAAATTAATCCTGCACCAACATAGCTTTTTTTTAATTTATAGGATGTCCTACTATACCATTGTAATTAAAGGGAATGAAATGGAAAACTTACGAGTGACAAAATTAAGAATTATTTAGTCAGTCAAATATAAAAAAGTAAATGAATTTGACAGAACTATTCAGTATCTGACTAATATAAATCTGTCCGATCAGCTATAAAAATTATCTTCTAATCTAGTTTTGTAAGTTTTTTTTTCGACGTTTCCCTGGCAAGTTTCTCTAGTTTGATATTTTATTTTGTTTATACTGTATATACTGTTCTAATAATTCATATGTTATTTTAATTAATGTTTTTATGGTTTCAAAAACAACAAGCAGTCAAGAGACCTTATATATATATTGTAGATTTTCGCGGATATAAGTATGATTAAGAGAATTTTCTTCGGTTTTCCGAGTCATGGATTCATTATCGAATGATAATGGCATGTGGGATCATGCCGAATCATTGAAATCAGTGGCAGAGGGCGACCTTGAATACATGTCGCGGAAAATGCAAGAAAACTTTCTTAATCATACATGTATATATATTAAAAACATATTTTAAAACTTTAATTTTCATCATTTTTTACAAATTTGTTAACTGTTAAATTATTATTTTTTTTGTATTATGGATAGCAAAGTTAAATAGCATATATGTTCCATTATAATCTCAGTTCTTTTATCACATCATTATATGCAATTAAATAATATAAAAAGCAAAACCAAGTATATTCCAATTTACTGCGAAGGTACATTTCACTGTTTTGCTTTGATAGTGGCAAAAGTTTTTTTTTTTTTCAGGAAAAGACTACAAACACTTTGTATGTACTAGTATTCAAATATTGACGTCAACTTAATTATATTCTTCTATAGTTTTTATAAATTTGTATATTCGTTTCTCTAATATAAAACTCTATTATATGTCCAATATGAAATAGAGAGATTTTTTTAAGTTGTGCCACTATCAAAGCAAAGAAACTATATTATGTTTTGACTTATCGTCACTTACATAAATATTCTTAAATATATTTGTAAGTCAGTTTGTTTTAATGTTCTGTATTTTTTATTTTACTTCCTATATTTCACTCATTTCTGTGATATATCACGCCAGCATAAAAGTATTCACTTTGGAGTAAATCCCCAAATCTTAAGTTATAAATCGAACAAAGAGTCCCTTATTCCACATCCTAAAGATTCGACTTGAAAGTATCAGTTTGTTCCTATGTTTAACAAATTAGTTCACAGTAATATTTTTATTTACGAAATATTGAGCTTAATTTATTTCATGTTACAGAAAGGAGAAGGCAACCTGTAGCGAAGATGGTTAAGGCAATACACTACAAACCGGAAAGTCTAGGGTTCGAGTTGGGGTGGGTCTGGATTTTAAACTAATCCAAACTTTCTATTGGCACCATGGTCCTGGGGTCGACTCAGCCTCTAATGGAAATGAGCACCAGACGGTTGTTCTGGGAGGGGGGTAAAGGCGGTCGTCACGCAGGGCTAACAACCCGGCTGACATCATGTGTCGATTGTCTAAAAAAAGTGAGAGCCTATCCTCCTATTTCCCCAAGGATCCTCTGTGGCCTGTAATGGGATCACTTTACTTATCTATAAAGAAGAAAAAATCTTAATAAATATACTGTACAGTACATGCAGACTATATTGTATTTAAATTTAATTGGTTGATTTATAACTTGCAGTCTATATAAGATGTCACTTCTATCTCATGTATATTACTTTAATATTCGTCTTTTTTAATTTTACCTTCTGGTTTTATCATTTTACTCTTTATTTTTTTACAATATCTATGCATGGTACACTATACGCACAAACATATACACACACATAAACACATACATTCACACCCTGATGAAATAAATAAAATGTCTAAGAAGAAAAATAAGTATGGAATATCTAATACAATGAAATGAAAAAATGACATCACGCTTTATGGCAAGGAACCTGTAGCAATACCTGACAAGCTGTACGTCTCAAATAATTGAGATTTTTAACTAAGAGCAAGTGGAAGGTAGAGATAACAACTTTGTTAGGGATAGACCCTACACTGGTCCTC
This sequence comes from Diploptera punctata, assembly GCA_030220185.1. Taxonomy (NCBI): domain Eukaryota; kingdom Metazoa; phylum Arthropoda; class Insecta; order Blattodea; family Blaberidae; genus Diploptera; species Diploptera punctata. The sequence goes on along the minus strand of JASPKZ010010652.1, from coordinate 412,171 downwards.
ACCAACCCATGGTTAAGTACAGGAGACCTTTATATCTGATGAAGCTATAACCAAAACCGTCCGTACGTGGTGAAGAACCATATCCTGCAAGAGGTGGCCCTGTTTTAACTGAATATGGCGGATCTAGACATGGCTGTCGATAACAAAAAACCGAACAGACTTTACTCTAAATGTGAGTATTGGTAAACTCAAAAAATAAACCCGTGAAGAAGACACTCGTTAGCCGCGGAGAAGTGGCGAGTGATTCCAGGTGGTGTTCCCTTGTCGTAGACTCACTGTGAATATCGACCGCCTAGAAGCACTCGCCACTGAAGATGTCCTCGGCAGTTGAGGGAGAAACGTCTGGAAGAAACGCCAGTTATAGACCACGGCCACATAGCCCGGAATCTATTATATTAGAATGTTAATTAAGTTTTAATATCCTCTCCCGTATATTAATTTTGTATCAACTATATGGCAATAGGGGATCTTCCTCAAGGTTTAATACTAGAAGAAGATTTAGGGACAATTAAATACACTGAAGAATGTAAGTATTTGGGAATTAAAATTACTAAAGATGGAAAACAAGAAACAGAGATAAGAAACAGGATCAATATAGGAAAGTATGCTATATCTGCCATAAATGGAATAGTATGGGACAAACATATCTTCAAAGAAATAAAAAAACTATTTTTAATACAATAATCAGAAGCATTATTACCTATGGAGCTGATGTGTGGGCTTTAAATGCACAAATGAAAAAATATTGCTCCCCACTGAAATGGACTACTGGAGACGTGCTGCGAGAATATCCAGGAAGGATAAAATCAGAAATTCAGATATAAAAGAAAAAATGCAGGTACAATATTCAATATTAGATTTTATAAAGAAGAAACAATTAAATTAGTACGGACACATTAGAAGAATGGAAGAAGGAAGACTGCCTAAGATAATCATGGATTGGGAACCACAGGGAAGGAAAAAGAAGGGTAGGCCAACTATTACGTGGATTCAGGGAATCAATGAAGCTAAGAGGGAATGGGAAATAGAAGAAGATATATCGATGAACAGACAGAAATGGAAAAATGTGTTGAAACAAATGTGTAGTTAACTGTGAACATGGGTACCGGAAAAATGTATATTCATTGTAAAAGCCGGAATAATAAAAAAATCAACTTTCAAAAATCTATACTTGTCATAAAAATTATATTTTGCTTTTTTAGCTAATTTAGAAGGAATGAAGCTGTTGAGGTTGTTATCACAAAGATTTATAAAAATGTACAGATATTCGTCCTTCCTACATACTAGACGCAAAAAATGGCTGTGATAAATAAATAAATATATATATATATATATATATATATATATATACACCATCAACGGATACTCATATCTGTCGGAGGATGAGTTCCAAATTGCCGTCGGAAAGCTCGCTGCACTGCAACAATGAACCAAACTTCGCAAATTGCTCCACACAGAATGACTTCTGTACAGGAGTCGCCATTTTCACAAATTTATTGTTGAGACATAATAATGCCAAGAAACTAATTACTGCATACAGGCTATGAAACTTTCACAGTTTTTCTTATTTATTCATTTGTATTTATTTATTTTACATGACGGAGTTAACACCGCAAGGTCTTCCCTTCCACTTCAACAGGGTTAAATTATACATACAGTAATAATTAGGGTTGATACATAATAGATATGGGGGCACGCCGTAGCGTAGTGGTTAAGGCACTGAGTTACAAGCCGGAGGGTCGAGGGTTCAAGTCCCGTTAGGGTCAGAATTTTTAAACTGACCCAAACCCTCTGGCGGCACTATGGCCCTGGGGTCGACTCAGCCTCTAACGGAAATGAGTACCGGACGCTTGTTCTGGGGTAAAGGCGGCCGTCACGCAGGGCTGACATAAAGTGCCGATTGTCTAGAAAAAGTGGGAGCCTGAACCTCCTACTACCCCAAGGGCCTCCGGGCCTGTTGTGGGATCACTTTACTTTACTTTACATAATAGATATAAACTACACAAAATAAATTTGACAAAGGTAAGAAAGAAAAGTTGCAATAATAATAATAATAATAATAACAATAATAACCTACAATTATATTAAGTAAATGGCTTGGTAAAGAAAGTTTAAAATATAAAGAAAGAATAAAAGTATAGGCCTACATGGAACACGGTTAATTAATATATTGTCTAAGGAAATATGAAGTGAGTTTCTTTTTAAACTGTTTTTGAGTCGGGTAGTCCTTTATAGCAAATAATCACGATTCCAATTTGGTTTGTAAAGCTATAGCAACTACTTAAAACTCTGTCCATCATTCTGAAACACGGTGCATTTATGTATTTGTGTGTGTTAACGCTCTATCAGCAACCAATCTCGATGTATACTTTTGAAATAAACCGAGAAAGGTGTTTTCTAAACATCACCGAATTCCGACCATTAGGAATCTCGAAGTTTAAAAATCGGTCAAAATGTCCGTATGTTGGTTTCCTCACGTCATAACTCATATACTTATATATATATATATATATATATATATATATCCATCCATAGTAATTCTGCCCGAGGGCAGGTCCTTCACTGCAATCATAGCATTTTCATGCTATGCTTGCAGCTTTACTAGGGAATCGTAGGTGTGGTAGCTTCCCATTGCTTTCCACACCGGTGATGCATGATGATAATGATAATGGTGTTAATGATAAGAGTGATGATGGCCATATGATTTCGGGGACCGTTTGGGCCTTAAAGTTTTCCTGACATTTGTCTTACAGGTGGGGTAAAACCCCGATAAAAACGTCACCCAGAAAAACTGCCCCGACGGGGGATCGAACCCGGGCCCGCTGCGTGACAAGGCAGCACGCTACCTCGAGACCACAGCGGTGGACATATATATATATATATATAAAGAAAAGTAAGTGTTTGAATTGGATTCGCCTGGTGGTGTAACGGATAACACGCTGGGGTACCGACCCAGAGTTCCGGATTCGAATCCCGTTCAGGCATTTATTTTTCTTATTATGTCATATATATATACTAGGATTTAATTAACAAAAGAAATGTACTTTTCATAAACCATCAAAATCGGACCATAAATTCGACTTGTTGAGGAATTCTCTTAGTTTACGCAGTTCCTGAATGACGGATTTAAAAAAAATGAAGTGATAAATTATGATAATGAGTGGCAAAACGTTACTCTCCGTGTGATTAAAAGGAATAATTTGATAGTTAACATATGCTACCGGTGCTAGCATTTAAAATAATGCGAGAAGACTTTAACATTAATAAAACATTTGAAAAAAGTAATTATCATCTATAGCGATTTACTTTTTTGACGAAGGGAAATAAAATTGTATAAAAATTTTGAGAAATATCTTACCGTGTCCTATTAATGTGAGTGATACACTTGGAGGCGCCACTTTTTCAGACTTCAAATCTTCATTTCTTGAAGTAATATTTGAAGTATCCAGTTTGAACGAAAAGGAGGATGACACGCATAGCGCCAGTACCAAGCAGAGCGTCTGAAACAAGATTTTAATCATTCGTTCTTTAAATATCTGAACATCATATATTTATAACATCTAATATATTGTACAATGACAATTTTACTACCAATTAAATTCAAGCTGAATTTGTAAGTTTTTTTAGCATTACACTAATTATAAATTTCAGTTTTTTTTGTAAGAATATATGTTTAACCCTTTATAATTAACATTTTACATAAATAATCTGTACTGTAAACGTGTATTTATACATTTCTGCTGGTTGAATGCAACAGAAGGGCTTACGACCTTAACTTTATCAGAGTAAATAAAACATTATTATTATTATTATTATTATTATTATTATTATTACTATTATTATTATTACTATTATTATTATTACTATTATTATTGCTATTATTATTATTATTATTATTATTATTGCTATTATTATTATTATTGCTATTATTATTATTATTATTATTATTATTATTATTATTATTATTATTATTATTATTATTATTATTATTATTATTATTATTATTATTATTATTATTATATTATTATTATTATTATTATTATTATTATTATTATTATTATTATTGCTATTATTATTATTGCTATTATTATTATTATTAATATTATTATTTCTTCTTCTTTCTTCTTCTTTCTTCTTCTTCCTCTACCCATGAAAGCTGGCAGCTTGTTGCGTGTTCATTCACCACAGGTATGGTGACGTCCTTCCATCGTAGTTGTGGTCGTCCTAAAGGCCTTTTCTGCTGAGGTGTCCAGTCTCGTACTTTCTACACTAATCTACTGTTCTCCATTCTATGTGATCGTTCTAGTTTAGTGTTCTATCATTTATCCAGAGGTTTATAGGTTCAATTTCACATTCTTCTCTAATAACAGAGCTGCGAATTTTCTCTCTCAGCGATTTTCAATATTATTATTATTATTATTATTATTATTATTATTATTATTATTATTATTATTATTATTATTATTATTATTATTATTATTATTATTATTATTATTATTATTATTATTATTATTATTATTATTATTAAAAAGGGTCGCCCGCGGTGGACTAGTGATTATGCTCCTTGCCTATGGACCCGGGTCGCGGTTCAAACCCGGCCGGGTTCGATGGATTTTTAGGATGGAAAAATCCAACGAGAAAATCCTCCGGAATGGACTTTAAGCCTTGGAAGATTTTCGGGCTCGTAAAAGATCCGAATATAAAAGCTCTAAGCCAACTTTTCGGAATTGCCCCGTTCAAGTACTACCTTGGTTTCCTAGATGTCAGTAAGAGACAGAAGGCTGACTACGACCCATTCCATTGACATCCATACGAAAACAAGTGTAACTAAATTAGTATGGTTCAATTCCTTCCTTGTAGGGGAGAGCGCCTAAATCTCGTTGAGGGAAACATGGGCTTTGAAGATACAAGAAGAAGATAATTAAAAAGAATACCTAATTACGTTTCTTATATAAAAACTTATTTCTTTACGTATTCAAGAAAAATGAGCAAACTATATATTATTTTATTATACATAAGCTATAATCTGAAAATAATAAAATGTAAATATTTAACTAAAAACTAACGTTAATTGAATCAACAGATTCTTTAGTAATCAATTGAATTTGTTATCATGTCTGAAGAAGGTACAAAGTGCCGAAACAGCTGTAACTAATTTATACTTTAATAAATATGAAAATCACATAAAACTGTAAGTTTTATTTTTATTTAGTTAAATAGATTATTTAGCCGCGGTGGACTAGTGGTTATGCTCCTTCCCTCTGGTCCCGAGGGTCGCGGGTTCAAACCCGGTCGGGGTCGGTGAATTTTTTAGGATGGAAAAATCCAAGGAGCAAGTCCTCAGGGAGGGACTTTAAGCCGTGAAGATTTTCAGGCTCGTAAAAGATCCTTAAGCCTGAATGAAAAGGCCTCTAAGCAAAATTTACCGAATTTTCCCGTCCTAGTACTACCTTGGTTTCGTAGATGACAGTATGAGGCGGAACGCTGGCCACGGACCACTCAAATGACATCTATACGAAAACAAGTGTAACAAAATTAGTATGGTTCAAATTCTTCCCTGTAGGGGGAGAGCGCCTAATTCTCTGTAAAGGGAAAACATGGACTTACATACATGTATAGAACTATGGTACCTATCACTATTTAAGTTCCGTAACAGAACTTTCAAGCATTCTAAACATTCACAACTAAGACAAAAATAATCATATGAACAGTAATGGATTATTACTGTTATAATATCAAGCTAATGAGGCATGAAATATAGGGTGCTGGCTTCACATTCCATAATAAGACTTTTTCTTTTGTATCATTCTGATGGTTTTGAAATAAAAGGCTGCTGTGATTCTTCATAACTATCGACATAAAGTTTGTATAATAATAATAATAATAATAATAATAATCATAATCATAATCATAATCATAATAATAATAATAATAGTAATAGCAATAATAATAGTAATAATAATAATTGCAATAATGATAATAGTAGCAATAATAATAATAATCCATCCATCCATAGTAATTCTGCCCGAGGGCAGGTCTTTCACTGCAATCACAGCATTTTCATGCTAGGTTTAGCAGCTTTACTAGGGAATTGTAGGTGTGGTAGCTTCCCGTTGCTTTCCACACCGATGAAGAATGATGATGAGATCACAATAATAAGCAGATGACAATGATAAGGATGAAGATGATGGCCATATGATTTTGGGGACCGTTTGGGCCTTAAAGTTTTCCTGACATTTGTCTTACAGGTGAGAAAAACCCACGATAATAACCTCACCCAGAAAAACTGCCCCGGCCGCGATCGAACTCGGGCCCGCTGCGTGAAAAGGCAGCACGCTACCTCGAGACCACAGAGGTGGACAATAATAATAATAATAATAATAATAATAATAATAATAATAATAATAATAATAGCATTAATAGCAATAATAATAATAATAATAATAATAATAATAATAATAATAATAATAATAATAATAATAATAATGTTAATCATATCTGAGAACATATTTTCTTAACTAGTCATATTTGCCAAGAGTTTCTCCTTCAGTATCCTTCTGTGGGTGGATATAAATGTTAATAAATTTATAGTACAATTTTCAACTAATCTTAATGCAATATCACATGATTAAAGTTTTAAAAATATACAATGAAATTTTAAAAAATCGTTGGATATATTTCACCAAAATTCTCTATAATCCTTCAACAGTACTTGAAATACGTTGAATACAAGAATAAGAGTAATGTTAAGGGTCACTTTAGGCCAATCATTTATTTTCCGTGTGTTTTTTTTTTTAATTGTTAGAATTGTTTTCACTTAAGCTTCGTTTTACTTTTTGCTCGTGAAATATTTAATAATGAGAGAAAGAAAATTTCATTTGCCAAGTGATATGGATCCGAAACTTGGACAGTAAGTAGAAAACAAACCAACAAGCTGATAGCAGTAGAAATGAATTCTAGGAGGCGATCGACAAGAATTTCAAGAAAGGATAAAGTCAGAAACAGAACAATAACAGAAATTATGCAGTTGAAAAAAAATAGAAAAAATAGAAAATAAACGTTTTAAACGATATGGACACCGCATAAGAATGAAAGAAGATAGAATACCAAAGAAGATCCTTGATTGGAAAGCTAATGGAAGAAGTGGAAGAGACAGACATAGAGAATGTTGGATAGATGGAGTGAGGAGAAGTAGTGAGGAGAAGTAGTGAAGCTAGAGATTTAAGGGAAGAAGATGCTTTTAACAGGAACCTCTGGCGACAAATCACTTTGGGTTGAAGGACGAACACTGTATTGTGGAATATTCCTAATAAAAAAATGCTGATTCCAATGGCACATTAACGACGACAAAACAGTGTACTAATTTAGTTAAATATAAATTTAGTTAAAAACTTAACAACTACTATTCATTTTTAGGGATTTACAACTCAATCACCATAAATTTGTTGATTGATGATAAGAATTGAATCTACTGTATTTTAAAGGAAATATCCGGAAACTCGTTTAAATGAATTTGCACATTTTAAATAAATCTAATACATTAGATGGTAATGTGCGTCTGGGACCAATTAGCAGTCAGTATTACAAACACATCATCACACACATAGGCCAGCGAGAATTTTTTGTTATAATATTCTGCTCATTTACTATATACATCCTTTCCCCCCCCCCTTTAACTTTTGAAGCATGTGACTAAGAGTATGACTCATATTTCATTGTGGGATATAAAAGCTTTGTTTTAAAATAGCAATAATAATAAGACATAATAATTAAAATAAGACATAACATTAATATTAAGACATAATAATAATAATAATAATAATAATAAGACATAATAATTAAAATAAGATATAATATTAATATTAAGACAATAATAATCCTTCTACCTCCTCCTCCTCAGCCCCGCCGCCTCTCATCTCCTCTCTCCTGCGCTCTCCTCGTCTTCCTCCTCCTCCCCCGGTCCTCCCCTCCCCCCCTCCTCCCTTTTCCTCTCATCACGCCCCCTTTCCCCTCCGCCCTCCTCATCCTCCTCTCTCCTCCGCTCTCCTCGTCTTCCTCCTCTCCCCCGGCCCTCCCCTCCTCCTCCCCCTCCGCCCTCCCTCCTCCTCCTACTACTCCTCTCCGCCTCCTCCTTCCCCTCCCCGCCCCTCCTCCTCCTCCTCTCCCCTCCGCTCTCCTCGTCTTCCTCCTCCTCCACCGGCCTCCCCTCCTCATCCCACTCCGCCCTCCTCCTCCTTATAATCACTCACGTCATACCGACACTAACCCTCAGGTGAGACGGAACTTACCCACTTCATGTTGAATGTTGATTCTAAGTTGATTCTGAGTTCAGAGTAACAATTGAACACTTATTTATATTAAAAGTATATCCGTTATCAGGTAAGTAACTGTTAATATCAAAGTATAATGTATGTCATACCTTTATTTGGTTATTCTATTTTAGATGACCTAAACTATCCAATTAATGCTGAATTACAAAGTGCAGTAATAGGAAATGTTTAAGATAACGCATAGAAATAGACTATTATTGAAATAAATATTAATATACAACAGTAAAAATTAACATAACTTAGCAATTATTAAAAAAATAACTAAATTATGTATCTAATATATAAAAATTAATGTTTGTTTATTTGTTTGTTTGTTTGTCGTTTATACTTTATGCGCGGCCATACCGTTGATCCGATTGTGATGGTTTTTTTGCAAATGTTCAGGAGATTTCCGGGATGAACATAGTCTATACGAGAGTTGAGATACTCAATTCCTATAACCTTAAAAAAACACCCTTTGTAGTGAAAACGTCCCTTTTTACCCTTAAATGGCTTACGCTGCCTAAACCATAACAAATACAAAAATTAATGTACACAGAATTCAATATCTCAAAAAACTGTACAAAAAATTACGCCAAAGCATATTTTTATCTTTTACAGATAACCACACAATAGCCATTTTTGTCTTTCATTGATGCCAAGAAGATCGGAATAAGTAGATTACCGGGCAAGCATAGCAGCGCACGGCAGGTATTCTCTTATGGATAACTCAAAATAACGAATTTTGTCTTTCAGTTCATTTATGCCAAGTACGTCGGGATGCTTAGATTCCCGGGCCACTCCGGGTAACCAGCACGGGGTAACTAAAAATAATAATGATATAAATTTATATATATTTTTGCTTTTACTTATTCAACTAAATGCAAAAACACATTATCATTTATTTAGGTGTAGCAGCGCACGCCGGGTATTAGCTAGTTATATATATAATCTCCATCCATCCATAGTGATTCTGTCCGAGGGCAGGTCTTTCACTGCAATCGTCGCATTTGCATGCTATGCTTTGCAGCTTTACTAGGGAATTGTAGGTGTGGTAGCTTCCCGTTGCTTTCCACACCGGTGATGAATGATGATGATGATGATGATGATGATGGCTATATGATTTCGGGGACCGTTTGGGCCTTAAAGTTTTCCTGATATTTGTCTTACAGGTGAGGAAAAACCCCGATAAAAACCTCACCCAGAAAAACTGTCCCGACCGGGGTTCAAACCCGGGCCGGCTGTGTGACAAGGCAGCACGCTACCTCGAGATCACAGCGGTGGACTATATATATATACTCATAATTCAATTATTTTAACAATAATCATTAGAAATATCCCATACCGTAATTAGATTATTTTAAAAAATTACGAACGAAAATTTCATAAATTGCATATAGGCTATTTGTTTCCATATACTTACGAAGAAGTAGCTGAATTCAAATACGTAGGAAAAATAAATACAAATAGAACTGAGATGCAAAAAGAAATTAAACATAAGCTACATTCTAGAAATCCATGCTATTATGCATTACAGGGACTCCTGTCGTCCCAACAACTTTCAAAAAAAGTTAAACTGAAAATATATAAAACTGTTATTCTACCAGTTATATTATATGAATGCGAAACGTGGACTCTTACTTTAAGGCAGGAAATGAGATTACGAGTATTTGAGAATATAGTTCTTAGGAATTTTTTTGGACCAAAGAGAGATGAACAGGCAGATGAATGGAGAAGACTACATAACAGTGAGCTACATGTTCTTTATAGGAAGCCAGAAACAATAAGAACAGTTAAGTCTCGTATACTGCGATAAGCAGGACATGTTGCACGGATGGACATGGAACTTATTTTAGGAAAACCAGAGGGAAAGTTCCCAGTTAGTAGAAAAAGAATGAGGTGAGAGAATAACATTATCCATGATTTAAGGAAGCAGATTATACAGGATTGGAAAGCATTAGCCTGGATAGGGAGTGTTTATGTCCGCTGGCCCACGAACTTACGGGTTTGATAGTGCCAGTGAGTTAGTTAGTTACATTCTTAATTTAAGGTTGTAATTTGTCGGCCAGGATATGTATTAGTTTTCATAGCATAAACTTACTGAGAATAATTTTCTTCTCGACCTAAGTAAAGCTGTGACATTCAGTCAAGTAATAAGCTATTAGTTTATGCTGATGGTACAGTATTATTAGGCCATAGCGAGGAGATACTAAGGGCCACTACACACACATTATATTGAGTAACACTAAGAAATAGGGACTGGAAGTAAACAACAATAAAACTTAACATTTATGTTCATGCCTATAAATACATTATATAATGGAAGTGTGCAGTCAACGACAAATAAGGGAAATTTTCAAGGAACAATATTTACAAATAGGAATGAGATGCACAAAGGAATTAAATGTGGGCTCACTTCTGAAAATGCACGCTATTATGCATTACACGGACTTTTGCTTTCCTAACTTCTCTCAAAAAACACTAAACTGAAAATATGTAAATCTGTAATTTTCCCAGTTACATGGATGCGAAATATGAACTCTTACTTTTAGGGGGAAGAAAAAATTACGAGTATTTGAGAATAAAGTTGTTAGGAATTTTTTTAGACCAAAGACAGGTGAACAGAGAGGTGAATTCAGAAGACTACAAAACAGTCAGTTACATGATCCTCGTAAGAAACCAGATATAGTAAGAACATTTAAGTCTCGTAGACTGAGATGGGCAAGACGTGGCACAAATGGGGAATTAAAGAGGGACATGGAAACTTCTTTCAGGAAAACAGAGTAAAGACGCCCATTTGGTAGACCAAGAATGAAGTGGGAGAATAACATTACCTATGATTTGAGGGAAGTAGAATATACAGGGGATGATTGGAAAACATTAGGTAAAAATAGGGATGTGTGGAGACTTTGTCCGCGCGGTCATGAATCAGCGTGTTCATGAGTGCTATTGATTTAGTTGGTTATAAAAAGGAATGATTGATCAATTATAAGTTAGGGCTGAAAATAAGTAGCGGTATCAGGATAGTAACTAGATTATTTTATTTAAATAATAAATATTATATAATAACCTTTATAAAATTAACAAAAAATCACACTGTTTACAAAATGCGTGTCTTTGTCGAGCGTCTCCACTGCCTGTTCGGAGCGGAGAGTGTGTATGTTCGACTCTCCTAAGTAATTGACCTGTTTACGTGACGTGTGGTTGCATCAGATTGCCGAAACAAAAATTGTGCACAAAGCGAACTGTACTAGAAGTCTGTCCCGAGTAGCACGTGTCAACGTGCAGTTTGTATACATAGCAGTCTAAGTACGATGCAGCCTAGCCTATAACCCATACTTTTTTCAGCCCTAATTATAAGTATATTAACCCATGCATTGTTCGCGATGTAATGACAATTGCGGTGATGATCCTGTATATCTTAGAGAGTTATTTATTTCTTAATTAACTGAACATAAACTGGCAAGCATGAAACTATTTTATCTATGACTGTACATGCTGTCCAGTATCGTAGATCAAAAAACGAAGATGATAGTTTTTTTTGTGGAAAGCTATCATTTACGCTGTAAATTTGACGTATATTATATCTGATTCACTTGTAACATTTCATGTTACTATGAATAGTGAAAATTTCTTCAGGGATTATCAGTATAAACATGGTTATACGATAGTTTTATTTTACTTGTATGATGAAACTCAGAGGTTCAATGCCACGTTCACCAGGATTCTCTAACGATTCCTCTAATGGAATTCAGTTTTTATTTTCTATTTTCCGCTTCCATACGACGTATTTATAGGTAAAATATTATTAATTTTAATAGGAATATTCCACACTACAGTGGTTCTCCTACTGGTGGGGGTGGTGCTGGTCCCTTGTCGCCAGTTTTATTTAAAATATATACCTGCAAAACGCTTTAACAATCTGGAAAAGGATATGCTCACATATGGCAATATTCTTAAGAGAAGAATCCATCTCTTCATTATCATTGTTGAATGAAAAACGGCAAATTTCAGAAATATGTAAATATATTGAATGTATGAACATGGAAATTATTGAAGAATATGGAAAATTGATTGTGAATTTTAATCTAAAGAAAACAAATTATATGACAATCGGAGCAAACCCAAAAGATTTAATATTGTAAAATACCAAAAATGCACATATTTTGGGGTCAAAATAAAACTAAAAATGAGAATCATTAAGGTGACATAAATCCAAGCGACGGAAATGGACTTCCGGCAAGGATTTCAAGGAGGGATAAAATTAGAAATAATGTTACAAGAGAAAATACAAAGTAAAAACAATACAATTAGGATGATTAGGATATATGTAAAGAATGATTGAGGACAGATTAACGAAGAGGATTTCTGAATAGAATCCGATAAGAAGAAGGAAAACCAAAACCAAAAGATACGCAAGATACAGTAAGAAATAACTTAAGACAGAGTCTTGGAATAAGGGGCATGGTAAAATTATCGAATGGAGAATGGTTACAGAATCTTGAAGTAGGGCCCTGGAAAATGTCAAAGATGCTGTAAAATCAGTGAACTCTAAATAATTACAATTATTATTAATATTATTATTATTATTATTAATATTACTATTATTGTTATTATTATCATTATTATCATTATATTTATTATTACTATTATTAATGAAAGAGATGCAAGGAAGCTTCTTCTATGAAAACCAGAGGGGAAACGCCCAGTTGATAGACCAAGAATGAGGTGGGAGAATAACATTAACCATGTTTTGAGGGAAGTAGATTATACAGGGAATGATTGGAGAATTTTAGCTCAGGATGGGGAAGTATGGAGAGCTTACGTTCGCGCGGCCATGAACCTACGGGTTCAACAGTGCATTGAGTTAGAGTTAGTTATAATAATAACAATAATAATTATTATTATTATTACTATTATTATTATTACTATTACTATTATTATTACTATTACTATTATTATTATTATTATTATTATTATTATTATTATTATTACTATTATTATTATTATTATTATTTCCCTCGGGCTTAAAATCTTTAGGCTTTTTAGCATTTATAGGTTTTCTTGTGACAAACAGGGAGCTGGCCTGATGTATCAATCCCCAACCTGGAAGACCAGGTGATTTTTGGTCAAGGTTTTCTTCCTATAGACTTTATCAAATCAATGACGAGCTGCAAAGCAGCGTTATCTTTATCCTCGGAGGGTACTATCAGCCGGACAATGTTACCTAGTAAATCATTGGAATGGTGTCCACCTGGAAGAAAAAGGGAAGGAAGACCTCGAATCTCGTGGATGCAAGAAATAAGAACTAAAATGAGAACAAGACAACTGGGCGATATGGAGTGGATGGATAGAAATGAGTGGAGAAGGAAAAAAATTGAGACGAGTAGAGGAAAAAAAGAACTGTAGGCACAGAAATATGTGTAAACATTGAAAATCTGTATTTCAATAAATTATCATCACCCTCTATGTTTTTGACACAGACCTGTGTGTCATACATTAAGACTGATGTATATTTATGGTCAGTGCTCTGGTGATTTGATAAATAGAACAAGCAAAGGACAGTTAGAATTATAGTGTTCATGTAATAGCATATCTTACAATATCGTGAATCTTATTATTATTAATGACTGAGATCCTAGAGTCAAAGTCGGACATAACATTTCCAGTAATAGCCAGAACTGTACTTGTTTATCTACCATCTTCTCTACTCTCCAAGTACTGTTGCACTTAATATATATCTCATTTATTTAGAAGTTAGATGAAATAGTCTACTTTATTGAAAAGAACAAAGCTTTATGTGTAAATATCAATACATTTGTGAACAGATTCTAAACTAATTATGGCACACAATTTTAACCACTTATAGAGTGGCACACGGTATGACATAGAGATACAATGGCTCCATAAAGAAAATGCCAGCACACCAATTGCTAGGCCTAAAATAAATGTTACGGGAGGAACTAATAAACAAATTAAAACATAAATAAAAAATAAATGAAAATTATAAAATTGCCTGTTTGATCATTAGCTGATCAATTCTAAAATCGCTTATTCAAACCTAATAAGGTCAGATTTTAAGATTCTAAAAATGCTAAGTAAAATATATCAGTCATAAGGAATATTAAGAAGTATCTTAATCATCCGCCATAAATTAGGCATTTATAGACATATGTCGACCCCATCTAGCAGTCTTTTTATAGGTCATTCTGGTTGACGACGTTCTTTGGGTTTATATTGCTCCATTATACGGATGACTGAGAACAGAATACCAAAATCAGCATACAATTATTCACCAAGATGAAGAAGAAGTTTGGGAAGACCAAAGAAAAGATGGAAAGGTCAGAAATTTGGAACCGGAACAGGCTAGCAAAAGCCTAAACCGTTACGAAGAAGAAAAAGAAGATTACACCATTAGTTTTGGCTTTCTTGAAGTACCCATTCTTTTTACATGGTCTACCCAGTTTAAATTATATCCATTGAGTTTTTCTTCTACTGATTCTACTTGTAATTGTTCTATATTATTTTCATTTCTTTTTCGATCTAAAAGATTGTATCCTGCTGTCTTTCTGAGAAATAGCATTTCCGTTGGTTTGATTCTGTTCATGTCTCTTTTTCTTAATGTCCAAATTCCATAACCGTGACCCAAACCCTCTGGCGGCGCTATGGCCCTGGGGTCGACTCAGCCTCTAACGGAAATGAGTACCAGACGCTTGTTCTGGAGGTAAATTCGGCCGTCACGCAGGGCTGACAACCCGGCTGACATAAAGTGCCTATTGTCTAGAAAAAGTGGGAGCCTTAACCTCCTACTACCCCAAGGGCCTCCGGGCCTGTTATGGGATCACTTTACTTTATAAAAGAGTGGGTAATGCTAAAGTATTATATATATATATATATATATATATATATATATATATATATATATTCTTATGGATTTCTATACTAATTTAGCTTTTAATGTAATGTATATTATTTCAAAGATTTGTGTAAATTTCGTGATATTCTTGTTCACATCTTTTTTTTGATAAGAATATACTGGTAAATTAATATAAAATTAAATAATCATGTAATTTATAGTAAATTAATCATTTCAATCTGATCAGGGACTCTAGGAAATCTTGTGAAAAATTGGTTGAAAGTGTCTTTAAAACCATTACGTTTGAGAACAAAATACAGTGATATAACAGAACCGGACCATAGACTCATCTTGGCGATACTTCCAGTGACTGTGCAATATTACGTAACTAATTCACTGGCACTGTCAATCCGGGACGTTCATTGCCTCATGGATATATAAATTCTCCATAAACCCCTATTCTAATCTAATATTTTCCGAAAACATTTTTAAATTATCATCATCATCATCATCATCATAGTAGCCTACGTTCACGAATTTAGGCCATTTGTTGACCTATTTCGGCCACAAGAGAAACACCATCCAGAAGTCTTTTGAGTGGACGTCCTGGTCTTCTTCTTCTTCCTGCAGGTTGATTTTAAAATTATCCTCCCTCAAATCATGTTTAATGTTATTTTTCCAAATCTTTCTTGGCTTGCCACTAGGCGCTTTACCCATGGTTTTCCTACCTGAGGTCTCTGTATTCACTTTCATTTCCTATTCATACCACATATCCTACTCATCGCATTCTACGATACGTAACAGTTCTTATTATGTATATGGGTTCCTACAAATGCCATGTAGCTCACCGTTATGTAGTTTTATTTATCTGTCTGTAGTTTCAACTTTGGTCCAAATTTTTTCCTAAGCACTCATCTCTTAAAATAAGATATTACTCTATTGTTTTTAAATAAGAGGCCATGTTTCACATGCATATAATAGTCATTACTAATAATTCCATTGTTAAATTTCGTTGTGTTAGAATGTATAAAAATTGTAATATACAATATTATGTTCACAAGTAATGAACTTACCCTAAATAATAACCCAGACACCCTTATCAACAAAAAATCAGCACTTTCAGCTGTTCAGTTAATATGATGTTAAAGCTATCATTAAATCAAGAAAATTACAATGAAGAATTATATATTATTAAGAGCATTGCAAAATGTCACGGGTATAATGGACAAGTCTTAATTCTTCTTCTTCTTCTTCTTCTTCTTAAACTTAATTTGTAGGATTTTCATCCTGTTTATTTCCAAAATCACTCCTCGGAGGAAGACGTTCTGGATGTGCATTCACTGTCTATCCATCTCTTGGCTGGTCTTCCTCTTGTTCTTCTCCCGTCCATTGGTCTATCTTCTTTAGCTCTTTTTGCAAGCCGGTTGTCTTCCATTCTTTCTATATGACCCTTCCAATATTTTCGTCTATCTATAATAAATTTGGTTATGTCTTGAATATGGCATTTGTCCCTAATTTCTGTGTTGTGTATTTTATCAAATAATGTTTTCCCCAGAATAGTTCATAAGATTTTCATTTCACATGTGCTTATTATTTGTTTAGTTTTTGTTGTATCAGCTCTAGTTTCTGCTCCATATACGACAACTGGTCGAACTATCGTTTTGTATATGCGGGTTTTGCTTTCTATTGACATATGTTTGTTGCACCAAATTAAATCTTTCATATACCCTGATATTTGTGCTGCTTTATCAGCTTGTTTCTTTACTCCTTTTATTAAATTTTTAGTGTTTGTTATTAATACACCTAAGTAATGAAATTCTGACACTTGTTCTATAATTTTTCTTTCCACTTCTAATTTGAATCTTACTGCTTCTTTTGATATTGTTAAGCATTTTGTCTTATTCGTGTTAATTTCCATATTGTATTTCTGGCATTTATATTAAATTGATGTAAAGATTTGCAGACGATCAAGTGTTGATAGCTCAGAGTCGTAAGGATGTGAAATACATGATGAGAAAACTTCTTAATGCTTTTGAAATAGGAGGATTAAGAGTAAATATGGAAAAAAACTGAATATCTTGTAGTAGGAGGAAGCAGACGAGATATATCCCTATCCCAAGGAATTATTAGAGCTGTTAAAAAATTTAAATATTTGGGATCACTTATTGATAAATCAGGGAGCTGTAAAGCTGAAGTAGATAGGTTAGTACAAGCACGAAGATCCATAAAAATGTTGAATGGAGTACTGTGGAGTAGGACCATGTCAAACCACACGAAGAGGAGAATTTTGAAGTCTGTTGTGGAAAGCATAATGACATATGGTGCTGAGGGATGGACTTTGGTAGAGGGACAAAAAACTAAGATCTTGGCAGTGGAGATGGATGGAATAAGACGCAGTGCCAGGGTGTCCAGGTTGGAAAGAAGAAGAAATGAAGAAGTGAGGCAGATGATGGATATGGAGGAGACAGTGGTGGAAAGGATCGAAAGACGAGCTCTTCAGTGGTATGGCCCTGTCAGGAGAATGGAGGATGATAGGTGGCCCAGAACTCTTTTGGAATGGTCACCTTCTGGTAGAAGGAAACGGGGCAGGCCAAGAACAACTTGGAGAGGAGAGATCCATAGATTGATGAACGACCGAGGTCTGGAGGAGGATGAATGGCGTGATCGGCAAGAATGGCGAATGGGAATACAGGGTAACCGCTGAAAAGTGGAGAGGCCCTCAAAAGTAAAAAGTAAGTAAGTAAAGATCTTTGTAAATTATCTTCAGATTATGAAAGGAGAACGACATCATCTGCGTAGCATATTAAGTGATATCTAGTGTTTCCCATTTTATAACCCAAACGTGGTGGTTGCTTTCAATAATTTTATCCATTATAATATTAAATAAGAATGGACTTAAAGAGTCACCTTGCCTAATACCCTTTGTGTGGGTTATTTCTTCAGTTTCCTGTTCTTTTACTTTGATTACTGTTTTGCCCACTTCAAGGTGAGATCTTATACATTGCTCGCAGTCCCAAGGATCAAGCCTCGGAAAAAAGACGGACATAAAGTCCTAATTAAAGCTATAAAAAAATGAAAAGGTAAAAACAATGTACTCAACATAACCCAACTCGAAAAATAATCTAACAACAAAAAAGGAGTTCCTGTTATGACCCACTGCGCATGCTTGAAAAAGCTAGAGCTATGGTTTACGAGGTTACGCATTGTCACATGTGTTAAATATGCTCTATTTGATTTTAATCGTCTTAAATAATCAAAGAACAGTGAAGGAGACATGTTTCTAGATATTTACGAGTATTCGAAAATTTAAATTTAAGACTTTTTTTAAACTATTATTCACTGAGAGTAATTAATATTATAATTACAAAAAAAAGTTATCTCAGTCAAAACATAAATTTATTGTGTCGACGTTTCAATCTCCTGTTGTGAGATTATTTTCAAGACATGGTTGTTTATAAATTTATTGTACATAGTTACCATCACCAAGACAATTTTTTTCTTTTTTTTTATATGAATATATGTATACAAATTTAAATGTATAAATTTAAAATTTCAATTTATAATTAAAAATATTTTAGCAAGGAATCATATGTTCCACACCATTCATTTAAATTTTTTGTTTATTTAATGCTTTATTTTGTTATTTTTTTATATAGGCCATTTCTGCTATTAATCTTTTTTGATAATTTTTTTCTTTGTGTAAAATTTTTATCAGTGAACACATAATTAATCAAAATCATAAAATGAAATGGAATGACATAAAAATTTTTAACAAAGAAAATAATTATCAAAAAAGATTAATAGCAGAAATGGCCTATATAAAAAAGAACAAAATAAAACATTAAATAAACAAAAAGATTTAAATGAATGGTATGGAACATATAATTCCTTGCTAAAATATTTTTAATTATAAATTGAAATTTTAAATTTATACATTTAAATTTGTATACCGGTACATATATTCATATAAAAAAAACAAAACAAAAATTAATTGTCTTAGTGATGGTAACTATGTACAATAAATTTATAAACAACCATGTCTTGAAAATAATCTCACAACAGGACATTGAAACGTCGACACAATAAATTTATGTTTTGACTGAGATAACGTTTATTTTTTTTTTGTAATTATAATAAATGTAATATTACTCAAATTGCGACAGTTTAAATAAAATTCAACTCTCGTTCATAGTGTAAAAGTAAACAAGACAACTGGTATCCGACGTTCGAGTAGCATAGATCATTAAACCACTTACAATAAGATGAAATATATGTGAAAGCTAGCGTTCGAATCCTTCGACAGTTTTTTTATTCATTTGTATTTTCGCAATATACATTCTATAGCATTAAATTCCTACGTCCACTTTACACTATTTAAGTAAGATTCCTGCCTTCGTAAGATTCCTGCCTTCGTAAAGTCTGTAACACTACTTAGCAACCGATATAAATTTGTGTGTGCAGTACTACGTTTTAATAATAATACTATAAGTGTATGTAATAAAATATAATATCCATTCATAGTAATTCTGCCCGAAAGCAGGTCCTTCACTGCAATCATAGCATTTTCCATGCTATGCTTGCAGCTTTACTAGGGAATTGTAGGTGTGGTAGCTTCCCGTTGCTTTCCACACCGGTGAAGGATGATGATAATGATAAAGATGATGATGGCCATATGATTTCGGGGACCGTTTGGGCCTTAAAGCTTTCCTGACATTTGTCTTACAGGTGAGGAAAAACCCCGATAAAAACATCACTCAGAAAAACTGCCCCGACCGGGGATCTAACCCGGGCCCGCTGCGTGACAAGGCAGCACGCTACCTCGAGACCACAGCGGTGGACTAATATAATATAGCTTCATATATTTGTGTTTATTTATTTATTATGTATTAGTGAGGAAAATTTTTCACCCTTCAATTAAAATATTTAGTTTACATAGATGATGGACAATAATAACAATAATTATTATTATCCATCATCTATAAAATTATTATTATTATTATTATTAATATAATAATAATAATAATAATAACAATAATAATAATAATAATAATAATAATAATAATAATATAATAATAATAATGGGATGTATGAAAGGATATGAAGAATGTAATTACCTGGGGGAAAAAAATAACTCAAAATGTACCAACGAAAATGACATAAAATATAGAATTCAAAAAGGTAGATCGGTAATAACAATGTTAAACGAAGTTTTGTGGGATAAGAGCATAAGAATAGATATCAAATTACAAATTTATAAATCCATAATTCGAAGCACGCTAACATACGGTGCAGAAATTTGGCAGTTGAATACAAAATTGAATTTAAAGCTTATGTCTACTAAAATGGATTGTTTCAGACCCTCAACTAGACATTCTAAATTGGAAAAAAT
This sequence comes from Diploptera punctata, assembly GCA_030220185.1. Taxonomy (NCBI): domain Eukaryota; kingdom Metazoa; phylum Arthropoda; class Insecta; order Blattodea; family Blaberidae; genus Diploptera; species Diploptera punctata. Next base: position 391,617 of record JASPKZ010010652.1, on the reverse strand, counting down.
AAAAAATATACTCAACATATAAGAAATGAAAGTCCAAAATCCAATATTAGATTTTGTGAGATACAGACAACTAGAATGGTATAGTCATATACCTAGGATGCCAGAGAAAAGATTACCCAGACAAGTTTTGGAATGGATTCCACCTGGAAAAGGAAAGAGAGTTCGACCTAGACTTAAATGGATGGATGATGTAAGAAGAGGTATGGTGGAGCTAGGTCTGGAAACAAGATTTGGAATGAGAAGATAGAGAATAATAGAGAAAGAACATAACATTTAAAAAACTTTGGGCATAGGAAGATGTTTTATTGAACTGTAAACCTGTTTACAAAATAAATAATAATAATAATAAATAGTAGTATTTTAACAATTACAAAAATTAACCTTAAAGTATAAAATCATGGAATATTTACCTAAAAGGTCCGTCTCCTTAACTTTATTAATCATTTAACTGTAGAGCTTCCGGGACTAGTCCCATCATCAGCAGGATTCAAAACTAAAAATTTTGAATAATACATCAACGGAACATATCATGAATCTTATAAAAGTTGGAAATTAACCTTACCGGGAGTGGAATCTGTGACCTCTTACATACGAATCAAGCTACTGAGCACTGAGCTAAACTTTTCGCTGCCGTGTTGTGTTTAAAAAGAATGCTTCTCAAAGGATGAAAGGAAACGTATTGTAGCTCAATTGTGTAACTAGTTTACTCGTGTGAATCGCGCGTTAGAACTTGAAATATTCGAGATCAAGAGTCGGCCCATTATTTTTGTTGCTAAATGTACATACAGAACAGGTTATTTAAGAGGATAATTTACAGACAGCAGAAATGCTAGTCGCAGAACCAAGTGGATTAGAGGTTGAAATGGCGATAGAAAAATTGAAGATGTATAAAGCATCAGGTTCAGATGAGATCCCAGCAGAACTAATAAAATCAGGGGGAGGCCAGTTGACTAGCATGGTTTGGGAAAAAGAAGTTCTTCCAGATGAAGGGAAAGAATCGATTACCCTATCAATTTATAAGAAAGGAGATTAAACTGATTGCAACAACTACAGGGGCATCTAATTACTTTCAACTTCGTACAAAATTCTGACAAATATATTAGTAAGCAGACTTACTCCTTATATTGATGACATACTAGGAGATTATCAATATGGATTTAGAAAAAACACGTCTACAACAGATCATATTTTCAGTATAAGACAGATTTTACAAAAGAAATGGGAATATAATGGTACTGTACATCAAATATACGTAGACTTCAAAAAAGCATGCGATACAAATGAGAGGGAGAAGTTATATAGTATCCTGCTGGAGTTCGGAATTCCTGAAAAGTTAGACTTACACGAATGTGGCTAAATGGCACAAAGAGTAGGGTGCGTGTAGGCAAAAACAGTTTTCGGATACTTTTGAAATTCCCAATGGATTCAAGCAAAGAGATGCACTATCTCTTCTACTACTATTTAATTTTGTATTAGAGCATGCTATCAGATCTTTAGAGGATGGAGAAGGCCTACAACTCAATGGTATTAATAAGCTGTTAGTTTATGCTGATCATGTAGTACTATTGGGCGATAGCAAAGAGATACTTAAGACCAACACGCACACACTATTGAGTAGCACAAAGGAATTAGGACTGGAAGTAAATATCAATAAAACTAAATATATGGTCACACATAGAAATACATTGTATAATGGAAATGGACGGCTAGTGACAAATAAGGGAAATTTTGAGGAAGTGACTGAATTCAAATACCTAGGAACAATAATCACAAATGGGAATGAAATGCACAATGAAATTAAACATAGGCTCAATTCTGGAAATGGGTGTTATTATGCATTACGCAGACTCTTGACGTCCCAACTCCTTTCAAAAAAAAAGTTAAACTGAAAATATATAAAACTATTATTCTACCAGTTATATTATATGGATGCGAAACATGGACTCTTACTTTAAGGGAGGAAATGAGTATTTGAGAATAAAGTACTTAGGAAAATTTTTGGACCAAAGAGATATGAACAGACGTGTGAATGGAGAAGACTGCATAACAATGAACTACGTAGTCTTTATAGGAAGCCAAATATAATAAGAACAGTTAAGTCTTGTAGACTGCGGTGGAGAGGACATGTGGCACGAATGGGGAATGAAAGACGTGCATGGAAGCTCCTCAACTGGATCCACTGTACTTACATTACATAAAATACGTAATAGATAAAAATATATAAATATATTTCTTCAAATTTTATTTAAATAAATAAACAATATAATACAATCAAAATAAATAAATTTATAATAAATAATTTTGTTTAAATTAGATGTAAGAGCCATCTGTTACTGGCGAAGTTCTGGTATCTGTTACTGGCGATGTGCTGGTATTGTGAATTCCAATATTTTTTCAGTACCTGCGAGACCTAAAACAATTAATACAAAATAACAATAAATTATTTACTATAATGCCAAAGATAATGTTCTAAATATGGCACATATAAAAGGTGTTTCTGGAGGGGGGGACTGGCTCTCTAGTCTTGCTTGGCAACTCTCTTTTAAAGCGCTGCCTAGGAGGCCGACAAAATATTATACGACTCTGAGTTGGCATAAAATATCACCGAGAATTACCTGAAATTACAAAAAAATGTTGCCACTTGTTTCAAATCTATCCTGGCATTTTATGAAACCATTCATTAGCTCACATTGGAGTATTGTCTATATGATACGAAAACAAATTCAGAACTACATGGATTAGCAATAGTGCGGTTTCTACGGAAATCATCGTCAAATGATTGCTGCTTCGCGATCGTTTTAATGACTCTCGTCCCGCACTCGCTGAAACACCTTGTACATATTGTTACATACTAGGCCAATGATATAATTGTCCATTCATTAAAAAGAATAATTAAATATTTTTCTAGAAAACTTACTATTTAATGAGTTTTAGAATAATCATCCTCGTCTACTCGTAAGTCGTAATCATGTGGTTCTATTGGTGATGAGTCGTCATGTGATATTCCTGGTAAAGGATGATGATCTGGTATGCCACTGCTCTCTGTTGAAGGTTTCATCTCATCCCTGTAAAGAAATAAACGATGCTATGTTAAACACTATTACAGTTTATACAACCTTTTTTTTTTTCATTTCCATAATTGTTTTAAATTGTATCATTCAATTCAATGAAATCGCTAACAACAAATTAGAATACTTAAATAACATATCTTGGAATAAAGTCAATGAATTTTTAAAACTTGAAATGTCGTATTAGAAACCCATTTTTATCATGTAATTCCTACTTTTTTCTTTTTCCGCGGCGCGACAGACCTAGAAGACCCTTGCCATACCAGCCGGCTACTGATCTTCACAGAGGTAATGATTATCCGGCCAGTGTATGGGGTAACATGTGGTCAGCATATCGGTTACCCAGCCGTTATAGCTGGTTCTTCCTAACCTGAAGCCGCTACTTATTTTAAGTAACCAAATTCCTCAGGATGTTGGGTGGGCACCTGTCTCATACTGGCCGAAGTTCCATAAAAAAATTCTTCCCCACGGAGATCCGAACCAGCGCAAGTTCCGTAGCTCTGCCCAAAGGCTCCTTGCCTTAACCACTCGGTTACATCGCGGGAAAATTCCTACTTATAATTTTTTTTTTTTCCATCATACAATGACCTGTATCGAGAGACTGATAGAAAATAAAATTATAAAATAACGTTTCCATCCTACCATCACCTGAATGTGTTTCTGTAGACTATTTAACTCATGTCCCAAATGGGAGTCAATGACCAATCACATTTCAATGATTTTTTATTTACAACCAATCACAGTCGTGTTTCGCATAGAATTTGCCAACTAAAGTTTATCATAATGAAGAAAGCATTTCCTTTTTAACATTCTGAATAGGTCATAGCATTATTTTGCAGTGACTGACTCTATAAGGAATACGGCTACAAGATTTTATATATAGTGCTTGAATGCCAACACGTAGCGCATGCGGAAGTTAATATAAAAACATTTGTAGCAATTGATTATACCACCAAAAAAAGAAACCACTTTTTACACTTTCTTAAATGTATTTTTTCCCCAGGTAATAATATTCCAGAAAAATATATTTCTAATAGGACATCAGAAATGAATTAATTTACAGTTTGATGTGTTTCATTTTTTCTCCACTAGAGTGCATTCTTACGATATTGCGTTCCTCTGGCAATAGATAATATGTTCTGGTTGCATTGATGAACAAAAGAAGCAGATGAAGCGTACCAATCGTTTCTCATCTGTTTTCAAACATCGCCGTTTACATTAAATATATAAATATTTTAAAATAACTATATTTAAATAATGATTTGTGAGTAAACAGCTTAATTGTATTCGTTAAATAGTCCCAACAAATGCCACTCTTGATTTCCAAATTCTCTAGATAAATTGAAAATCACTCGTGACATTACTTATGATAAGATGACTCGGTTATGGATTGGGATAATGGGATCACGTTCAATGCTCATATCAATACAATAATTAAACAAAGTGTGGTATTGGGAAACAAGAAGGCAAAAGGATTTGAACCAACAGTATTGAGCATTAAATAAAATAAATAATTGTATGATAGAGTATTGAATATGACTTGTTTCCGCCTATAAATACGATATGGATACATTGTAATTTAACTTGACACCTTACAGGTAGACCGTATTTACAGTGGCACGACTTATTTGGAAGGTATACAACATTCGATCACAAACATTATTTTTATAACACAATGACGTGTGGGGCCTTTCCGAATGAGTGGTCAGCTCAATGAAGGACCTCATCCGAGCAACATGAATATTTAAGACGAAACACACAATTTACTTACACATTCGTGCTAAACAGAGCGAATGTGATAATGTTGTTTATGATAGCCAGATGATATTCCGGGATCGTTTGGCCCTTAATGTTTCCTGACATTTGTATCATAAATGAGAAAACACACAAGATAAACTATCGCCCAGGAAACTTGTGCGACTGGTAATCGAACGCTACCCAAATGCCACAGATATGGAAGAAATGCGATATATAATTAAAATGTTTGTCCTATCTGCATAAAAAAATTAAGATAATTATATATATATATATATAGTATTTCAAAAGTTAGGGTGTGATTTGTAGGGATAAGTAAAAATTAAGATACGCAAAAATGTTCCAGTATACATGGATTGAGAAATTATTAACCGTTACGAGGATTTTTCTTCTTTTTTTCTGATTGGGACACGTTGAATACAAAGACAATTTAATTTATCAAGCTGAACGTTAAAATTCAAACAGGAACAACAACAAAATCTCTAGTAAAGAGGGTCCGTAAACTAATTGTTCATGAGTGTTGGATCCACCGCTTCACAAGCGCCTGGTAGTTACTTACCTCAATTGTTAATTTCTGGGAACCTGACGTAAGTATAGTGGCTCCCTTTTTCTTCTTGTAGCGTTCTGCGTAAAATTGTCACTGATTTTATTGGAATTAGTACTTACGTTCAGCGAGCCACCATACAATTATTAGTGAATGGTTAATTTTAGATTCCATTATTTCAAATGATTACAACAAATATTTATAATTAGAGAAATTTAAAGATTATCTATATAGAGATAGAAAAAGTGACATAAACCACTGTAACAATTGACATTAGCTTTTTTCGGAAGCTTGACCATGTTAAATAACGACCTTAATCATCTCACTGGCACTATCGAACTCGTAGGTCCAGAACATAATCTCTCCATGCATCCCTATTCAGAGCTAATGTTTTTCAATCATCCCTTTTATAATTTACTTCCTTGAAATTATGGTTAATTTTATTCTCTCACCTCGCTATTGGCCTAACTACTAGACGCTTTTCATCTGGTTTTCCTAAGACTAAATTCAATGCCCAATTTCATTCCCCATTTGTGCCATATGTCCTGTCCAATGCAGCCTACCACACTTAAACTGTTCTTATTACTCTGGTTTGCCATGAGGATCATGCAGGTAACTATTGAGTAGTCTTCACGATTCCCCTGTTCATCTCTCTTTGTTCCAAAATGTTCGTAAGAACTTTATTCTCAAATACCCGTAATATTTTCTGCTGACTTAAAGTAAGCATAACAAATATATTTAAAGTCCACGAAGAAGGCAATATCAATTATTACACATGTTTATATCGTCTTCCTATATCTGTTAATAATCTATGGTTGTTAACTATATGAACTGTAGATCAACTTTACGCTTACTTGTTATGCTCAAAGTTAATTTAACTAACATAATGACACTATGGAACCCGTTGGTTCATGGCCGCATAGACATATGTTCTCCATAATCCCTATCCTGAACTAATGTTTTTTTAAATATCATCATCATCATCATCACTCCAGGGATTAGGCAATTGCCCGTTCCGACTTCATATTGCATCAGCCCAACGTCTTCTAGGTCTTCCAACATCACGCCTTCCTCTTGCTTGATAATTTCTGGCTAACAATGGATATCTCTCCTTGCTCATTCCATCCATGTGATCAATCCATTTCTGTCTGTAATTCGTGACTTTATCCAATAAAGGCTGTACTTTCAATTCTTCTCTTATATCCTCATTTCTTATTCTATCAAGTCTTGTACATCCTTTTACTTGTCTTAGGAACCGCATCTCTGCCTTCTGTATTCTATCCTTCTGTCTTTTCACTGGAGCCCAAGTTTCACATCCATACAATATTGTGGGAACCGCCATAACATTATACATTTTTATCTTGGTTTCTTTTCTAATTTTATTTTTGAATGTTCTCTGTATTGTTCCACACACTGTCTGAAATCTATTTATTTTGGAGTCAATATCCCTTTCCACATTGTAGCCAACATCACAGCCCAAATATTTGAAACTAGACACCTGTTCTATACTTTGATTTTCTAAAATAATTTTGGTTCTCACTGGATCTCTTCCTCTAAAAGCCATGGTCTTCGTTTTCCTTACAGAAATTTTTAGATCGTATAATTTACATATTTCATTTAATGCATGCATTGATTTCTGTAAGTCGTCTTCATTTTTCTGTATTATGATTACATCGTCAGCAAATAAAAGATTATTTATGCACATTTTATTATCCATTCTTATTCCTGGATTTATTAAAACTTTCCATTTATTAACAATATCGTCTATATATATATTAAACAAAGTGGGTGATAAACTACATCCTTGTCGTAATCCAGTATTTGTTTTGATTGCATCTGTTCTTTTGAATCCGGTATCTATAATTATATTTGTGTCTTCATATAATGTCTTTATTGTTTCAACAAGGCACAGCGGGTATCCTTTCATTCGTAATATTTCCCATAATTTTTGTCTGTTTACTCGATCGAAGGCCTTATCCAAATCTATAAATCCTATGTGAGTTTCTAAGTTATGTTCTCTCTTCTCTTTTCTATGAGTTGTTTCAGTGTAAAGACATTGTCTATACATGACCTTCCCTTTCTGAATCCACTTTGATTTTCACTTATTATTACTTCTGTTATGTTTCTCAATCTATTATTTATTATTTTCGTATACATTTTGTAGCCAGTATTCATTAAGCTAATCCCTCTGTAATTCTCGCAATTTCTCCGGTCTCCTCTTTTGAATATATTCTTGACAATTGCTGTTTTCCAAGTGGTTGGAATCCCATAGGTCTGCCAACATATATTAATTAGATGAAGTATTCGTAGTTTACACAATATTCCACTATATTTGATTAATTCCATATTTATATTATCTAATCCTGTTTTTAAATATCCCCTGTATAATCTGCATCACTAAAATCACAATTAATGTTGTTCTCCTACTTCAATTTCGGTCTACCAACTGGGCGTTTTCCACCAATTTAATTTAAAATTGCAACTATATATATATATATATATATATATATATATAGTTGCTATTTTAATTTTAGAGAGAGAGAGAGAGGGAACAAAATATTCAATGTGAATAAATCATATTAAATCATGAGATAAATGCATATTATTATATGAAATCTAAAACATATTCAAACAATCCATAGTAATTTTCCCCGAAGACAGGTCCTCCACTGCAATCATAGCATTTTCATGCTATGCTTGCAGCTTTACTAGGGAATTGTAGGTGTGGTAGCTTCCCGTTGCCTTCCACACCGGTGAAGGATGATGATGATAATGACAAGGATGATGATGATGGCCATAGATTTCGGTGATCGTTTGGGCCTTAAAGTTTTCCTGGCATTTGTCTTACAGGTGAGGAAAAACCCCGTTAAAACCTGAACCAGAAGAACTGCCCCGACCGGGGATCGAACCCAGGCCCGCTGCGTGACAAGGCAGCACGCTACCTCGAGACCACAGCGGTTGACACATATTCAATAGCAAACGTAATATTCAATTTATACCATAGATATTATCAAAATTAATTTGCTGATTTAAATTAAAATTGCAACTATTGATGCTGAAAATTTACTTATACTGTAAGAAATGTAAAAATGTAAAAATGTAAAATTATTAACATTGTCGCTTGCAGAAGTGAAAACATTACTACTATTTGAGAACAAAGTGCTTAGAAAATATTAGAATCAAAGACGAACCACAAAACAAGTAAATGTAGAAAACTACATAGCAGTGAGCTCAATGATTTTTACGGAAAACAGTTGTAATAATTAGACTTGCGATGGGGAGTGTGTCATAAATTTGGAATGAAAAAGGACCATGAAAAATCCTTGTAGGAAAACCATAGGGAAAGTGTCAGTAAGCCAATAATGAAGTGCGAGAATAACTTAACCATGATTTGAGGGATGAATCAAGCAGGGAGTTTTTGGAAAATATTAGCTCATGATACCGTTGTATGGAGTGTTTATGTCCGCGCGGTCTTGCTCTTCCGGGTTCGATAATTCAAGTGAGCTAGTTAATTGTTACTTAGAGACTGGCTCTCGGTATATAGAGTACATTTTTAATGTCTACATATGAGAAATATCTCATTGCCTTGGCCAGGATCGTCGACTAGTGATTATGTTCCTAGCCTCTAGTCCCTAGGGTCATGGGTTCAAACCCAGCCGAAGTCGATTGATTTTTAGGGCGGAAAATTCCAAGTATCAATTCCTCCGGGAGGGACTTTAAGCTGTGGGTCCCGAGACTGAAGATTTTCAGGCTCGTAAAAGATCCTTAAGCCTGAATAAAAAAACTTATAAGCAAAATTAACCGACATCAACGATCCAGTAATACCTTAGTTGTCTGTTAGATGTCTCATTGGGTCGGTGTGTTGACCGTATGTCATCCATGATATCTATGAACAAATATGTTAACTAAAAATTAACTTGGTCAAGTAAGACCTTACAAAGGAGAGGCAATGGCTCAACAATGGGCTACGCCATTATAAATAGATAGTGATAGAGGTTAGGGAATTGAAATTTGGTCGTGAAAGACACAACGTTTGCTCCAAGATCTCTTATTTCGGATTATATGTTATTTTAAGTGTCATAAATATATGGCACTTGTCACACAGCTTTGCTTGCCTTTCAATGGAAGCTATATACAGGAATTTTAAGTCCTGAAAATTTAATCTACCCGGCCTGGTTAGAAATTGCGAACCTCGGAACATGTTAACCCATTCGCCTCAAAAGACGAGATAGACTCGCCGGCAGTTAAATGGCCTTCAACTCAGAAGGCGCTGTACACTCGCTTAACTCTGCTGTTACATATTTAGCAATGTTTTGTACATCCCTTGCCAGGGTAATCTTTTGTTAACATTTGTGAATAGTAGAGGAATGTGTATTTTCCTTCGCCCTTATTGCGATCTAAAGTACCGTTATCTTTTGTTTGTTTGGAAATCTGAAAATCGACAATATAATTTAAGGTAATTTTAATCCGGTTTCTGGGAAAATACATTGAGTATTTAAACCTGAAACGAATGGGTCAACCACTAGTCTGCAAGGACCCGTTGGATCTAGAATGGAATGAGCTGTTATAATCTACAATGGTTTAACAGACCAATGTTGAGCTTTAGCCTCTCCTTTGTTAGGAGTTATTAGACCAAACTAATTTAGTTATGCTTATTATCCCACAGATATGATGAATGGTATTCGGTCAACATACCGACCCAATGAGAGACATCTAGCAGGCTACTAAAGTATAACTAGGATAATGAGGTCATTAAATTTTGCTTAGAGGCCTCTTTATTCGAGTTTAATGATATTTTACGAGATAGAAAATCTTCAGACTCGGGACCCACGGCTTAAATTCCTTCCAGAAGGACTTTGTTCCTTGGATTTTTCCATCCTATAAAGATCCATCGACCCCGACCAAGTTTTAACCCGCAACCCTCGGGACCAGAGGCAAGGAACATCATAGTCCACCGCGGCCGACTTAAATAAGAATATGGAACCCTTCATGATTTTACGAGTCATCCTTGCATAGGGGCAGCTAGGAATATTACTATGCTTAAAGATGATATCCATCCATCCATAATAATTCTGCCCGAAGGAAGGTCCTTCATTGCAATCATAGCATTTTCCATGCTATGCTTGCAGCTTTACTAGAGAATTTGTAGGTGTGGTAGCTTCCCGTTGCTTTCCACACCAGTGAAGGATGATAAGGATTATGATGGCCATATGATTTTGGGGACCGTTTGGGCTTTAACGTTTTCCTGACATTTGTCTTACAGGTGATGAAAAACCCCGATAAAACCTCACCCAGAAAAACTGTCCCGACCGAGGATCGAACCTGGGCCCGCTGCGTGACAAAGCAGCAGCTACCTCGAGACCACAGAGGTGGACTATAAAGATGATTTAAGGAAATAATTTATTGTGGCATCATTATGTCATAATGGATGTGACTTACTCTTTCTCAACGTTTATGGGTTCTTGAATTGGGACATCTCGTTTCTGAAGTTGATCTGCTTGCTGTAATGCTTGTCCCAGGCCGGTGATAATGTGTCCTACAGCACTGGTCAGCTTTCCCAAGTTGCTCACGAGTAGATCTCCTACTGCTGTAATATTTAAAACGCACATCATTAGTTTGTCACATCAGTGATAAATTATACTACTTTCAGTAGCCGGTCAGTTTCAAGCTCGTCATACAAATTAAATACTATTAATTCAAATACGTTTAATCAGCTGTAAATTACAAGTATTAACAAAATCACTTTCTTAATTTATAAGAAATCCCGCTATAAACATTGTAATTAAAATGAATGAAATGGAAAACTCACAAATGAATGAAATAATAATTATTTAGTTAGTTAAATATAAAATAACTAAATTATGAATTTGACAGAACTATTCAGTATCTGAAAAATATAAATCTATATGATCAGCTATAAAAATTACATTTTTTAAATCTAGATCTGTAAGTATTTTTGTTCAACGTTTCTTTGCAAGTTTCTGTAGTTTTCTATTTAATTTTGTTTATACTGTATATATTGTTCTAATAATTCATATTGTGTTACTTTAATGAATGATTTTTATGGTGCCAAAAACAACAAACAGTCAAGAGACACACACACACACATATATATATATATATATATATATATATATATTGTTGTGTAGATTTTCACGGATATAAGTGTGAATAATTAAGCAAATGTTCTTGTGTTTTCCGCATCATGGATTCATTATCAAATGATAATGGCATGTGGGATAATGCCAAAATGTCAGAATCAGTGGATACAGGCCGACTTTGAATCCAAGACTCGGAAAACCCTAGAAAAGTCTTAATCATATAGGCATATATATATAATTATATATTAAAAAACATTTTTTTAAGCTTTCGTTTTCAGGGTTTTTTACAAATTGGTTGACTGTAAAATTACATTTTGACATTATGGATAGCAAAGTTTAATATATATTCCATTATAATTTTATATGGAATTATTATACACAATTAAGTAATACAAAAAACACTAGTCATATATATAGTCATATATATATATATATGACATGATAGTAGAAATAAATACTGGGACGGGCTATATCTTATATATAAAAATCAATGTTAGTTAGTTAGTTAGTTTGTTTGTTTGTTTGTTTGTTTGTTTGTTTGTTTGTTTGTTTGTTTGTTTGTTTGTACTTTATGCGCGACCGTACCGTTGATCCGATTGTGATGGGCTTTTTTGCAAATTGTTCAGGAGATTCCCGGGATGAACATAGGCTATAAGACAGTTGTGATACTCAACTCCTACACCCTTAAAAATCGCCCTTTGTAATGGAAAACGTGAAAGAAAGTAGCTCTTTGGACGCTTAAATGGCTTACGCTGCCTAAACCATACGAAATACACAAAATTAATGTACACAGAATTGAATATTAAAAAAACTCTACAAAAAAGTCTGCGACAGCATATGTTTATCTCTTACGGATAACTCACAAAAAAACATTTTTGTCTTTCATTAATACCAAGAGTCCCTTATCTCTTACGGATAACTCACTATAACCATTTTTGTCTTTCATTGATACCAAGAGTCTCGCGCCATAGCCGAGTGGTTAACGCAAGAAGTCTTGGCGCAGAACTACGGGACTTACGCTGGTTCGAGTCTCGACGGGGAGAAATTTTTCTCATGGAATTTCGGCCAGTATGGGACCGGTGCACAGTGGGTCAGAAATTAAATCTAGCTGGGGGGAACTGTTTTGACTCACTCTCATCAATTTATCTTTTTTTTTCACTTTAATATAATTGTTATATGACGGTTCTTAACTTATCTGCAAAGGAGGGTACCATTTAGAAGTGGAGGTTTACTTGAAATCTGAAATTAAAAACTCCTGTATATCGACTGGACCGATTTGGATGATTTTTTTTTTCTGTGTGTTTGAGTGGGTCCCTGGATGGTTTAGATTCACAATTGGACTTGGTAGGTGGCGCGGCGATCGGGTTATAGGATTTTGTTTATGTCAGATGCATAGTCATATGCATTATTGTTATGTTCCGACACAACTATGTGACGCCATCATTCACATATCTTGAGCCACAACAGAAGGCTGTAAGAGGTTTTCTTGAGAACTTATTTAATAATATCTAATTATGTCCTAATTGCTGAATTTTATGGTAAAAAGTAACATATTTTTATCGTCCGCCCATGACATGAGAATTGAACGTTCGGGCACGACGACGTCTGCCGGGTACGCTAGTATATATATATATATATATATATGGTATGATAAGAAAAATAAATGCCTGGACGGGATTCGAACCCGGAACTCTGAGTCTGTACCTCAGCGTGTTATCCATTACACCACCAGGCGAATCCAATTCAAATACTTATTTATATATATATATATATATATATATATATATATATATGTGTGTGTGTGTGTGCGTGCGCGTGTATGTATGTATGTGTGTGTGTGTGTGTGTGTGTGTGTGTGTGTGTGTGCGTGTATATGTATGTGTGTGTGTATATGTATGTGTGTGTGTGTTTGTGTGCGTGTATATGTATGTGTGTTTCTGCGTGCGTGTGCGCGTGTATATGTATGTGTGTGTGCGTGCGTGCGTGCGCGCGCGCGTGTGTGTGTGTAACAATAGATGGATAATCGTATCTGTCGTAGGATCAATTCCAAATTGCCGTCGGAAAGCTCGCTGCACTGTAACAATGGAACCAGACCTCGAAAATTGCGACACACAGAATGACTTCTGTACAGGAATCGCCATTTTCAGAAATTTAACGCTGTGACGTAATAATGCCAAGAAACAAATTACTGCATATAGGATATGAAACTTTCACAGTTTTTCTTTCATTATATCAAAGAATCACGCATCCAATTTGTAAAGCTATACCAACTACTTAAAACCCCGTCCATCATTTTGGAACACGGTGTATTTGTGGATGTTAAAACTCTATCTGCAGCAATTTTTCGCAACCAATCTCGATGTTTGCAACTGAAATAAACAAAGAAAGGTGCTTCCTGAACATCACCGAATTCCGATAATTAGGAATGGGAGTTTACCTAAATCCCTAAGTTTAAAAATCGCTCAAAATGTCCCAATGTTTGTTTCCTCACAACATAAACTTAATATTATATATCTCTATATATATAGAGAGTATTATAGATTAATTAGCATATATATATAATATAGTTATAACATCTAAATATATCCAGCGTTACTGCTATATTATAAAAAAGTAGTAAATCTTCTCTGTAAAAAATTTGCTTAACTGTTATGTTAGCCACTAGATGTCAGTCGGAACGAATTTCCGCTACCTCTTGTGTGAATTGACAATACTAAATATATAAGAAAAATGTGCGTTTGTGTTGGAATACTTGGGTAGTTCAGATCGTTAGAGCGCTAAACGTACCGAGTTTAGAGACTCGGGTTCAAATCCCGACTCAAGCACACTTTTCTTTTCATATCATATTTGCCTCCATTTGCCACACATGTCAAAAAACGATAGTTATAACATATAAAGATACATGGGGCTACTGCTATAAAGTAGGTAAAGATTCTCTTTTAAATTTTGTTTAACTGTGAGGTTAGCCACTAGATGGTCAGTCAGAAAGAATTTCCGCTACCTATTGTGTGAATTGAGGAATTCTAAAAATATATAAGAACAAATGTATGTTTGTGTTGGAACAATTCGGTTAGATCAGGTCGTTAGAGCGTTATTAAACTACAGAGTTTAGAGACTGCAGAGTTAGCTAATGGGCGCCGACCTAAGAATTCATTTCCTTTTACTATATATATTACGATTTTATTAACGAACAAATAAAGGTATATTTAGGTCACAACCAGCAAGTATTGGACCATAAATGCGTCTTGCTGAAGAGTTCGCTTAGCTTACGCAGTTCCTGAATTACGCACTCTTAAAAAAAATATGAAACGATAAATTGTTTATGAGTGGCAAAAATTTACTCTCTGTGTGATTAAAAGGAAGAATTTGATAGTCAACATATGCTACCGGTGCCAGTATTTAAAATAGTCCGAAAAGACTAACATTAATAAAACCTTTAAGAAAAGTAAATATCTATTCTATAGCGATTTATTTTCTTGACGAAGGGCAGAAAAATTGTATTAAAATTTTCAGAAATATCTTACCTTTTCCTAGCATTGTGAGCTTTGCGTTTAGAGGTATATTTGCAATCTTCAATTCTTCATTTTTTGAATTAATCTCTGAAGAATCCAGTTTGAACGAAAAGGAGGATGACACGCATAGCGCCAGTACCAAGCAGAGCGTCTGAAACAAGATTTTATTCATTCGCCCTTTAAATTTCTGGACATCATATACTTATAACATCTAATGTATTCTACAATGACAATTTTACTATCAATTAAATTAAAACTGAGTTCATAAGTTTCTAGCATTATAGAAATTATAAATTTCTGTTTTGTTTTGTAAAAATATATTTTTAACCCTTTAGAATTAACGTTGTACGTAGATAATCTGTACTGTAAACGTGTATTTGTATATTTGTGCTGGAAGAAGGGAAGAAAAAATGTATGGCCTTAACTCTGCCAGAATAAATAAATTATTATTATTATTATTATTATTATTATTATTATTATTATTATTATTATTATTATGTATATTTATCTATTTATTTAGTATTTTGTTATTTATTATGATTTTATTATGTATTATTGTTGCTTTATTTTTTATTATTATTATTATTAGTAGTAGTAGTAGTAGTAGTAGTAGTAATAGTATTAGTATTTATATATATACAACATAAAACGAAAAACAACATCATAAAGATGAATGAATGGCTCGAATATTTTAAAGAATTATTAAATGAAAATAGAGAAGAATTCTAGGAGATCAAAATAAGAACGTTATTCGAAGGAATCCAAACAGGAATAACAAAGGAAGAAATAGAAGAAGCCATAATGGAAGGGATGAATGGCAAATCACCAGGACCGAGAGATATGCATTTAGAAATATTGAAAAATGGAGGAAAAACTTTAATCAAACTCATAACAAAAACTATTTAATCAAATTTTAAGATAATAAAAAATACCGGAAGAAATTACAATAGGACATATCATAACTATATTTAAGAAAGGAGATAGAAGGAATTGTCAAAGTTGCCGTGGAATATGTGTTATCAATTCCCTGATGAAAAGCCTGGGAAAAGTGATAAGAAACAAAATAGAAAAATTTTACAGTAGAATAGAAGAGCAATCTGGATTTACATCAGGTCGATCTTGTGTAGATAATATATGTGTAATACGACAAATCGTTGAGAAATGTGAAAATAAATCAAAAGAGATTTGATTGGTTTTTATAGATTTAGAAAAAGCTTATGACAGTGTACCAAGTGCAAAATTATGGGAGGCATTACGTATAGCAAACATTGATGAACCCCTAATTCAAGTAATACAAGAAATATAAAAGAAGAATGTCAAATTAAAATGGGTATCATTTATCAGAACCTTTTGGAACTACTAAAGGATTGTTACAAGGATGCCCAATATCACCAACACTGTTTAGACAATGACACAACATGTCAACAGAATAACTGCAATTGAAATGGATTTTTGGAGAAGAGCTGCCAAAAAATCTCGACTAGAAAAAAATAGAAAAACAAATATTTAAAATAATAGATGAATGCAGAAAGAAGTGTAATGGATGAGATTCAACACAGAAGGCTAAAGTGGTATGGACACCTAAGAAGAAAGCAGGATGTAAAACTACCAAAGGCTGTCTATGAATGGAAAATTCATTGAGGAAATTTGGTGTAACAGATGAAGACACAGAGGACAGAGACTATAATAAGACTATATTTTTTAATATTTCTGATGGTTTTGGAATAAAAGCGTATTATGATAATTCATGACTATCGACATGAAGTTTGTGTAACAAAAAAATAATAAAAATAGCAATAATAATAATAATAGCAATAATAATAATAATAATAATAGAAATAATAATAATAGAATAATAATAGAATAATAATAATAATAATAATAATAATAATAGAATAATA
This sequence comes from Diploptera punctata, assembly GCA_030220185.1. Classification (NCBI taxonomy): domain Eukaryota; kingdom Metazoa; phylum Arthropoda; class Insecta; order Blattodea; family Blaberidae; genus Diploptera; species Diploptera punctata. The sequence continues at coordinate 374,736 of JASPKZ010010652.1, read as the reverse complement.
ATAATAGAAAATAATAATAATAGAAATAATAATAGAAATAATAATAATAATAAATAATGAATGAAATAATAATAGAAATAATAATAATAATAATAGAAATAATAATAATAATAATGATAGAAATAATAATAATGATAGAAATAATAATAATAATAAATAATAATAAATAATAATTAATAATAATAATAATAATAATAATAATAGAAATAATAATAATAATAATAATAATAATAATAATATAATAATAGAAAAGAATAATAATAATAATAATAATAGAAATAATAATAATAATAATAAGAAATAATTTATAATTAAAATAATCATAGAAATAATAATAATAATAATAGAAATAATAATAATAATAATAATAAAATAGAAATAATAATAATAATAGTAAATTAATAATAATAATAATAATAATAATAGAAATAATAATAATAAAATAATAATGATAATAATAAATATAATAATAATAGAAATAATAATAATAATAATAATATAATAATAATAATAATAATAATAGAAATAATAATAATAATAATAATAATAGAAATAATAATAATAATAATAATAATAGAAATAATAATAATAATAGAAAATAATAATAATAATAATAATAATAATAATAGTAATAGTAATAATAGTAATAATAGTAATAATAGTAATAATAATAATAATAATAATATAATAATAATAATAATAATAATAATAATAATAATAATAATAGAAATAATAATAATAATAGAAATAATAATAATAATAGAAATAATAATAATAATAGAAATAATAATAATAATAGAAATAATAATAATAATAGAAATAATAATAATAATAGAAATAATAATAATAATAAAAATAATAATAATAGAAATAATAATAATAATAATAGAAATAATAATAATAATAATAGAAATAATAATAATAATAATAATAATAATAGTAATAATAATAATAATGTTAATCACATCTGAGAACATATTTTATTAACTACTCATATATAATTGCCAAGAGTATCTCCTTTAGTGGCCTTCTATGGGAGGATATAAATTTTAATAAATTTACAGCTTTATTTTCTGCTAAATTGCGGATGACCAGATAATAATTGCTCAAGAATATGAAGACATGGAGTTTGTGTTCAGAAAATTATTGGACGAATACGATAACTAGGGTTTGAAAATAAATTTAGAAAAAACATTTTATATGGGATGTGAAGCCGAAACCGAAGAATTGATATTAGAAGATGAAAAGGGGTATATTAGCGGATGTGAAGAATTTGATTATCTGGGAGTAAAATTAAATAAAGAGGATAAACAAGAAAGTGATATTAAGAACAGAATAAATAAAGGTAGAGCAATAACAGCATTATGAATGGAGTCTTATGTAACAGACATATAACCAGGAAAAATAATTACAAATATATAATTCAATAGTGAGAAGTACTGTCACATATGGAGTTGAAGTTTGGAAACTCAACAAAAACTTAGAACAAAAACTTATGTCGATGGAAATGGATTTCTTGAGGAGAGTAGGAAGATGTTCAAAATTAGACAAAATAAGAAATACGGTCATAAGAGAAAAAAATTAATATTGGTTATTCAATAGTAGATTATATACGGTATAAGCAATTAAATTGGTATGGGCACGTACGACGAATGCAAGAAGGAAGATTACCCAGGAAAACATTGGAATGGTGTCCACCTGGAAGAAGGAGGAGAGGAAGACGTCGAAACTCGTGGATGCAGGAAATAAGAACTGGAATGAGAGCAAGAGGACTGGAGGACATGGATTGGATGGAGAGAGACGAGTGGAGAAGAAAAATTAAACTTTAGGCACAGAAATATGTGTAAACATTAAAATTCTGTATATAAATAAATAAATAAATAATATATATATATATATATATATATCTTAATAATTTAATATCACATGATTAAATTTAAATATATATATATTAAAAACATCGTTGAATATATTTCACCCAAATTCTCCATAATCCTTCAACAGTGCTTGAAAAACGTAAATAATAGAATAGAAGTAATGTTAGGGATCACTTTAGGCCAATCATTTATATTCCATAGATTGTTTTTAATTGTGAGAATTGTTTTCACTTTAGTCTTCGTTTTACTTTATGCTCGTTAAATATTTAATAATGAGAGAAAGAAAAATTTATATCCAAGTGATATGGGTCCGACAACTGGAAAGTAAGTAGAAAACAAACCAATAAGGTACTAGCAGTATAAATGGATTCTTGGAGGCGGTCGACAAGAATTTCAAGAAGGGATAAAGTCAGAAATACCACAACAAGGAAAATTATGCAAGTTGAGGAAAACATATTACAAAAAATAGAAGAAAAAAGTTTGAAATGGAATGGACTCGTCATAATGGAAGAAGATAGAATGCCAAAGAAGATCCTTGATTGGAAAGCTAATGGAAGAAGTGGAATAGGTAGACTAGAGAATGTTGGATAGATGGATTGAGGAGAAGTGTGAAAGCTAGAGGTTTAAGGGAAGTAGTTGCTTTATATAATAACCTCTGGCGACAAATCAATTTGGGTTGAAGGAGAAACACTGTATTCTGGAATATTCCTAATTTAAAAAACTGCTTATTCCAATGACAGACGTTATACCCACAAACCAGTGAACTAATTTGGTTAAAAGATAACATTAGTTGAAAACTTAATAATCGCTATTCATTTTTACAGCGATTTACAATTTAATCGCCATAAATTTGTTGATTGATGATAAGAATTGAATCTACTGTATTTTAAAGGAAATATCCGGCAACTCATTTAAATTAATTTGCACAATTTAAATAAATGTAATACATTAGATAGCAATGTGCATCTTTAACCGATTAGAAGTCCGTATTAGGAACACACAATCCCTTTTCACATAGGCCAGTGAAATTTTTTTGTTATAATTTTCCGCACATTTACTGTATACATTTTTTTTTACTCCTTCAAATTTTGAAGCCTTTATCTAATAGTTTGACTAATATTTCATTGTTGGATCTATATAAAAGTTTTGAAATTATTGTTTTAAAATAATAATTATAATAATAGTAATAAGACATAAAACCAGTGAGACTGCACTTACCCACTTCATGATGAATGTTGATTCTAAGTTGATTCTGAGTTCAGAGTAACAATTGAACTCATATTTATATAGGAAGTATATCCGTTATCAGGTAAGTAACAGTTAATATCAAAGTATAATGCACGTCATACCTTTATTTAGGTATTTTATTTTGGCTGACCTAAAATATCTAATAATGTTGAATTACAAAATGCAGTTATAGAAAATATTTAAGATAACGCATAGAAATAAGCTATTATTAAAATGAACATTAATATACTGTAGTAAAAACTAACATAACCTAGCAATTATAAACAAAATTACATATTTATATATATAACATCATTTAAATATTTTAACAATTAGTTACTGGAAATAATCCCATACGTGAATTACATTATTTTAAAAAATAGGGCAACGAAAATTTCACAAATTCCATATATTTTTTTACGTATGCTTAATTTAAGAAGTAGTAGCTGAATTCAGATATATCAGAAAAATAATTACAAATATAAATGAGATACACAAAGTAATTAAACACAAATTCAATTCTGGAAATTCATGCTATTTTGCATTACAGGGACTCTTGTCGTCCCATTCCTTTGAAAAAAACATTAAACTGAAAATATATAAAACCGTTATTCTTCCAATTATATTACATCAATCGAAACATATGATTTTATTTTAAGAGAGGAAAGAAGATTGAGTATATGTGAATACATTTCTTAGGTTTTTTTTGGACCAAAAAGGGATGAACAGACAGGTGAATGGAGAAGATTTACATAACAGTGAGCTACATGCTCTTTATAGGAATATAGAAACAATAAGAATACTTAACTCTCTTAGACTGCAAGGGGTAGGCATGTGGCACGGATGGGGTTTAAAAGAGATAAAATAAAATAATTAATAATTAAAATATACCTTCTTAGGTAAGATCCGTCGTCCTCAACTTATTAAATATGTATTCTTTATGTCTGTAGCCTTTCAGAACATCCGTTCCAGCTTCAGCAGGTCCTTCTTCGCTACATTATCTGATATGATGGTTTATGCTGCTGGTCCTAATGTTGTGTAATACATATTTTATAAGTTTATTTTATAAGTTGAGGACGACGGATCTTACCTAAGAAGGTATATTTAACTTATTTTATGACTATCCACCTCAACGGTTTTAACAATGCATTTTATTAGTATTGATTTAAAAGAGATACATGTATGCTTCTTTTAGGAAAACCAGAGGGAAAGTGCGCAATTAGTAGACCAAGAATAAGGCGGGAGAATAGCATTAAGCATGATTTGAGGTAAGTTGATTATACAGGGATGATTGGAAAGCATTAGCCTGGATAGGGATGCGTGGAGAGCTTATGTCCGAGCGGCCACGAACCTACGGGTTCGATAGTGCCAGTGAGTTAGTTAGTTATACACTTAATTGAAGGATGTAATTTGTCGGCCAGGAGATGTATTTTTTCATAGCATAAAGTTACTGAGAAGTATTTTCTTCTTGATCTAAGTAAAGCTGTGACATTCAGTCAAGTAAGAAAGATATAACAATGCCATTGGAATTAATTTTTTTTTTCAAATGCCCAGGTTTGTCTTTCGACATTCCTGGTTTCTCTCCTGGCATGGCGTAATTGTAACACACTTTTGAGGTTGGGGCGCCTGGAAGGCGGGGTTACGTTGCCCCGATGATATGATGAGTGATGGTGATGATAGTGGTGCGCCAGGAGAGTCCCTAATCCTAAACTTAACCTAAGATGAATATGAATGATGATGATTGCGATGGCCATATGATTTCGGGGACCGTTTGGGCCTTAAAGTTTTCCTGACATTCGCCTTGCAGATGAGGAAAAACCCCGATAAAAACCTCACCCAGAAAAACTGTCCCGACCGGGGATCGAACCGGGCCCGCTGCGTGACAAGGCAGCACGCTACCCCGAGACCACAGCGGTGGACGAATTAATATTGTTGCATCCTACTATTAAATAAAATGAGATACTATAATTTGTCTTTAATAAATATAATTATAATTCGATATAATTCATTATTATCCAATTAAATTATGTTTCAGTACTTTTAAGCGTCCCGTGCTAGGCCGTTCATGACACGACCTGTCAGCAGAGGATGTTTTAATCTTTGGAACATATACATACATTTATACATTTTTAATGGGAATATTTCACGCTACAACCCAAAGTAATTTGTCGCCATAGGTTTCTGTCTAAAGCATATTCTTCCCTCAAATCTCTAGCTTCTATATTTCTCCTCATTCCATCTATTCAACGTTCTCTAGGTCTGACTCTTTCAGTTCTTTCGTTAGATACTATTTACTTAATACAGGCTTTCCACTTTACAGCCGTTCGCCCTTAATTTCTCCATCCAGACATTCCTATCTTCCCATTATCCTTCCATACCCCTCTTCATCATGACATCATATATTCCCTCATACCATGTTCTTCTGCTTTTCCCCCCTCTTCCCTCTTCCTGGTACCAACCAATCTAACATCGTTTAGGCCACTGTTCTTGTGACATCCGTTGTACATGCACATGCCATTGAAAAGCTCTCTTTGTTATTCTATCGATAACAGTTTCTTGTACATCCAAATATTATCTAATATATGTATTTCTAATATATTGTAACCTGGATATTCTCATACTTCTCCGTAATCCATTAGTTATTAAAATTATAAAATTCGTACCATCCTCAACTAAAACAAAGCGATGTGTACAAAACATCGTAAAACATGAAAAATGTAGGCCTTTCAGAAGAGAGTCTGGTACCATTGTAGATGCTGATGATGAAAGACTTTCTGAAAGGCCTACATTTTCAATGTTTGGTAATCTAATATATAAAAATGAATGTTTGTTTGTTTGTATATTTGTTTGTTGGCGGCCATACCGTTGATCCGATTGTGATGGAGTTTTTTGCAAAATGTTCAGGAGATTCCCAGGATGAACATAGGCTATAAGAGAGTTATGATACTCTACTCCTATACCCTTAAAAAAGCACCCTTTGTAGTGGAAAACGTGAAAAATAATCCTTTTTTGACGCTTAAATAGCTTACACTGCCTAAAGCCACAAAATTAATTTACAAAGAATTGAATATCTCAAAAAACTCTACAAAAAAGTCCGCGACAGCATATGTTTATCTTTTACGGATAACTCTCAATAGCCAATTTTGTCTTTCACTGATGCCAAGAAGATGGGGATAAGTAGATTCCCGGACAAGCGTGCACTCCGATTGTGATGGGCTTTTTGCAAAATTTTCAGGATTTTCCCGAGGAGGTTATAAGCTATAAGAGAGTTTTAATGCTCAAGCCCTTCACCCTTAAAAATTACCCTTTATAGTGAAAAAGTAAAATAAAAGTGGCTTTTTTACGCTTAAATGGGTTACGCTACCTAAACCATAACAAATACGTCAAATTAATGTACACAAAATTGAATATCTCAAAAAACTCTACAAAAAAGCCCGCGATAGCATATGTTTATCTTTTATGGATAACTTACAATAACCAATTTTGTCTTTCATTGATGCCAAAGAGATCGGGATAAGTTGATTCCCGGACAAGCAGAGCAGCAGCAAGCCTAACTCGAAATAACGAATTTTGCCTTTCAGCTCATTTATGCCCAATACATCGGGATACGTAGATTCCCGGGCAATGCCGGGTAATTAACGATATAAATTTATATTTATTTTTCCTTTCACTTATTCAACTAAACTTAAAAACACATCATTTATTTAGGCGTAGCATCGCACGCCGGGTATTAGCTAGTGTTTTATAAACAGAGGGTATAGTTGAGGACGACTTATACAATTCAAATTATATAATTTATAATATTAATATTTTAACCAATAACCTCAGTGGTGGTTTAATATAAATTTTAAAGGTATTAAATATTATACTCCCATTAACGAGGATCATTCCTGATGGACCAGTACTTAGCATGATAACTTCTAATTCCGATGATTGTAAGCTCAAACCCGATCGGGATCGGTGCATTTTTAAAAGAGTAAAATTGTTGAGTATGGCTTCCTTCGAAAAAATAGAAATCCCATGAGCATCATGTAGTAAGTTCATAACATGTGAAAGACCCTTAAGCCTGAAAAAGAGGTCTCTATACAAAATTTATCAGCCCTTTTTCACGACCAGATATGAATTACGACACAAAAAATGAGTAGTTAAAGATTTCTTCAGATAAAATATGATTTATGTTCATTTACATATCATAAACCCCAAGTTCTCTAACGATTCCATAATCCTATATGATTTGTTCATCATCCAGATTTAATCATCATCATCATCATCATCATGAACAAATTCGTTTTAGGCCATGTGGCCTGTACGGTAAACCTAGCGAAGATGGACTTGATCTTTCCTCCGATGTTTTGGTCTTCCTTGGTCCCTATGTCCAGTTGGGGTATATTGGAATGCCAATTTTGGAAGTCTATTTCTTTCCATTCTCCTCAGATGATTTTTCCATTCTTGTTGGTATCTTTGTATATCTTCATTTAAACTTGTTACTCCAAGTTTTCCTCTGATAATAGTGTTCCTTTTGGTGATCCAGTCTATTAACTCCTAACAATGATCGTAAGAAGCGCATTTGGCTTACTTGAAGTTTATGAGAGTTTCTTTAATTTAAAATCCAAATTTCACTTCCGTATTTTAGAGCAGCTTTTGATGTGATGTTATGTAATCATAGTTTTGTCTCTGTCCTCATCTGTTTACCAAAATGTCTTCGTATTACCCCATTCATTTTATTATATTTTTGTAATTTTGAATCAATGTCACTCTTATACTCTGCAAATACACTTCCTAAGTAAGAGAAATCTGACACTTGTTCTATAATTTTTCCATCAATCTCAATTTTCACCCGTTGTATGTACCAGGTTTAATAACCTGATTATATTAAGTGAACGATATTAATTATGAGACTTACCTTATTGTTCGAATAAAATAACATCAAGGTCATAGTTTGAAATGGTTTTAGCTAGCTTTTTATATTCCTTTCGGTAAGAGTAATCATGCTTTGAAAGGTAATTTACAAAACAGCAAAATGAGTTTTTTTCATTAAAACATTGTTTATTTTTATTAATTTATTAGATTTATTTTTAAGTCAAAATCTTTAATGTCAAATTTTCTGCTACCGTACTCCGTGTCACATTGGTAGAAGAAAACATTATTTTTTTTATTATTATGTTTTTTGTTTTAGAATGCAAAATATCTTTCAAATTATTTGATCCCATGAATAAAATATTATGAGATTTTGGTGCCGTATCTGTAAACTAGAGTGCTAAACCTAAAGATTAATTCACAATCATACAGCAGAACGACAATATCCAAGACCTTGTAAAATTTAAATTTAGTAAACCTATATTTTGTAGATCTAATTTTCATCATCTATTTTTCATGTGTTCCCTGAAAATAAGTATTTCTCCTGTATGCCCAATCACGTTTAATTTTTTTAGGGCAATCTGGTGGTTTTAATATACCAAACCAGTTAGGGTTAAAACCATGCACAGAACCATTATCTATATATGCCTATTTTATTAAATATTCTTGTAATATAATATGCTTGAGAAATCCCAGCATTCTATATTTTATTAATATTTATTTATTTATATACATAATTTTAATGTTTAGACATCGTTCTGTGCCTAAAGTTTTATTTTTCTTCTCCACTCGTCTCTCTCCATCCAATCCATGTCCTCCAAGTCCCCATGCTCTCATTTCAGTTCTTATTTTCTGCATCCACGAGTTTCGAGGTCCTTCTTCCAGGTGGACACCATTCCAATGTTTTCCTGGGTAATCTTTCTTCTTACATTCGTCGTACGTGCCCATTCCAATTTAATTGCTTATGCCGTATATAATCTACTATTGAATAACCAATATTTATTTTTTCTCTTATGACAGTGTTTCTTATTTTGTCTAATTTTGAACAGTATTGTTATTATTATTATTATTATTATTATTATTATTATTAGTAATATTATTATTATTAGTATTATTATTAGTAGTAGTATTAGCCTATTAGTATTAGCCTATTAGCATTAGCCTATTAGCATTAGCCTATTAGTACTAGTAGTAGACTACCCTCTGGTTTTCCTGGAGGTTTCTTATAGGAAAAGTACAGGGAAAGCGACGAGTATTAGACCAAGAATGAGGTGGGTAAATAACATTAACCATGATTTGAGGGAAGTATATTATACAAGGGATGATTGGAAAACATTAGCTCAGGATAGGGATGTATGGAGAGCTTACGTCCGCGCGGCCATGAACCTACAATTTCGATAGTCAGTGATTTAGTACTATCTAGCAAGCCCTTTTTTCCCTCAACGAGATATAGACGATCTCCTCCTACAAAGATGAAATTGAACCATACTAATTTTTAGTTTCACTTGTTTTCGTATAGATATCATTGGAGTGGTCAGCCTTCCAAAGTAGTACTGGGACGAGAAAATTCGGTAAATTTTGATTCGAGGCCTTTATAATCACGAGCCTGGAAATCTTCAGACTCGCGACCCACCGCAGGACTTGCTCCTTGGATTTTCCATCCTAAAAAATCCATCGACCCCGGCCGGGTTTGAACCCGCGACCCTCGACACCAGAGGCAAGGAGCATAACCACTAGTCCACTGCGGCCGAATGAGTTAGTAGTAATAGAATTAGTATTATTATTATTATTATTATTATATTATTATTATTATTATTATTATTACTATTATTATTATTATTATTATTATTATTATTATTATTATTATTATTATTATTATTATTATTATTATTATTATTATTATTATTATTATTATTATTATTATTATTATTATTATTATTATTATTATTATTATTATTATTATTATTATTATTATTATTATTATTATTATTATATTATTATTATTATTATTATTATTATTATTATTATTAGACATTTATTAGTTACTATATTCAACTGGATTTTATCTCACGAAAGGCCTAACTTGAGAATGTCTCTTGTCGCCAGTTTTATTTGAAATACATACCTGCAAAACTCTTTAAACAACTATATAACTAACTCACTGGTACTATCTAATCCGTAGGTTCATGGCCGCGAGGACATAAGCTCCCCATACATCCCTATCCTGAGCTAATGTTTTCCAATCATTCCCTGTATAACCTATGTCCCTCAAATCATAGTTAATGTTATTCTCCCACCTCATTATTGGCCTACCAACTTGGCGTTTTCCTTCTGGTTTTCCTACAAGAAGCTTCAATGCACGTCTTACATTCCCCATTCGTTCCACATGTCCTGCCCATCCCAGTCTACGAGACTTAACTGTTCTTATTACATCTGGCTTCCTATAAAGACCATATAGTTCATTGTTAAGTAGTCTCCTCCATTCATCTGTCTATTTATCTCTCTTTAGCCCAAAAAATGTTCTAAGAACTTTATTCTCAAATACTCGTAATCTCCTTTCCTCCCTTAAAGTAATCCATGTTACGCATCCATATAATATAACTGATAGAATAATAGTTTTATATATTTTCAGTTTAACGTTTTTTGAAAGGAGTTAGGACGTCAAGAGTCTCTGTGATATTATAGCACGAATTTCCAGAATTGAGCCTATGTTTAATGCTTTAACAATCTGGAAAGGATATGCTCATAGACGATAATATTCCTAAGAGAAGAAACCATATCTTCATTTTCATTCGTCAATGAACAACTAGTCCACCGCTGTGGTCTCGAGGTAGCGTGCTACCTTGTCACGCAGCGGGGCAGGGTTCGATTCTCGGTCGGTACATGCTCCTGGGTAAGGTTTTTTTTTTCCACACCTGTAAGACAAATGTCAGGAAGCTTAGGGTCCAAAAGTCCCTGAAAATCATCCGGCCAACATCATCATCCTTATCATTATCTTCATCATCCTTCACCGATGTGTGGAAAGCAACGGAAAGCTACCACACCTGTAATTCGCTAGTAAAACTGCAAAGCATGGCATGAAATTGCTATGATTGCAGTGAGAGATCTGCCCTCGAGCAGAATTACTATGGATGGATGGATGGATGGAATGAATAATTGCAAATTTCAGATGTATGTAAACATATTGATTGTATGAACAGGAAATTATTGAAGAATATGGGAAATGGATTGTGAACATTAATCTAAAGAAATCGAATTATGGCAGTCGGAGCAAACCCCTTTATGATTTATTATTGTAAAATGTAAAATGCCAATAATACACATATTTGGGGTAAAAATAAAACTAAATTGACAATCATTAAGGTGACATAAATTCAAGTCTTAATAAAAGAGAATAGTAATATCACGATTAAACAGTATTTTATAGGATACTAGCTAATACCGGGCGTGCGCTGCTATGCCTAATTAAATGAAAATTAATGTGATTTTATGTTTAGTTGAATAAGTAAAATGAAAAATAATTATAAATTTATATTTTTAGACATTCCGTGCTGATTACCCGGCGTTGCTCGGGAATCTACTTATCCCGAACTTCTTGACATAAATGAGCTCAAATACAAAAAAATTAATGTGTTTTATGTTTAGTTAAATAAGTGGAAGGAGAAATTTATATCGTAATTGTTTTAATACCACGTGCTTTTACCCGGCGTTATCCGGGAATCTACTCATCCCGATTTTCTTGGCATAAATGAGCTGAAAGACAAAAAGTAATGTACTTGTTATGATTAATTGAATAAATAAAATGAAAAATAATTATGAATGTATATCCTAATTATTTTATGATTATCCGTGCTGATTACCCGGTGTTGCCCGGGAATCTACTTATCTCAATTTTCTTGGCATAAATGAGCTGAAAGACAAAATTCGTTATTGTGAATTATCCGTAAAAGAATACCCGCCATGTGCTGCTATGCTTGCACAGATATCTACGTACTTGTCTCGATCTTCTTGGCATCAATGAAAGACAAAAATGGTTATTGTGAGTAATCCGTAAGAGATAAACATATGCTGTCGCGGACTTTTTTGTAGAGCTTTTTGAAATATTCAGTTCTGTGTACATTAATTTTGTGTATTTGTAATGGTTTAGGCAGCGTAAGCCATTTAAGCGTCCAAAGAGCTACTTTTTCACGTTTTCCACTACAAAGGGCGATTTTAAGGGTGTAGGAGTTGAGTATAACAACTCTCTTCATCCCAGGAATCTCCTGAACAATTTACAAAAATTCCCATCACAATCGGATCAACCGTATGGCCGCGCATAAAGTACGAACAAACAAACCAACAAACATTCATTTTATATATTAGATATACGTATATCACAATAAAAACAAAATTGTTCATTAAAATAATAATTGTTAAAACATACTACGTTATGACTCAGACACATTACATTTGAAAGTAAAAATAACAATTTAATTACATTCGAGGAAATTGACTTCCGGCAAGGGTTTCAAGGAGGGATAAAATTATAAATAATATTACAAGAAAAAAGACAAAGTGAAAACAACACAGTTAGGATGGTTAGGAGATATGTAAAGAATGATGGAGGGCAGATTACCGAAGAAGATTTTTGAATGGAATCCGGCAGGAAGAAGGAAAAACAAATTAAAATGTACACAAGATGCAGTAAGAAATAACTTAAAAGACAGAGTCTTGGAATAAGGGGCATGGTAAAATAGGGCAATGGAGATTGGTTACAGAATCTTGAAGTGGGCACAGGAAATTGTCAAAGATGCTGTAAAATCTTTGAACTATAAATTGTTATTATTATTATTACCATTATTATTATTTCCGTACGGCTTTAAAGCTTTAGGTATTTTAGCATTGTTAGGTTTTTGTGACGAATAGGGAGCTGGCCTGATGTTTTCAATCCCCAATCTGGAGGACCAGGTGATTTTTGGTCAAGGTTTTCTTCCTCTAGCCTTTATCAAACCAGTGACGAACTGCAAGGCAGCAGTATCTGTACCCTAGATAAGGGCCCTCACAGGGTACTATCAGCCGGGACAAGGTTACCCAGAAAAACATTGGAATGGTGTCCACCTGGAAGAAGAAGGAAGGAAGACTTCGAAACTCTTGGATATAAGAAGTAAGAACTGAATGAGAACAAGAGGACTGGAGGACATGGAGTGGATGGATAGAGGCGAGTGGAGAAGGAAAATAAAATTTTAGGCGCAGATATATGTGTAAACTTTGAAAATGAGTTATTATTATTATTATTATTATTATTATTATTATTATTATTATTATTATTATTATTATTATTATTATTATTATTATTATTATTATTATTATTTGTGTTTTTGTTTTGTTATTGTTATTATTATTGTTATCATCATACCCTATGTTTTTATACAGACCAGTGTGTCATACATTAAGACTGATGTATATTTATGGTCAGTGATCTGGTGATTTTATAAATAGGACAAGCAAAGGGCAGTTTGAATTATAGTGTTCATGTAATAGCATATCTTAAAATATCGTGTATCATGTTATTATTAATGACTGCGATCCTAGAGTCAAGGTCGGACATAACATTTCCAGTAATACCAGAACTGTATCTGTTTATCTACCATCTTCAAGTACTGTTAGATTTTTTATTTCACCTCCAGAGAAATTGGATCTAATAGCTTCATTTATTTGGCTCACATAAGTTTTGTGTGTAAATATAAATACATTTGTGAACGTACACAGATTCTAATCTAATTATGGCACAACAACTTACAGAGTGGCACACAGTATGACATAGGGATACAATGGCTCCATACAGAAAATGCCAGCACATCAATTGCTAGGCCTATAGTAAATGTTACGGGAGGAACTATTAAACAAATTAAAACATACAATCAAAAATAAATTAAAATTATAAAATTGCCCGTTTGATCACTTGCTGATTATTTCTAAAATCGCTTATTCAAACTTTATATCAGATTTTAAGATTCTAAAGATGCTAAGTAAAATATTTCAAAGTCATAAGGAATATTAATAAGTATGATAATGATTGTATTGTATTGTAGGCCTATGTTTTCCCTTAACAGAGATTTAGGCGCTCTCCCCCTACAGGGAAGAATTTGAACTATACTAATTTAGTTACTCTTGTTTTCGCATAGATGTAATTTTTTAGTGGTCCGTGGTCAGCGTTCCGCCTCATACTGACATCTAGGAAACCAAGGTAGTACTAGGACGGGAAAATTCGGTAAATTTTGCTTAGAGGCCTTTTCATTCAGGCTTATGGATTTTTTACGAGCCTGAAAATCTTCAGACTCGGGACCCACGGCTTAAAGTCCATCCCGGAGGACTTGCTCCTTGGATTTTTCCGTCCTAAAAAAATCCATCGACCCCGGCCGGGTTTGAACCCGCGACCCTCGGGACCAGAGGCAAGGAGCATTACCACTAGTCCACCGCGGCCGACTATGATAATGGTAAATTAATAAAAATTTAACTAATCATGTAATTTATAAAAAAAAACTAGTTAATACCCGGCGTGCGCTGCTACGCCTAAATAAATTAAATGTGTTTCTATGTTTAGTTGAATAAGTAAAAGGAAAAATAATTATAAATTTATTTTGGTAATTATTTTTAGATTCCCCGTGCTTTTACATAATAACCAAGTTAATGTATAATGTAATTGTATTGTTATCTAATTGTAATATTATTGTGTTTTTTTAAGTTATATTATTACCAAACATTAACTTATTATAACGAGCTGTCAACAGCACGTACGGCTTACTGCCCGTTCGACCCATATTTGTAAATAACATTGTATGTATCTTACTTTTGTCTAATAAAGTCCTATATATATGATATGATAAGAAAAATAAATGCCTGGGCGGGATTCGAACCCAGAACTCTGAGTCTGTACATCAGCATGTTATCCGTTACACCACCAGGCGAATCCAATTCAAACACTTATTTTTCTTATGACTCAGAGTTCGGGTTCGAATCCCGTCCATGCATTTATTTTTCTTATCATACCATATTAAGCTTGCATTGCTCAATGTTAAACATTAATTATAACATATATATATATATATATATTCAATTTTGTGTACATTAATCTGAACTACATGTTATAGTTTAGACAGCTTAAGTCATTTAAGCGGTCAAAATGTTTCGAAAAACACCATTTCCACTACAAAGGGTGATTTTTAAGGATGAAGAAGTTGAGTATTACAACTCTCTTATAGGCTAAAACCTTCCCGGAAAACTCCTGAACATTTTACAAAAAAGCTCTATCACTATCGGATGAATGGTGTAGTAATGCATAAAGGATAAAGTTGGTTGAAAGCATCTTTAAAAGCATTAAGTTTGAGAAAATAGATAATAGTTTTAAAAAACTAAAACAACACGCTTTATTAGAAAACCGAACTAAAAAAATGAAAAATAATATTAATTTCCAACACGCTTGGGATAAATAATTTCACCATCAAAAGCGTGGGGTGCTCTTTATCAATTAATATATTTGATAATAAACAGATATTGGTAAAAGTAAAATCTCTAAGAAGAAAATGTAAAAATCATAAAAGCACCCCACGCTTTCGATGGTAAAATTATTTATCCCAAGCGTGTTGGAAATTAAAATTATTTTTCATTTTTTTAGTTCGGTTTTCTAATAAAGCGTGTTGTTTTAGTTTTTTAAAACTATTATTTATTTTTTATTTTTTAGCTTTAATATTTTACAGAATAAGATAAAAATGTAAATATCTTTAAATTCGATGCTATTTTAGTATGAGCTAAAAGTAATACTCTTCTAAAAATACCTTCCAGCCGGATTTGAACCAGCGACCTATCGATTACCGAAATTATATACCACTAGAGTCCACCGCTCTACCAAGTGAGCTCTTACAACGATTGACTAAAAAGTCGAAAAGTCCGCAACCTATTATATCAGTTTTCATTTTTTGATTTTCTGATAATTCTGATCAGGATTTTAGAAACAAAATATGAAATTATTGTATTGTCACGGGTCCTTTACAAGTACACAAAGTTTCAAGTCGATCCAATGTTTCTAAGTGGGTGAATATCGTGTTCAAAGATTCCGTTACATAGATACACTTTTTTTTAATTATCTGACGATTCTGGCCAGGATTTTAGAAAAAAATATGAACATAATATATTGCCACGGGTCCTTTACACGTATACAAAGTTTCAAGTCGATCCAATGTTTCTAAGTGGGTGAAAATTGTGTTCAAAAATTCCGTTACATAGATACACTTTTTTTTAATTATCTGACGATTCTGGCCAGGATTTTAGAAAAAAATATGAACATAATATATTGCCACGGGTCCTTTACACGTATACAAAGTTTCAAGTCGATCCAATGTTTCTAAGTGGGTGAAAATCGTGTTCAAAAATTCCGTTACATAGATACAAAGACACTTTTTTTGATTTTCTGATGATTCTGGCCATGATTTTAGAAACAAAATATGAAATTATTGTATTGTCACAGGTCTTTTATAAGTATACAAAGTTTCAAGTCGATCCAATGGTTTTAAGTGGGTGAAAATCGCGTTGAAAGATTCCGTTACATAGATAGATAGATAGATACAGGTCAAGCTAATATAAAGCGTGTAAAAATACAGCGATATAACAAAACCGGACCATAGACTCACCTTTGCAATACTTCCAGTGACTGTGCAATATTACGTAACAAATTCACTGGCAGCACAAACATAAACTCTCCATACATACCTATCCTAATATAATATTTCCAAATTACAATTTAAAATTAACCTCCTCGAATAATTCTTTATAAAATTTAATATCAGCACATTCCATCACAAATAAAGTAATACTACATGCTTTATTTTACAAAATTATTGACATAAAATTATTTACACAATTTTATTTTTACACGCTTTATATTAGCTTGACTTGTATCCATCTATCTATCTATGTAACTGAATCTTTTAACGCGATTTTCACCAACTTAAAATCATTGGATCGACTTGAAACTTTGTATACATGTAAAAGACCCGTGACAATACAATAATTTCATATTTTGTTTCTAAATCATGGACAGTCATCAGAAAATCAAAAAAAGTGTCTTTGTACCTATGTAACGGAATGTTTGAACACGATTTTCACCCACTTAGAAACATTGGATCAACTTGAAACTTTGTATACGTGTAAAGGACCCGTGACAATATAAAAATGTCATATTTATTTCCTAAAATCCTGACCAGAATCTTCAGAAAATAAAAAAAGTGTCTTTGTATCTATGTAACGGAATTTTTAACACGATTTTCACCCACTTAGGAACATTGGATCGACTTGAAACTTTGTATACTTCTAAAGGACCCGTGACAATACAATAATTTCATATTTGTTTCTAAAATCCAGTCCAGAATCGTCAGAAAATCAAAAAAGTGTCTTTGTACCTATGTAACGGAATCTTTGAACACGATTTTCACCCACTTACAAACATTGTATCGACTTGAAACTTTGTGTACTTGTAAAGGACCCGTGACAATACAATAATTTCATTATTTTGTTTCTAAAATCCTGGCCAGAATCATCAGAAAATCAAAAAAAATGAAAACTGGTATAATAGGTTGCGGACTTGTCGACTTTTCAGTCAATCGTTGTAAGAGCTCAGTTGGTAGAGCGGTACACTCTAGTGGTATATAATTTCAGTAATCTATAGGTCGCTGGGTCAAATCCAGCTGGGAGGTTTTTTTTAGAAGAGTATTACTTTCAGCTCATACTGTAATAGTATCGAATTTAAAGATATTTACATTTTATCTTATTCTGTAAAATATTAAAACTAAAAAAACAAAAAATAAATAATAGTTTTAAAAAATAAAACAACACGCTTTATTAGAAAACCGAACTAAAAAAATGAAAAATAATTTTAATTTCCAACATACTTGGGATAAATAATTTTACCATCAAAAGCGTCGGGTGCTTTTTATGATTTTTACATTTTCTTCTTAGAGACTTTACTTTTACCAATATCTGTTTATTA
Source organism: Diploptera punctata (assembly GCA_030220185.1). Taxonomy (NCBI): domain Eukaryota; kingdom Metazoa; phylum Arthropoda; class Insecta; order Blattodea; family Blaberidae; genus Diploptera; species Diploptera punctata. Next base: position 356,754 of record JASPKZ010010652.1, on the reverse strand, counting down.
TCAAATATATTTATTGTTAAAGAGCACCCCACGCTTTTGATGGTAAAATTATTTATCCCAAGCGTGTTGGAAATTAAAATTATTTTTCATTTTTTTTAGTTCGGTTTTCTAATAAAGCGTGTTGTTTTAGTTTTTTTAAACTATTATATTTTCATTCACGTTCTATGGCTAATTGTAATATTAATATCTATTTGTTCCACTTATCTTGCCCAATATAACATTAATTATTTCATTGAATTGGCTTTGTTTTACTCAATAATCTATCTAAATCTAATTAATTAATGAATCAGATTAATTCAAGTGTTTAATCCTGTACCAGTCTTATTTTATTGAATGTTCATTTACCATTTTTGTTAATCATGTCATTTCTTAAATAACTGTCTTTCTGTTTCTAGTTTTGTACATTCAAATAATAGATGATCTATCGTATGTTCCGAGTTTCCGCATGTAGTCTACACAAGGGGCTATTATTTTAAAACTCTAGTAATGGCTGTTTATTTTCCCTCAAACCATGTTTTATATTATTTTCCCATATCATTCTTGGCTTGCCTACTGAGCGCTTTGCCTATGGTTTTCCTACAAGATGTATCTATGTCCACTTTCATCTCTCATTCATATCACATGTCCTGCCCATCGCATACTATGATACTTAACATATCTTCTATATAAGGTTTCCTATAAATGTCGTATAGCTCACCGTTATGCAGTTTTTTACTAGAAGAGTCTCAACATTGTTCGAATATTTCATCATAATTATCATGGGGGCAGCGTAATCCCGCCATCCAGTCGCCCCAACCTCAGAAGTGGGTTACAGTTACGCCAATGCCAGGAGAGAATACCAGAATTGTCGAAGTGACAATATATATATATATATATATATATAAATTTTGTGTCACGTTGTTTGTCCGCTATGGAATCCTAAACTACTGAACCGATTTTAATAAAATTGTGTACACTGTGTGCAGTTTGATCCAACTTGAGACTTAGGGTAGTTTATAACTAAATTTATAATCGCATTATTTTTTATTGCAAATTATTTGTTTATTATTTAACAAGGAGTTATAATTATCTTGAGTTCCATACGATTCTAACAGATGGCGGTGTAAGGTAATTTGGTAAGGTAATTGGTTTATTATTTAACAAAGAGAGATCCAGATGGCTGTGTTTTTGTTGCAACCGCGAATTTCAATTGAATTACAAATATTGATTATTTCATAATTTAAGTGTGTTCAGTGTTTATTTTATTTCAATATTATTAATTTCGTGTGTAAGTATTAGGTTTAAGTAATCTGGCTGAAAGACAGCAACATAATTTAAATTTTTAACGTATACCTTAGCCACAGCAACGCGTGGCCGGGACTTTTAATATATATATATATATATATATATATATATATTATTAACATTTAAACAATACAATTAAGCACCTGATGAAAGATATCAGCTATGATGTAGGCCGAGACATTAAGTTGTGGTACAGGTACAGATGCACTTGATGTTCAGAAAGTTCATGCAGCATGCAGTTGATATGAAACAGCAAAGAATTATATGTGTGATTTTCGTTCGCAGAGACAATAACTCTTGCATTTTTGTGTATTTCAGCTTTTCCTTCATCTTTTAATAAGGTGATCGGAATTACCCAAGTATCGGGAGAACTCCGTTCAAACTCAGGTACTATAATACAATATATCAGATTAGTTTTTAGTGTATTTGTATTTATTATGTATACCTAAATAAATAATAGAATTAACTAACTCACCAACTCTATCGATCCCATAGATTCATGGCCTCGCGGACATAAGCTCTCCATACATTCATATCCCGAGCTAATATTTTCAAATATCCTCTGTATATTCAACTTCCCTCAAATCATGGATAATGTTATTCTCCCGCCTCATTCTTGGTCTTGGGCATTTTCCCTCTGGTTTTCCTACCAGAAGTTTCCATGCACCTCTTCCATCCCCCATACATGCCACATGTCCTGCCCATCCCAGTTTTCGAGACTTAACTGTTCTTATTATATCTGGCTTCCTACAAAGACCATGTGGTTCACTGTTTTGTAGTCTTCTCCATTCACCTGTCTGTTCATCTCTTTTTCGCCTAAAAATGTTCCTAAGAACTTTATTCTCAAATACTCGTAATCTCCTTTCCTCCCTTAAAGTAAGAGTCCATGTTTCGCATCCGTATAATATAACTGGTAGAATAACAGTTTTATATATTTTCAGTTTAACGTTTTTTGAAAGGAGTTGGGACGACAAGAGTTCCTGTAATGCATAATAGCATGCATTTCCGGAATTGAGCCTATGTTTTATTTCTTTGTGCATCTCATTCCAGATTGTAATTATTGTTCCTAGATATTTTAAATCAGCCGTAAACAGTTCTCCTTTTTCTTTCTTTTTTTTTTCTTTTCGATTCCTTTTCTATGAATAATATTACAGTTATATCACCGCTGTGGTCTCGATCCCCGGTCGGGACAATTTTTCTGGGTGAGGTTTTTATCGGGGTTTTTCCTCGTCTGTAAGAAAAATGTCAGGAAAACTTTAAGGCCCAAACGGTCCCAAAATCATGCGGCCATCGCAATCATCATCATTCATATTCATCTTAGATTAACCTTCGGATTAGGGACTCTCCTGGCGCACCACTTTCATCATCATCACCCATCATATCATCGGGGCAACGTAACCCCGCCTTCCAGGCGCCCCAAAATCAGAAGTGGGTTACAAGTACGCCATGCCAGGAGAGAAACCAGGAATGTCGAAAGACAACCTGGGGCATTTGTATAAAAAAAATTACAGTTTTCGACTAACTGAGGGAGCTTATGTACAATTCCTGTAGAGCACACTTCTGGACTGCTTATAATGAATGTATTGTTTGCTCTGCGCCACTAACTCTGCCTCTTGTATGATGGAACCCCAGCATATTTCAGAGTCAGTATTATTTGAGGACCTGCATTCCAAAACATGCTACGTCCATTTTTTAAATTTTCAGGAGAAACATAAAACTGTTTAATTCCAGTTGTTATTTGAGTTTTTGATTCTGAATTGTTTTGTTATGTAAGACATTTTTAAGATAAATATGATCAACCGGGGTGTTGTTTTATCCTTCAAAATCAAATTTTAAAAATTGATTTAGTAAAATTTAGCAGCAGAACTATTAAAAAAGTGCTAAATATAATAAATAATTACGTACAAATTGAATCTAAATCATACCAACTCCATGGACATAGCACGGTTTAGAATTGAAGTATTTTTTATTGCTGTATATCAATAAATATGGGAAAGAGTATGATTTAGAGAGTTTTATCATTCAGGACCATAGCCTGAGACATTACCATAGCTATGATGTGTTTAACACATTTTGTCATATTTTGGAGTTAGCATGTTTTCGAATTAGGTCCCCATTTTAGTATAGTAACATGATTAAAGTTTTTTTTACAAAATATAACATAACGTTTGTTTTTGCCCGACCATATAGGCTTATGTAAGGAAACAGTATGGTGTAAGGAAAAAATGTGTTCAATTGTTTTTAATTTTGGAGTTAATAGTAAAAAATTGATTTTTTAAATTTTTCAGATATATTTGTATACTAGCTAATACCCGGCGTGTGCTGCTACGCCTAAATAAATTAAATATTATGGAGTAATTATATTATATAGTATACACTGCGACAAGCCAAATATGGCGATTCCGAATCAATTTTTAATTTCGAATTTCAGGTAAACCTACATTTCTAACGGCCGGATTGCGATTATTTTTGGCCAATTCCTTCTTCTGTTTATTTTAATATTATATTCTGGGAGTGAAGCGTGGACTATAAGGACGAGAGATGAAAGCAGACTAACAGCTTGTGAGATGAAATTTATGCGCCGAACAGCTGACTACACCAAGTGGGATCGAAAGAAAAATGTAGAAATCCTTCAAGAACTTAATGTGTCACCAATACTGGACTACATCTCCAGATATCAGCTAAACTGGAAGGAACGTGTCTCAAGAATGGCTAGATCCAGGATCCCCAAGGCAATAATGAACTACTGTCCAAATGGGAAACGGTCACTTGGTCGACCTATGAAAAGATGGCACGAAAATCGCTTTCTCAGGCCGTAACAGTTCTTCTAGGACTAATACCTGGTAGGATGATGATGATTCTGAGTTTCGTGTTAAACATCGAAAATTGTGACTGCTAAAGCGATTTTTTTAATTTTTGTTCAGGTGAACTCCTACACCTAATTGTTTTACCGGGTCCAAATGTGAATCTAATACTTCCAAGAGTCCACTCACACACACAAAATTCCATCAAAATCGGTCGAGTCGTTTAGCAGTTTAGTGACATACACATGTACAGAATAATTATATATATTTTTCATACTACACAGAGTTCAAATTAATTTCAACCGATGACATTTAACTGATTACAGCGCGATTGAACAAACAGTTTAAGATAGGTAACACAGGACCTCAGACCAAAAGCAGTTATTAAATTTGTTTCTATTTGATACCTATAATGTAACATTAAAATAAGTCAGAATCATGGAATGGTATGATATAACTTCAGGTCTTAATTAATGATTCGATAAATCCCAACTATTGAAAAATAATCAAACATATTTTGAAAATTTAGCATTACAGAATCTGTCAAATTGCCAATAAATAGTGAGTAAAATTAAAGTGACACCACTACAGATATTTTAAAGTTCCTGGAGTAGTAGACAAGGATCTTTGTAGACAATCGTCACGAAATGTCAGTCAGGTTGACATCTCTGCGTGTGGAGATATCCCCAGAATATTTGCCTGGTACTCATTTTCGTTAGAGGCTGAGTCATCCACTGGGTCATTATGCAACCAGAAGGTTGAGGTCAGTTAAAAAATTTCGGCCCGTTCGGGAAAAGATCTTACGACCTTTCGGCATGTAGCCTAATGCCTTAATCAATTGCGCTATGGCGTGCCTTCAGACCATTACGAGTAATTATTAAAACCTCAGTTTTGAACGTTCGGTTAATTATATTCCAATAGTTGGGTTTCTTCGAACCTTTAATTATGAGCTTAAGGAAAATTTTTGGACCAAAGAGAGGTGAACAGACAAGTGAATGGAGAAGACTGCATAACTGTGAACAAATGGTCTTTATAGGAAGCCAGATATAATGGGAACAGTTAAGTCTCGTAGACTGCGATGGGCAGGACATGTGGCACGAATGGGGAATGAAAGACGTGCATGGAAGCTTCTTGTAGGAAAACCAGAGGGAAAACGCCCAGTCGGTAGACCAAGAATGAGGTGGCAGAATAACATTAACTATGATTTGAGGGAAGTAGATTATACTGGAAAACATTAGCTCAGGATAGGGATGTATGGAGAACATATGTCCGTGCGGTCATATACGGGTTCGATAGTGCTAGTGAGTTAGTTAGTTAGTTAGTTCTATATATCCATTTAGTTTTATTACTCGATCATTTGTATTAAATAGACGTAGATATTTAAATCAATAGTACAAAGTGTTATGTTGTATGATGCAAAGACCTGCACTTAGCTAGACAGCAAGAAAAAAAATATATTGGCAACAAAGATGGATTTTTGGCGAAGGGCATAAAGAAAATCAAGAAAGGAGAAAGTTCGGAATCAGAAAATTAGAGAAATAATGAATGTTAATCACGATATTATAGAAGTAATAGAAGAACGAAGATTGAAATGGTATGGACATCTGAAGAGGATGGAGAATAATAGAATCCCAAGAATTATGCTGGATTGGAATGCTGAAGGCAGGAGCAGGAGGGGAAAACCCAGGGAACAGTGGATGGTTGAAGTGAGAAGAAACATGATCAACAGAGACCTCAAAGAAGATGAAGCTGAGGAACGAAATCTGTGGCGCAGCAAAATACACTTGGGCTTGAGGATACTACTATAATGTACAGAAAATCCTTAATAAAAAATTGTATTAAATATAAACACATTTAACGACCGATAATTGAGATAATTTTTGTCTGAGACCCTAATCTCTACCTCTAATTTCATATCTACAATCTTCTTCTTCTACTTCATGAAATTAGTCCTTTTGACCTGTTTTCACATCAAGTGGGATTTAATCAATCTTCCCATCTAGTAAATGGGGGCCAACACTTCTATGTCCTATTGGTTTGTAATGTAATAACGGCTATAACCATCCGAATTTATTTGACTTTATTCATTTAAATATGAATGTAAAAAAAATATTATCTCAACGTTCATCCGAAAATGCTTTGACTTGCAATTATGGTATATTCCACTGAGATTTTTTGCTGAAATTAAATGATAAATACAATAGTTGTTAAATTAAGATGATATATTATGTGTAAGATTATCATTTAATACTGGATGAACATTGTGAATCTGCAATCTGGTTTAAAATGTTTGCAGAATTTTCTGAAATCGTATTCACAGGAAGATTCAATGTATGAGCATGGTAACTTGGCAAAGGACACTCTGAAGATTTCAAACTAGTATCGTCTAAATTTGAAGAATCGAGAATATCTATATACGTGGTAGACTTTTGATTTTTTGATGCAGATAATGAATTGCATTCTGTATTAATATTGTATTAAGAACCATAAAAAAATACATATATTCAAAGTTATCTCTCTTAATTTATTCATATGATTTATATCGATTTTATGTTATAATTATTTGGTACAAAAGATTCATTAACAAAAGTAAATAAAAATCTTCATTACAATTCCAAAAAAAAAAAAAAGTGAGTCCATGATCGTCCTACAACATCTATCTGTCTCTCTCACACACACGCTCTTTGTCTCTCTCTCTCTCTCTCTCTCTCTCTCTCTCTCTCTCTCTCTCTCTCTCTCTCTCTCTCTCTATATATATATATATATATATATATATATATATATATAGGTATACTTACATACATACATACACATACATACACACACACACACACACACACACACACAGTGTGTCCCATTTATCTTGACTACCAGAAATAACTTTGTGCATAAGCACAAAATGATAAATTGTTTTATACAAATGTTGTCCAACTACGAGGGGGAAACAATACTTATGGTTAGTGAACTTTGTAGCGTTTTTTTAACAAGATAAGAATACTAACTTCGTTTTCTTCAATGGCAATTTATTTTTTTTGTCTTCGATGCGTTAATTAAGCACTTATTCAAAAATGTATCACAATATGCCATTCTAAAAAATATAATTTTATTAATGTAAACATAAACCGATCGTGGAGGGGCAATTCATTAGCCTGTTCGATCTCCTGAAATTACCCCATTGGACTTTTTTTTTTCTCTCGGGAGTTATTAAAGATATTGTTTATCGACATTTTCTGACAACTGCAGAGAATATGCAGAACCGTTTTGTGCATATTATTTGAAATGTTATTCAACCGATAGCTTTGGAGAAATCAATATCATTCATTCGCCAATTAGGAATGTGTGTCACTGAAGATTGTCATCAGTTTGTGCACTTACTGTGAATGTTCTGTTGTTCATAATTCATATAGGTATTACTGTTATATGGCATTAATTATTCCACTTTGTTTCCATTAATAAGGTCCTATTTATTATATTTTCATATTGTGATACATTTTTGAACAGGTCTTGAAATGCTTAATTAACGGCATCGAAGAAAAATGTATAATACCATAGAGGAAAACAAAGTTAGTATTCATATCGATCATTTGCGAAAAGAGGGACATAACTAAAAAATTTGCAGATTACGAGTTATTGATACTATATGAAAGACAAAATGCAGTTCTATATGATAGAAGAACAATATAAGCAATTGCATACAAAGAGTTTATATAGTAATTTGATATTTATGACAAATAGAAGCAAAGTTCTATTGATTTCAAATCTTTAAATTCATATCCTGAAAACTATGATTTTTTAGTTGTGTCACTCATTCTCACAAATGACGATATATTGTTAATAAATAACGCTACGAGGTTCACTTACCATCAATATTATTTCCCTCTCGTAGTTGGACAACTTTTGTATAAAACAATTTTTCATTTTGTACTCATGTAAAAAGTTATTTCGGGTAGTCAAGATAAATGGGATATATACAGGATGAACGGCAACTACACCGACAAACGTCAAGGACTGATTTCTGACTGGAAATTAAGGGGAAAAGGTCCTATAAACATGTGTCCAGAAATGAACGATGTGCGTGCAACGACAACAAATCGTCCCGGCACACAGGACATAGCATAATCGCATCCACGTCACAACAGATGTTCAAAGTGGCCTCCATGGGATGCAATGCACGTGTTCACACGTCGTATCATGGATTGCCTCACTCTTTTGCATGTTCCGGCCTCTCTCCGAATAGCGTCACAGGCAACGTGGACACGGTGTTGAAGGGTAAGCACATCAGGAACTGGTTCAGCATACACAATACTTTTAAGATGCCCCCAGAAGTAAAAATCCAGGGGATTTAATCCCGGTGATGTAGCAGGCCATGTAATAGGGCCGAGAGAATAATGTCATTCATCAGTGTCATCTACCGTGGCAACGATGAATTTATGGACACTTACTCATAGGAAATTTTTTCCTCAATTTACAGTCAGGAATCAATATCTGCAGTTTGTCAGTGTATTTAAAACTTACCCTGTATACATATGTCTAAAACCAATATTTACTTAATACATGTCCATATAACATTTTTTCCCTATACAGTACATAAGCTATGCAGATATAGTAACTAGAGTATTGCCCACTTTTTTTCTTTAACTTTGTATAAAACATATGTACACAATTATGTGTATTATATAATATTCATAATACTCAGCTTTATTGGAAAGTTCCTTATTGCTCATACCAAATGTTATGAAGAAGGATTTGTTTAAGCATATTTATATTGTAAAAGATAAGATTGGAGTATTCATACAGTTTAATAGATACAGTTTTCAGTGCTTATCAATGTCAAATGAGAAATAAAATATTGTTGGTTTAATGTATAACATATCTTCCGGTTTCAACTTCCGCCCTCTCGGCCTCACTCAGACTGGCTTCTTCAGCAGCATTCCTGGCAAGAGCTTCCAATATAGCTTGTGGTATGGGAGGAGCTACAGGAAAGTGCGCCCCCTGTGCTACGAACCCATTTTCATCAGCCTGGTACGTCACCACAACGTCGTTCCCTTCAGGGTCCTTGTACCTATAAGCTCCTCGTACTACCTGCACTTCGTCGGGCGTCCCAGGGTTCCTTACTTCTCCAACCTCTTCCCGTGCGATGTCATTCCCTGTCTCGTAACTGTCAAAAGAAACAGATTTTATATAAATGTGTAAATTCAATACTTATCCAAATACAGACTACACTACACTACAATACAAACTACACTCTAAGCATACCAAATTTTATGACCGAGAAGTTAACAATTCCTCATAAACAAAAAACAATTATTAATTAAATAAAAATAAAACGTAGTTTTATTTGATTTTCATATTCATTATATAATTCAGTGACAGCTGTTTCGGTACACTGTACCTTCTTCAGACATGTTAACAAATTATGAATTGTGTTCCAACTGATCTAAGCAACAATACAACAATATTTATTAAAATTTTTAAATTTAACAAAGGGGATTCATTCAAATCAAGTTGAGAATTTAACAGTTTTTTACTACTTTTAAACTTATTAATTTCTACAGCCTCCAAAAGATCTAACTTCTTACCCTTATCACAAATATGTAAAATTTCAAAATTTGGATCGAAACAATGATTAAATTGGAATAGGTGGTTAGCATAGTTTGAATTTTCTAAATTTCTGTTATATGCTCTCATGTGTTCCCTTATCCGAGATGATTTGAATGAATCCCCTTTGTTAAATTAAAAAATTTTAATAAATATTGTTGTATTGTTGCTTAGATCAGTTGGAACACAATTCATAATTTGTTAACATGTCACTGAATTATATAATAAATATGAAAATCAAATAAAACTACGTTTTATTTTTATTTAATTAATAACTATGAATTTTCATCAAGTAAACACCAACTCAATTGATTAAAAAACAATTACTCAACCGAAGAGGGAAATATCTCTCCAAGGGCCATAAAGACAAATAAACCAAATACAAGCACTCAAAGACACGGACCATTATGCCTGCAAATACCGTCGATGCCATAAGCACACTTATCGAGCATTGGGTCCATGCATATGAATCTCCAAACCCTATCACCTATTCATGAATTGGAGTAATGCCGAATACCGGAATGCTAGATGTGGCAGTGTTGTTGTTGTTTACCTGATAGTAATATCATCCCGGTCTGTATTGTGCTCTACTTGCGTGGTATGTGATAGTACAGTAGGTTTAGGTTCTTCTGAAATTGTTTCTAAGTCGGTTCGGCATTATTTTCCACTCGGTATTATCCCAGTTTACGGTGGGTTAGATTGTTTCTCTTTGGAGAGACAGCACCATGCTTTGGAGTACAACTACTGATTCCAGTCCCTATAGGGAAAGATACGTTCTCATGGAATTCGGTTAGTATGGGACCCATACCCATATAGTACCATGAGAAATTTGGATAGCTACAACAAGTAGCGTCTCTAGGTTGAGAAAAACATTAAAACAGCTGGGTACCCGACATTTAGACCACAATATCGTACGAACATTAGCTGGATTCTAAATTGTCCTATAATTCTGTCTGTCCATGTTCTAAATTATGACTGGATGCATTAATCTTCTCCACAGAGATTTTCAAATTTAAAGATCATAACTAATATTACCCAAGCCTTCTTCTTCTTCTTCTTCTTTTCCAGGATTATGTCAATTCGACCTGTTCCGATCTCAAGTCCATCGTTCCTTGGCCGTCGCAAAGATATTTTTCCATGTGGTTTGTAGGTGTTGATCGTTTTGAATAATCTTGTATTGTCCATTCTGTCTAAATGTTCTTTCCATTGGTATTTGTGCTCTTCTAGTTTATCGAGTATTGAAAATATCTCCAGTTAATTTCTTATTGACTCATTATGTATCTACGCATGCGTGTACATCCTTTTACGGATCTTAAAAATTTCATTTCAGTGGCTTGAATGTGTGACTTACATGTTTTGTAAGTACTCAAGCCTTCAGTACTTAATTTAAATGAAAGGTTAGGTCGACTGTATCGTGATTTTATAAAAATTTTAGTTTTATTTCATCGATAAATTGTTTAAAATAAATAAGATATGTCTTCAAAGCTAAAATATGACGAGACTTATTACCACTTTTTTTATTTTAGATTTTCAAAATTAATTTAACTGAAAAGTGATATGAGTATTACTGTAATAAATTGTATTGACAACGACAACTGAAATATTTTCAGTTAATTTTATTCACTATATTTATTGTAACTTTGTTTTTTCTAAATCTCCTAGCTGACTTATTTGAAAACTTTTTAATAGTATTTTTAGTTAATATGTATTAGTATGATCCGTATCATTATCTTTGTATATAAAAATTTAGTCTGCGTATATTTGTTATTTATCATCATCATCCATGCAATTATTAGGCAATGTGGCCTGTTACGGTCTCAAAGAGGAGTTTTCCATCCAGCGCTTTTTTGGACGTCCCAGCGAACTTTTGCCTTGGGGGGCAGTAACGAAGCATTTGTTATTTATAGACGTCTAAAACTGCTCAACACACATTCATAAAAAATTGTACATACAGGTTTTCAGTTACAAGTGTTTAGCCGCTATATGTTATGCTCTAAAACTACAAGGCCTGGAACCTGGAACGAAAACTTAAAAATCGCTTTAGCAGTCGCAATTTCCGATTATTCACAATGAAGCACGGTATATGCTTTTAAAATATACCGAGGTTGGTTATGTCCAAAACTCAGTGGCATCAGACCATTAGAAGTGGGGGTTTATCTAAATTCAAAATTAACATTGACTTCAGCAACACTGATATTTGGCTCGTGGCAGTGTATACCATACGATTTAATTAACCACTCATTTTCTTTTCAATATGTCCACCGCTGTGGTCTCGAGGTAGCGTGCTGCCTTGTCGCGCAGCGGGCCCTGGTTCGATTCCCGGTCCGGACAAGATGCTGGATGGATGAGGTTTTTTCGGGGTTTTTCCTCACCTGTAAAACAAATGTCAGGAAGCTTAGGGCCCAACGGTCCTCGAAAAACTTCTGGCCATTCATCATCATACTTATCATTATCATCATCACCATCCTTCACCGGTGTGGAAATCAACGGGAAGCTACCACACCCATAATTCCCTAGTAAAGCTGCAAATCATAGCATCAAAATGCTATGATTGTAGTGAAAGGCCTGCCTTCGGGCAGAATTACTGTGGATGGATTAAACTAAAAATTAATAAAATATATTTAATTTATTTAGGCGTAGCAGCGTACGCAGAGAATTAGCTAATATTGTATACATTTTATAATGTGTGGAAAAGTAAAAATAAATAATTTAGCATTAAATAGTCAAATAATAGTAAGGTAAGAGCTTCGTGGATTACGAGTATAAGGTATATGAAAATGTGATATGAATGAATAATTTGTAAATGTAAAAGATTTTAAAGTAAATAAGAAAATGTTTTGCAGCACTACAGTTGTCAAAATTTTAAATTCCTAAAATCGAAAATACTACGAAATCCCTTTTCTAATATATAAAAATGTTTGTTTGTTTGTTTGTTTGTTCGTACTTTATGCGCGGCCATACCGTTGATCCGATTCTGATGGGGTTTTTTGCAAAATGTTCAGCAGATTCCGGGATGAACATAGGCTATAACAGAGTTGCGATACTCAACTCCTACACCCTTAAAAATAGCCCTTTGCAGTGAAAAATGTGAAAAAAAAGTAGCTCTTCGGATGCTTAAATGGCTTATACTGCCTAAACCATAACAAGTACACAAAATTAATCGCACACAGAATTGAATATTGCAAACATCTATACAAAAAGTTCCGGGACAGCATATGTTTATCTTTTACGGATAACTCACAATAACCACTTTTGTCATTCATTGAGCCAATAAGATCGAGACAAGTACGTAGATTCCTGTGCAAGCATAGCAGCACATGGCGAGTATTCTTTTACGGATAACTCACAATAACGAATTTTATCTTTTAGCTCATTTATGTCCAGAAGATCGAGATAAGTAGATTTCCGGGCATCACCGGGTAATCAGCACAGGGAATCTTAAAATAATTACGATATACATTTATAATTATTTTTAAATTTACTCATTCAGCTAATCATAAAAAGTAGGCCTACATTATTTTTCGTATTTAAGCTCATTTATGTCAAGAAGATCGGGATAAGTAGATTCCCGGGCAATGCCGGGTAATCAACACGGGGTATCTAAAAAATATAAATTAATATTTATTTCCCCTTCTACTTATTCAACTAAACATAAAATCGCATTAATTTTCATTTATTTAGGCGTAGCAGCGCATATCGGGTATTAACTAGTATAATATAAAAAAAATAAAGTAGGCGCTATATAGTCATTAATAGTAAAGTAATGATGTAGGCCTTTTCTATTTCTGCTATAAATAACAAAAATTATATCTTGTATGAAATAATTATTGTGAATCGTGATAAAAATAGATATTTATCAATTTCATACTACTATTTCAATTATCAATCCCTTGTTTTAAGTTACGTATCTTATTTGTATGCTTAAATTAAGCTATTAATAATTCATTTTTTACGTTGGAATTTCTCCTCCCATTACTTGCTCAATATTCCCTACCCAGAAGTGATGCTACTCGAATTAACATTAATTAAATCAGAGATGTGCTTTAAAATAATTACAGGTGTAGTAGAAATGCCACGCCCACAAACACTTTGCAGAAAACGGGTTCATCCTCAGGGTTCTAGAGAATTATATTTTTAAATTAGTTTTCTTGCAAGATGCTCATTTATGCTCAAGCATTAAGTGTTCTACATGCTTATTTTGTCATCACTCCATACATAAATTACAACGGTCATTGAACTATTATTGTTGATTTGGTTCAATTTTCTCATATTTCCCCGCTGGTCTCACATTACACAATATTAGGTGAATACACTGTGTTAATACTAGGGATGTGATATCACGAGCCAATTTTACAAAGTAATTCATTTATGCGTGTCAAAGTTGTAGGCCCGAAGAGAATTAATAATTTCGTAATTCGTTATTTATCATACGTAATGCCGTGAGTGATTTCCAAATTATCGATAAATTCACGACTCACGAAATGAGGAGTAAATTTATCTAGAGAATTTGGAAATCAAGAGTGGCATTTGTTATGACTATTTAACGAATAAAATTAAGCTGTTTACAACACAAAACATTTTTTAACTATTTATTTTAAAATATTTATATATTTAAGGTAAACGGCGATGTTTGAAAACAAATGAGAAACGATTGATACACTTCATTTGCTTCTTTTGTTCACTGCAACCAGATCATATTATTTATTGCCAAAGGACCGCAATATTGTAAAAATGCACCCTAGTAGAAAATTTATAACCAACATTATAGGTATTAATTAATTTCTGATGTCCTATGATGTAAATATGTCAATTATATTTTTGTGCAACGTCATTTCCTGGAAAATAATTCGTTTAAGAAAGTGCAAACAGTGGTTTCTTTTTTTTTTTTCTTTTTTTTTTGTGGTACAATCAATTGTTACAGATATTTTTATATTATCTCTCGCATGCGTTTTCTGCTGACATTCATGCACTCTATATATATATATATATATATATATATATATGATATGAAAAGAAAAATGAATTCATTTTTCTTTTCATATCATATTTGCCTTCATTGCCAAATGTCAAAAATACATTTATAATATCTATATATATATATATATATATATATATATATAGTGCATGAATGTCAGCAGAATAGGTCATAGCATTATTTTGCAGTGACTGGCCCTTTAAGAAATACGGCTGCCAGATTATATATATATATATATATATATATATATATATATATATATATATATATATAGGGTCAGTCACTGCAAAATAATGCTATGACCTATTCAGAATGTTAAAAAGGAGCTTTCTTTAATATGATAAACTTCGGTTGATAAATTCGAGGCGACTGTGATTGGTTGTAAATAAGATCATATTATTAAATCAACTTTTCTCAATTTCATTAATATGATATAACTCCCTTTCCAAAGAACGGCTCATTATTTATATTTAAGAACATAAATTTGTATATTACCAATTGTTTTCTAACCGTAATTTTAAAAATCTTCAATTTATCGACAATTTATTTAGCTGCAAATTGTATTATTTTATTTAGACAAAAGAAATGCGGCGTAAATATCTGTATAACAATCGCCATTGCATTCTTCGGAAACTTGGCTCAGCCAATGTCATTAATAAGGCGATGGTATCAAATACTCGGAAGAGATAACTATCTTATGCTTGTTTACCTTACATTTTCTCTTTCTCTAAATAGACAGAAATATGAGTCTCAAATGTATTGCATAATGCCTCAGCATAATTTGTCCATGTAGGTAACAATAATATCACACAGAATGTAGAGAGGACACTGAAAAATAAAACTTTGAGAAGCACAGAATTAAAATTTTACAAAATTGTGGCAGTGCATGTCCTAACATATGCAAGTGAAAATTGTTGGACTCTTAACCGTTCAAACAGAAGAAAAATAAAAACTGCAGAAATTAAGTTCTTAGGTTCAGTAGCAAGTGTGACAATTTTGGACAGAAAAAGAAATGAATACATTAGAAAAGACTTAAATATTTTAATCCAACAAATAGAATTGACAATATGAGAAACAACTGGTATAAACGTGTTAAAATAATGCGTACAGATAGAATCCCTCATCTGTTATTAAAGTACAAACCAATAAGACATAGTGTTGGACGCCCATTTACTAGATGGGAAGATTCATTAAAACCCACGTGATGTGACAACAGATCAAAAGGCCTAATTTCATGAAGAAGAATAAGAAGAGAAGAATGTAGAGAGATACAGTATCACTGGTTGTTGTTCGATATGAAGAAAGCAGAAATATTTTGCTTTACAAGTCGGAAGGACGAGTTATTTATATCTTAATTCAAAGAATCAACATTGCAATTTGCCTGCTCAAAATTTCCATTACTGTTTGGGAATTTTAATACATCCATTAACATGTAATGGATTATTAAGAAATATTCTACGTAAATAATACTTGGAAACATTCATATTCTTTTAGCTGAGATCTTATGTCTGTTTTCTCTGGATTAAAAACAAAACATGTTTATAGAAGTCATCCAGTGTGACTCGCTCTAAAGCTTGTTTTGTGTGTAGCATATGTTATTAAGTAAGTGTTGTTATGCAAGTGAAGTAGGGATTTAATGGAAACATGAATCAACAGCATCAACATGCTGTCAAACATGTTGGTAACATAAGATGTAAAATATATAGTTAAGGACTTGTTTTCCGTTACCGCATTCATAGACTATCTTTTATACTAGACAAGGGAAATTATTCTAGTCCAAATGACGGTTTATATGTCGTAACAGAAAAATAAGTCACTGACAATATCAATATTTCTACCATCATGTTTCCGCCATATAATTCACTTGTTTTCCTCATGCACAATAACACTTGAGACTTCTGAGTATACGATTGCGATATACATAATAAATTAAACCGATACCAAATGAGGTGTGGCACCATAAGAAGAACCGTCCGAAAGACACGAAGAGAAACGCAGCCCAGGTTTTATAAAATTATGGCTGTTCCTGTTCTTTTATATGGATCTGAATCTTGGGTACTTACAAAAAAAAAGATATCTCACACATTCAAGCCACTCTAATGAAATTTTTAAAATCCGTAAAAGGATGTACACACATGGATAGATTACACAATGAATCAGTAAGAAATGAACTGGAGATATTTTCAACAGTCGATAAACTAGAAGTGCACAAATACGAATGGAAAGAATATTTAGACAGAATGGATAATTCAAGATTACCCAAAAAGATCAACACCTACAAACCATATGGAAAAAGATGTTTGGGACGGCCAAGGAAACGATGGACTTGAGACCGGAACAGGTCGCATTGACCAATCCTGGAAAGGAAGAAGAAGAAGCACAATAACATGTGCTACACAAAATGAACAAATACAACCTTAGAGAGAGTTACGTTGAAGTTGCAAGTTCAAGTATTCCCTTAGGATGGCTGTACTATTTATTGAACGCATACTACACGGTCTTTACAGGAAGCCAGAAAAGTTAAATATCGTAGACTGCGATGGGCAGGACATGTGGCACGAATAGGGAATGAGAGACGTGCATGGAAGCTTCCTGTAGGATAACCAGAGGGAAAGCGCCCAGTTAGTAGACCAAGAATGAGGTGGGAGAATAATATTAACTATGATTTGAGAGAAGTAGATTGTACAGGGGATGATTGGAAAACATTAGCTCAGGATATGGATATATGGAGAGTTTATGTTCGCGTGGCCATTAACCTACAGGTTCGATAGTGCCAGTGAGTTAGTTCGTTAAAATTAGCAGCTATCTTCCAACGTAATCTCTCATAAAACATTAAAGAATAAGACAAGAAGAGATACTAGATTGAAGTTTTATAAAACATTGGAAGTTCCTGCATTACTTTAAAGGTAAAGTGATCCCACAACAGGCCTCAGGAGGCCTTTGGGGTAGTAGGAGGTTAAGGCTCCCACTTTTTCTAGACAATCGGCACTTGATGTCAGCCGGGTTGTCAGCCCTGCGTGACGGCCGTCTTTACCCCAGAACAAGCGTCTGGTACTCATTTCCGTTAGAGGCTGAGTCGACCCCAGGGTCATAGTGCCGCCAGAGGGTTTGGGTCAGTTTAAAAATCCTGACCCCAACGGGACTTGAACCCTCGACCCTCCGGCTTGTAGCTCAGTGCCTTAACCACTACGCTACGGCGTGCCCCCTCCTGCATTACTTTATCGGAGCGAAACTTGAGTAATGACCAAAAAACTGCAAAGTAGAATACAAAGCGCAGAAATGAACTTCCTTAGAAAAACAAAAGGCTGCACAAGATTGGATCGGATAAGAAATGAAGATATAAGAACAGAGTTAAATATATATCCATTAGATGAGAAAATCAGAGAATATAGAGATTACAAAAAAAAATAATAATCCGTACATTTTATTTTTTATTTCTTAAAATACTATTTCAATCATGAAACCCATGCACTACTTTGTTACTCATTGTTTTTAGGACAAGCAGTAAAAATTTGAACCTTCTAGGACAAAAGTCCTGAATTTCATTCAATTTTGAATGTACAAAACTGCAGTGAAAATAAAAATGTGGAAAAACAAGTTTAAAGATTTGCATGCAGGTGGCATTTAACTGGCGCAGCCTTTTAGCTCTGACGTAATTAAAGGCATTTAGATGCGCCATAGGCCTCTGAAACTTTGCCTATATATACATTAGAGTACAGGCTGTTTTTTAGTACAAAAAACAAAAAATTCTATTTTAATCTCAAATGGTCAATTTTTCACCCATCACCCCTCCCCTTAAATGAGTTAGGAAGAAAAGTCCTTCCTGCTGTCTGTTGTGCCTCAAGAAGCGAGCATGTTGACGTTACATTGTTTTCGCGCGGAAAAGAACTATGTCGAGAATGCAGATGACTACACATCTGACATACAAAAATCCTATAACCCGATCATAACGCCACCTACCGAGTCTAATTGTGAGTGTAAACCATTCAGGGACCCATTCAAACATACATAAAGAATTTTATCAAAATCTGTCCAGTCATTTAGGCAGTTTTTAATTTAGAGTTTCAAGTAAACCTCCAATTCTAATTGTCGGATTTCGCTCATTTTTGGATAACACCTACGTCGGTTTATTTTAATACGAAATACTGAACTACGTTGTGAAACATAAAAAAGTGACCGCTAGAGCGATTTTTAAATGTTCACTTCATGTGAACTCCTACACCTAATGGTTTTAGAGGGTCCAATTGTGAATCTAAACCATCGAAGGTCCCAGACATACAAGGAAAAAAATCATCAAAATATATCTAGTTGTTTAGGAGGAGTTCAGTGACAGACACACATACAGAAAATATATATATATATATATATATATATATATATATATATATATATGAACAGCCTCATGGACTAGTGGTCAGCGTTCTTGACGACTGTTCGAGAGGTCCCGGGTTCGATTCCCGGTCAGACCATAGGAATTTTTCCTTAAAGGGAATTATTCCTGCGGTTTCCCATGGTCTGGAATTTAGGTTAAGTTTAGGTTAAGAACTCTCCTGGCGCTTCATTATCACTTATCACTCATCGTATCATCGGGGTAATGTAATTCCGCCTTCCAGAGTTCCCCAACCTAAGAAATGGATTACAATTCTGCCAATGCCAGGGGAGAAAGCTAGAAATGTCATAAAAGACAACCTGGTGGCATTAGAAAGAAAAATATATGTCTATAAACGACTCAAGTTTCTTATCTTTGTATATATATATATATATATATATATATATATATATATATGTGTGTGTGTGTGTGTGTGTGTGTGTGTATGTATGTATGTATATGTTGTATTGCAGATTTTCGCGGATATATGTATGAATATGAAAGTTTTCTTGGGTTTTCCGCGTCTTGGATTCAAGTTCGGCCTCTGACCACTGATTCCGACGTTTCGGCATGATCCCACATGCCATTATGAAGGAATTTAGTTTGCGGCTAGATTGGGGCAGAAAGTGAGGAAGTAAGTGTCAGAAATTCATCAAAAGGCACCACTGGGTGATAATAGCCACGATTATTCTATGAACTCTCTTTTTTTTTATTAGCACCTGTCATGAAAAAATGTTCCCAACAGAAGAAGAGCGTATTTTATTATTCGAGTCACACGTTTATCCCGCCTAGACACGTGGATGGAAATAGAGGCCACTCCTTATTTTTGTCCAGACTGTAAACATTCCCACGCAGAACTGTCCAAGTCATTATGGAGTCATCATGCTTCAGTACTCAATACTCAATCTATTTTACTTCCAAAGGTCGTGCTACTTCTGAGTCTGTTATGTATTAAGTAGCATTTTCTTTTTAGCTACTATGAGCATCAGGTTAATACTTAATAAATACAGATCTACATATTCCAAAGTCCACCGCTGTCGTCTCGAGGTAGCGTGCTGCCTTGTCACGCAGCGGACCCGGGTTCGATGCCCGGTTGGGACAGGCTCCTGGGTGAGGTTTTTTCAGGGTTTTTCCTTACCTGTAAGACAAATGTCAGGAAGCTTAGGGCCCAACGGTCCCCGAAAATCATCCAGCCATCATCATCATCATCATCAACCTTCACCGGTGTGGAAAGCGACGTGAAGCTACCACACCTATAATTCCCTAGTAAAACTGCAAAGCATAGCATGAAAATTCTATGATTGCAGTGAAAACCTGCCCTCGGGCAGATTTACTATGGATGGATGGATATTCTAAACAAGTTGGTACAAAGGTAGTGTTCAAGACTGGTACAATATGTGGAAAGATCCGAGGTCATATACCAAGAAATTCAAATTAGCTTCTTTTTTTTGACAAATGCTGGGTTTCTATCTTACTATCACGATCATTTATAAAAAATAACACTGAGCAACAAAAATAAACTTTTTTTGTCTCAGAAATAAAAATATGATATTCTGATAGTATTTTTTCTCCTAAATTCAAATATGATAAAGGGTTTTCTCCATTACGCAAGGTTTCCGAGAGATTCCATCCTTTTAGCCGGGAACCAAGCATTTCTGACTGCTTTTAAATCTCGTATGAGATCATTGAGATCTTCTTGAGTCAATAAATGAGGACCAGATGAACAGCTTTGTTCAAAACTTGTATCACCAAAATCTATTTCTTATTCTTCCTTACTTCCATCAGAATCTGAGCTCGCTTCATCTGATGTCACATGTTATGGACGCTTTGGTATGGGCAATGCTTCGCAGTGTGGAACTGGTCTCATTGCAGATTGCAAGTCAGGGTACACCATTGTATGTTTTGATTTTGACGTAATCCCTTTGATGTATGTTAAGCAGAAAATAATTATTTAAATCCATTAATTGAAATTGAAATAAAAACAAAACTGTGGGTGATGCAGAAATTCCGAATACATATTTGAAAACACGATAAAAAACTGCATTAAGTACAACTATTGGTACTCATGGGACAAAAATCATGTTGACCTGTGTTGTCAACGATTTTATACACGACATTAATTTGACTACCTCGAAAAATGAAATAACAATATGGTATACAACCAAAGATAACATACGATATGAGCCGAAATGTTAAATGTATGACTGACGTCTTACACCCAAAAAGTAAAAACCAAATTTCTTAGGCCTACTAAGTAATTTTCATATAAAATATTTAAATATATGTTGGAAAAATATATTTGAGTTAAGATTGCAAAATATGTGATATAGCCGTCGTTGCTAAATAATCCACAAAATAAAGAATGTAATTTAGGTAATCGCAAAATTAATAAAAACAGACTTTGAAGTATTTAAATTGAACTGTAGAATATAATAATTGAATTTATACAAGGCACATGATTCCAACACGTATATATACAAAATGTGATGAAAATATATCCAAAGATACTGGAGGCATACGACAAAAGATTGTTTTTCAATTAACATTTAATAATAATAATAATAATAATAATAATATATAATAATAATAATAATAATAATGCTTTATTTATTCTGACAGAGTTAATGCCATAAGGCCATCTCTTCCACTCAACCAGCACAAATACAAATAAATATTTGACAACATAGATATACTCTATACTAATTATAAAGAGTTAAAAATATATTAAATGTTTATTTTTTTGTTCAATGCCACCTGTTTTTCATTCGACATTTCAGGTTTTATCTCCTGGCATTGGCGTATTGTAACCCACTTCTGAGGTTGGGCCGCCTGGAAGGCGGGCCTTACGCTGCCCCAATGATATGATGGATAATGATGCGCCAGGAGAGGCCTTAAACCTAAACTTAATCTAATGAGGTGAATATGATAATAATGACCAGATGATATTCGGGGACCGTTTGGGCTTTAAAGTATCCTGACATTTGTCTTACAGGTGAGCAAAAACCCCGAAAAAACTTCAACCAGGAAACTTGTCCCGAGCGCGGATCGAACCCGGGTCCGTTGCGTGACAAGGCAGCACGCTACCTCGAGACCACAGAGCGGTGGACATATTTTAAATGTTGCAATATAAATTTAAGCTAATATAATGCGTAATAATAACGTGTTTAAGAGAAAAAAATAAAATACAAGCTGTCGCAATGAGATTTTCAAGCAGAGTTTTAATGTGAAATGCAATATCTCATAAAATAAAGAAATACGTGAAAATATCAAAACGTACGATTTGAATGAAATATTTTAGAGAATAAAAAGGATCCAACGCATGACACGAATTACACTGGGCAACATGATTTTTGTCTCGTGAGTACCAATAGTTGTACTTAGTGCAGTGTTTTTTATCGTGTTTTCAAATATGTATTATAAATATAAAAGATAAGAAGAGACATACCAGTAAGGAAACATATACCAGTAAGTACCGACATATATATAAAAGACACACAACAAAGAAAAAACTCCAGAAAACCAACAAATAAACTATCGAGAAAGATTGACAGAGAAAAACTAAACACAGAAACGATACAAAAGGCATCAGAAGAAATAAAAGAAGGAAAAATAAATCAGGCAGTCGATGCAATAGAAGGACAAATGAAACAAGCGACAGTAAAGAAAGAATGGAAAAGAAGAAAAGCAAAGCCATGGTTCAAACAAGAATGCTACGTAGCGAGGAGAGCCGCGATCATAGCACTCCACAAGGCAAAACTATCGAAAACACACGAAGACCTACACGAATACCAAAGTACCAGGAGAGCCTATAAACAAACAGTGGAAAGGTATAAAGAAACGTACCAGGCGGAAGAAGAGAAAAAAATAATAGAAAAAGCAGAGGAAAAATGGTATAAAGTGACCTCACCAAAACAGCCATCCTTTCCAAGAGATATACCAATACATACGTGGGAGAAACACTTTAAAGAAGTACTGCAGGCCAAAGAAACATGCCCAGAAACCACAAGAAGGAAAGAAGAAGTAGAGAAATCCTGCCTCTTCACCAGAGAGGAAGTAAGAAGACACATTGCAAGTTCGAAAAACAAAAAAGCCTGCAGACCGGACAAAATTGCCTTCTAACACCTCAAAGAAACAGAGCAAGCTCTCGCAGACACCTGGACAGAGCTTTTCAATGAATGCCTAAGACAAGGCAGCATTCCGGACAAGTGGAGAATAACAACGCTGAAGGTGCTGTACACAGCCAAAGGAGACACGAAGGACCCAAACTCATACAGGGGAATAGCCCTAGAGTGCACAACACTAAAAATAATGACCAGCATACTCACAGAGAGATTAAGAGCGATGACAGCCCACATCATACCGGAACAACAGTTCGGGTTCGTAAAAGGGAAATCGACGACACAAGCAATTAAATGTCTACAAGAGAGCATCGAAATAGCCTTAGAACAACCGAGAGGAAAACTACATGCCATCTTCATAGACTACAAGAAGGCTTTCGACCTCTTAAACAGGCAGCTGATAATAAGAAGAATAGAAGAAGCAGCAGGGAGAAACCAAATAACTAGATTAATTGAGAACATCCTCTCCAGAAACCAAGTGCAGATAGACGATGGAGTTTCAAAAACAGAGCAAATAGATCAAACAAACGGCGTACTCCAAGGTGACCCGTTGAGTACCCTACTCTTCATAATAGCAACAGCAAAAATACCCACAGAGATAGAAACAGAAAACGTCCAAATCTTGGCATACGCTGATGACATGGTGATTACATCCCAAGACATCGAAAAAGCTCAAACAGCGTTCGACAAACTCGTAGCATGGGCCGAAAAGAACGACCTAGAAATAAATGAGAAGAAAACAGTAAAAATGACCTTCAGGAAAGGAGGAAGACTCGCAGCGAATGACTGCATTCGGTATAAGGGAGACCCACTGCAAAATGAAATGTAAACCAGTTCAAATATCTGGGGATCACACTGCAGAGCCGAGGTGACACCTTCGATAAGCACATCAAAGAACGCGCCTTAGCGGCCAGAATAGCAACGAACAGCATTAAAAGCCTGAGTAAACTATCCCTGGAGACAGCAATGACCATCTTCCGCTTAAAAATAGCACCAATCATGACCTATGGAATAGAAGTGATTTGGAAGAACCTAAATAAGGCAAACCTAGAGGAAATAGAGAAAGTCAAAGCACACTTTTTAAAGACAGCGCTAAGCGTATCAAAATACACGCCTTCACGCCTAACATACATACTGACAAAGGAACCATTCTTCATAGAAGAGCTCCACCTGGACCTTCTCGTGCCGGCAACAGATGCCTACAAGGAACTGTGTGGGAACTCAACGAGAAGAGAGAACAGATATGGCCTGAGTTCTACGCAACGGATGCGATGATCTACAGGGAATGGACAGCAGCCAGATACGACCTGAGACACACCGTGACGAGAGTCGCGGTCCATGGTTTCCACCACAGGATATGCACAACAGTGAAGCGCCATAACCCAGAAGAAAAGTACAAGTGCAAACTATGTGGGTCGCACTGCGACCGATATCACCTATCACAGTGTAAAAACATAGGAACATCGATAACAGACTTTTGTAAGACATGAAAACAGTTCTTTCTACATGGCCATTGGCTGCAATGATACCTATTATTAAATATGTATTCGGAATTTCTCCATCACTCACAGTTTTTTTTATTTCAATTTCAATCAATGGATTTAAATAATAATTTTTTAATAAACTTTTTTCGTTAATCTATTATCTTGGTGCAGTGAGCGATGAGCACGGGGAAGACTTTCATCAGGAGATTTCAGCTATGGAAAAGAGATATCAAGGCAAATGGAATCCTAATAAGCTGGCCGATTATTGTTGGACCATCAAGAGGGATGCTCCACAGGCGAAATATAGCAGAAAGTTGTCATTTCTTACTTTCTAGGTGAGTCCGAATGTCCGAATATTATGTAGTTACGAATGTAGAAAATATTAAAGTGTTTGAAATTATACATTCCTCTCTCTCTCGGAAACCTTGCGTGATGGAGAAACCCCCGATATCATATTTAAATTCAGGAGAAAACATACTATCAGAATCGCATATTTTTCTTTCTGAGACAAAAAAAAAGTTTCTTTTTTGTAGCTAATTGTAATCGTATAATGTATAAAAAAATCTTAAATAATGTTTTTTTAAAGACATTATGATACCTAATACCGAATCTGGTTAGTAGTGTTTTCGTGATTTTCCTCAATCATCAATACAAAGCCGGTTCTCATTTTATTACCAGTGATCCATTTCAACATTAATCTTTATTCCATAATTCATTAATAAATTATTGCAGTGTGGGCTACTTGGTATACACGTAAAATTCTGGACATGGTGAGACCTTAAACTTATCTGAATAAAACTGAAATTGAAGTAAATTTATGAAACATTGACATTTTAACGATTACGCCTGTATTATCTTAATATTTAATTCAACCGTAATTAAAGAGTATTTTCCTGCGTAGCTATATTAAAGATAGTCCTTAATATTAATTTCATACCATTTGTTTATGCTGTAATCTCACAAATGTAAAGGCTACATTTTAAATACAAAACTAACAAAAAGGACCTAATATGACTAATTGCATATTTAATGTGGTAGTTATAATCACCTATTTTAATTCTTTATAATATACTTTTACATAAATCTAAAGGGAATTTCAAAAGCAGTTCTTTCTATTAGCATGTATTAAATCTCCAATATTATGTTTATCGGTTTTGTAATGACTTAATTAATTGATATAATATCATCGATACCATATTACTAAATAAATACATTATCATCAAATAGTCCACCGCTGTGGTCTCGAGGTAGCCTGCTGCCTTGTCACGCAGCGGGCCCGGGTTCGATCCCCGGTCGGGGCAGTGTTTCTGGGTGAGGTTTTTATCGGGGTTTTTCCTCACCTGTAAGACAAGTGTCAGGAAAACTTTAAGGCCCAAACGGTCCCCGAAATCTTCTTCATCACCATCCTTCACCGGTGTGGAAAGTAACGGGAAGCTACCACACCTACAATTCCCTAGTAAAGCTGCAAGCATAGCATGAAAATGCTATAATTGCAGTGAAAGACCTGCCTTCGGGCAGAATTACTATGGATGGATGGATCATCAAACAATAATCTAGTTATTTAGAAAAATAATCTGCTGCGAAAGGAAACATTCCACTTAGGATCGGTTTCACCAACAGAGGTAACTGTATTACGCTAGTTTAAGCTATGTATTATACATGGGGAAAACTGGCGTAATACAGTTACCTACATTGGTGAAACTGACCCTAAGAGTGTAAAATGATTTCAGATCGATGCAGTTAAATAGAATACCGTTCTTCACATTATTATCTGCTTTTTCAGTTCATAACAGATTTATACTATTTTTCATGTGGTATTTACGTAAAAAGTAGAAATTGGTTTCAAAATAATGTAGCAAAAACTATGTACAATAAAACGAAATTAATCTTCTTTGTTGTATAAATGAAAATAAGAAACAATTTAGTTATCTCAACATATTGTATTGATGTTAACACAATATTAACAATTCAAATTATTTCATAATCTAATGGAAAATGTATAACAACTTTTAACTTTTATTTAATAAAAACAGCTTTCTCTGGATAAACATGATTATAATAAAGAACAATAATATATGTTATTAATGAAAATACGAATATTAATTGGAGTAACTATATTTGA